>OX336378.1:21862327-22288142 GCA_946902895.1 Fragum fragum | reverse complement strand
TTGAGATCCATATCTACACGTTTACCAAGTTGTTCAAGAGAGTGTATTTGCCTTTGTAATTGACAAATCGCTGACCCCGCCCACCTACTGTTTTGGCCACGCCAAACACCCAAGGAAGGCAGGCTTCGATTTTAAACGGCGTTACTTTGAGAAATTCATATCCAGGAGCATGTAACAAGAAAGTAAATAGTTGGTTGGCAAGCTAAACGTCGTAACTACAGCTTAAATAAGCTGTAGTTGCGACGTCGAGGTCGCCAAACCAACAAAAATTGATTCACATAAACGGCGGACAATGTCGGAATTGAAATCGCAATTCCGGGCTGATAGAATAATTTAATTGGTCGATATATTTTTTGATTGACAGCCGCGATTGGTCGATTGAAAGTATCTGCGGGGTTTGAGACGCGATCAGACACCTCAAAGATATTCTTTTTTATAATTCTTCAAAAAATCCACGTTCAGTTGTACAACGCTGATGGATGACAAGGTCATAAATAAAAAGAGCAAAGGTTTTAGGACTAAGTACACAGCCTTCGTAATCGGACAGTCAAAAAAGGGGTGAGTTTTCCATCAAATTGTAACACAAGTCAATTTACAATACGTAGACTTAAAAGTGTGCGGAACTTTTTATTTATACCTTTACACGCAATGGCATCCAAAGTTTTTTCAAAGTCTTAAACCACCAAAAGTTTTTTTTAAAATCAATATAAATACACTAGAATCTTCCACGTTTGTTGATAACTATTTCTGAACAAGTGACATTAAAACGTAAATATTGTCCATGGTCGAGTATTTTTTCCGGAAACAAGCCCGAGATTCGTCAAGAACGTTATAGTCTTCAAGCCATTTAGAAAGCCTATCACTTAAAATGTGTATAAATATCTTACAAATAAAATCTATATGAGAAATCCCGCAGTAATTGTTATGATCCGATGTATGTGATCGTACTGTGACTCTATTTTTCTTGCAAGTTGTAAGTATTAAAGATTCCATCAAAATATTTGTGCAGAAAAAGTAAAATTTTGTTCATAGTATATTAATACATTTCCAACAGTTCAACTATAAAAAGATCTGGATCTCTGGATCACTGGCTCACTCACAAACCTCGAACAAATCGACTGAGATATCAAACAACGCCATTTTATATAATTTCTGATCAGTAACATAAAGCTACAGCAGAAAAAAAAAAAAAAAAAAAACCAAAAAACCCACCCACCCCAAAAACCCCAAACAAATAAACAAACAAAAAACACCCCCAACAAAATAACAACAACAACAACAAACAAATCGTCATTGTGCGCACTAAACGCCGTAACTACAGCTTAAAAAGGCTGTAGTTTGTACGTTTAAGTCATCAAACAAATCACAGTGCTTAACATGAATGTCGGCATTCCTGATGTCTTGAATTGTCATTCGATATTTGATTGGATTTCGCTATCCGCCAGAAGGAGAAAATAGCATAAGCAACCTACCCCTGTCACTATATGTCTCTATATAACATATATTATCATTTGGTGCCGTACAGTTCTTTATCAGAGGGGTGTTATCAGCCTTTCTGGCATCCTTGAAGGTCTTGTATTGTTCACAACTGTTGTCTGGTCCTGTATCATGGCATGAATAACACAGCAAGCTTGAGACAGTCCCCACAGCTTAAAAAGAAAGTGTTTGAATATGGAGCGTTACTAAATAAAACGTATATAAAAATGACAACAATTTTGCTATACATAACTGACGGTTCCTAGCTGTCGATCAAAGACTCAATCGACCAATCAAAACGTTTATTTAGACTGACAGTGAACTTAAAACTCCGACATTGACCGGAATTTTAATATGTAAAGCATTTTGTTGGTAAGGCGACTTAACCGTTTAGGTCACTAATCAACCATGTTACATTTTTACATGTTTCTGGCCATACACTTTGCAAATTAACGCCGTTAAATATCGACGTGGAACTTTCTGTCTTGGCTCAGTGGGCGTGGTCAGCTATCCAGCAATTAGCTACATGTTACTACATGTTCGCGTCATTTCTGTTTTATTTTGCAGTCTAAAGAGGGTTTTGTGATTTTTTGCGGAAACAGGAAATGACGCCATCTTCTTTTACTGGTAAGGTCGTGTTATTTGTAAAACTACTGAATGTTAGTTAACACATACCTTAAGTCAAATCTATGAATAGACAGGAATGTGCGACAAGTTATCTTAAATAGATAGTGAACTAAACCTTCGATTAACAGATGAATGTGGATGATTATTACTTTTTATACGTCGCTAGAGGCGGTCGTATATTGGCGTCATCTTCTCCGTCTGTCCGTCCGTCCGTCCGCTCGTACGTACGTCCATTTTCTCGTGAGCACAACTCCTCCTAAGTTTCTGGATGGATCTTTTTGAAACTTGGTCAATGTTAACGCCTTAATTGGTAGATGTGCATGAAGTAAGAATTTTATGGTTCACTGATTTTTGCCTCAGTTATGCCCCCTGAAAACTTAGTCTCTCGGGCTTTTTGAAATTGCAGACTTGTGAATGCAACTCCTCTAAAGTTTCTAACCGGATCTTTTTGAAACTCGGTCAATGTTATCACCTTAATTGGTAGATGTGCATGAAGTATGGATTTTATGGTTCATTTATTTTTGCCTCAATTATACCCCTTAAAACTTAGTCTCTGGGGCTTATTGAAATTGCAGCCTTATGAATGCAACTCCTCCTAAGTTTCTGGCTAGATCTAACTAAAACTTGGTGGATGTAATTACCTTAACTGGTAGATGTGCATGAAGTAAGGATTCTATGGTTCATTAATTTTTACCTGACTTATGCCCCCTTAAAATTTAGTATCCTGGGCTTATTGATATAAGAGCCTTGGGAACGCTACTCCTCCTTAGTTTCTGGCTGGAGCTTTTTGAAACTTGGTCAATGTTATCACCTTAATTGGTAGATGTGCATGAGGTAAGGATTTTATGGATCATTGATTTTTGTCTCAATTATGCCCCCTTAAAACTTAGTCTCGTGGGCTTATTGAAATTGCAGCCTTGTGAACGCAACTCCTCCTGAGTTTCTGGCTGGATCTTTTTGAAACTAGGTCAATGTTATCACCTCAATTGGTAGATGTGCATGAGGTAAGGATTTTATGGTTTATTGCTTTTTGCCTCAATTATGCCCCCTTTAAACTTAATCACTGGGGCTTATTGAAATTGCAGCCCTATGAATGCAACTCCTCATAAGTTTCTGGGTGAATCTTTTATTAAACTTGGTCAATGTCATCACCATAATTTGTAGTTGTACATGGATCAAGGATTTAATGATTTATTGATTTTTGCAAGAGCTTTGCCCCTTGACATTTAGTCCCTGGGCCCATTCAATCAATCAATCATAACAACAGTTTGAACTTGACAGTTTAAACGGTTGTCTGCAAATGTTTTGAATTTGGTACTGTCAAAATAAGTTGTGTCTACAATGATTTCCGTGAAACAGCAGCAAAGTGGCGGCGTATATTGTGACTATGGCACTCTTGTTGGGTATTGTGATGCAAACGGTCACTTGTTGAAATCTTTATGAAATTAATACAATGATCAAAGTATATGGATCAAGGTGGCTTTCCATGCATATTTCTGGGAAAATTTCGTTTTTGTGAAAATCCAGTTTTGTTCTGCAAAGCTCGCATAGAATAATCAAAATAATGTTGAACTATTAGTTGAATTTACGAAATCTTGTATGAATATTTCAATAAAACGGAGATTAGAAGAATATTCCACACAAAACATTAACCTGCAAAAATCGCATAAAATGGACACAATAGCGATAAATTATCAGTTAAATTAACGGAATCGTGTATAAATATTTCTATAAAAAACAAAGAAGAGAAAAATATTCCATACAAAAAAATTAACCTGAAAATTGTTCTCTAAAAATGTACTTGCATACAAAGAAAACCTTAACTTAATTTCAGAGCGTAAAAAATATGCCTCTATCTTAAATTTAGTTCGACAAAAGAAACAATAGAAACTATAAAACAAACGATATTTACCCCCGAAATTGACCATTTTGGAGTAAAGGAGACAACCTACTCACCCTATGTGGTCATGAAACGGTTTTTGTTTTAAGCTATTTTTTCTTAAACATGGCACGATAGTACCTTATAATTTGCTATCTGAATTTACAGGTAACGAACTGACATTTATATACCTGGTATGTCAGCCGAAATTGCTGAAAATCCAGGCACTCAGGCAGTAGTTATATAAAGGAGAGTCTAGTTGAAGGCATATTTTTTCAAGGGTACCTTTCAGATAAAAAGGTTTCAATCACCAAAGCTGCCAGAGGTGCGGAAGAAGGACTGGGAGGACACTCCCTTGTATCTGCATGGCTCCTATTCCTCCTGAAAACCTTGCATCATCATATTCTTTTTTAAATTATATTTCATAGTTGATTGGTTGGTTGAATGGGGTTTAACGCCACTTTTAACAATATTTCAGTCATACCACGGCGGCATCTATTGGAAACCTTCCAGCGACAGCGTGACAATGTCAATTGCAAATCTTCGTTGTCGTTCTAAAACCTCGTAACTGTAGCTTGATTCAATCTGTAGTTACGTTTTAGAAGTACAACGACGGAATGTAATATCATGGAAAGTAAAAAGAATTATATGAGCCTGTGCGTGACATTTCCAACAATTTCGCATGTGCGTGACTTTCACACATTGAGCACCCTAGACAGCCATTTGGGGCAATTAGAATATTCGCTGATTGTTTAAAGAAGCTTTGGGTCAGCATCTTTCTACAGAGCGCAGAGTGAAGACTCTGATCAGACTGTGCGGATGCACAGACTGATCCGAGTCTTTACTTTGCGCACATGTGTAATGGTTGGAAATGTCACGCACGCGCTCATATATCTTTTTTAGAAAAGCAAAGTTTGCTTGCAACAAGCGATTTGTTCTTTTCCGAAAAAACTTTTGAATTGTTTGATTTATAGGGTGTGGAGTGGGTAAGAAATTTTAATTGTGGAAATATGGCTAAGGAATGTCAACAGAATTCGTATAATTTATGATCGATTTTTTCGAAAAGCAAAACGGGGGGATTGCTTTTGAAATACTATTTCTTTCTATTCCGATAAGGTCTGCCAAAACCGCGATAACAATTTGGAAGCAAACAAACGCATTTCGTATTAGATCTATCATAATGATTACTTGTTATGAATACAAATCATTAAAACACTTTTTAACAATCATAAATCATTAAAACTGATTGGCAAATATATGAACAATCTTCAAAAAGAGTTAATTTTCCCCTTGGTATCGGTGCACCTTAACACAACACAGTAAATAGTTTATCGAAACTCAAAAATATTAAGTGGGATGAGATAAAATCAGCCAACACGAAATAAAGGCGCTACACATTAGATAATATTCAAAGTGCATGTATTCATATAGTTTAAAAAAAATATACTAAGTAGATGGTTCGAAGCTGTCACCAATAGACCAATCAATTCATTCATTTAGACCCGGAGTGAAAGAACCGACATATTCGTCCAGCATTTTTGTTGGTTTAGCGACCTAAACACCAAAAACAGCGTTTTATTTACCTGTCCATATAAATGTATTTTACAAACTAACGGTGAGCGATATCTCAGACAAACTGACATGTCGGAAATAAGTGGGCGTGGCGAGGTATCTGTAATTTGTAAAACTAGGTTTTTTTCAATCGATTGTTTGAGTTAAACGCCGCTTTTAACAGTATTTCAGTCATATCGCGGCGGCTCGAGCACCTAAAAACGGATTCCTGGTATTTCTTACACCAGTGCTACCGTTACACCCTTTCCTAGTCACCAGCTGCTATCCCACTTAGGTTTACGATTGTCTACCCAATGTCGAGAAACAAATGTTGAAAGAATATCTGCCGCCGCCAGGGATCGAACCCATGACAGCTTGATGTGAAATAAATGTGCTAAAAGAATTATAACGTTGCATTATACACCGCGTTTTACATGGATATCAAACGGCATTATTCAAAAATTGTATACAAATTAAAGAAGATCGTCAGTATCAGTAAAGGGGTCGGTTGGCAACCTATACGTCGTAGCTACGAGCTAGAACAAGACTTAGTTACGACGTTTCAGTTGCCAAGCCAACAAAAATGTTTCACATAGATGTCGGCCAAAAAAGGAGTTCAAAGTTCACTTCCGGTATAAATGAATGATTTGATTATTCGATTGATTCTTTGATTGGCAGTCGCGATCCGTCACTGAGACAAAATGACTTGAGAAATATTTTTTGAGGATTAAAACGTTTTATAAAAAAATTAAGATGGATAAACCAGTTTAACCAAATACCAGACGACACAATTTCAGACTAGTCGAAATTCAAAGAACTTGCAGACAATAGTACTTAAGTAATGAAATTTTAGAAATATTCGTATTTTGGGATAGAAAACACTGTGGAGAAACAAACAATTCCTTCATTTTTACAATATTTTCCAAAGCATTACTTTGTATATAGTTATATAAATTTTAAAAACAGGAATATCAGAATACAAACACCGTTGACAAAATGAATTTCTGTTTTTTAAACAAATAAATAAATCTTGGGAAGAAATAATTTTAATTACATGCATTTCGTTGGTTTAATAAGAAGTTTTGTACGATTTTTAAGACTCGTATATAGCAATGTTTATTATATTCCTAGCTGTGAAATCTTGAGATTTCCTGGTGTATTTTTTTCACTCTGAAAATCGGGAACTACTTTTTTTTCGAAATGACAAGCTCGCCCGCGGTGACCTTATATTCAATTTCTTAGGCTAAAAATCAATTAAAAAATAGTAATATAAGAAGAAATTGACGAAGATAACTACAACACCAAAGTAACCACTTTGTTAACAACTGGTTTTAAACAATAACGAACCTTGATATTTGTGTTATCACTGACTGACTCAAACAAATGCATAATTTTCCGTAACGCCTAAAATTATTCCAGACCTCAAATACTGATGATATTGCCTTTAAAGTGATAGACACCCAAACCTAACGCCCAAGTCAGGAGACTGGGTGATTACAGACTGCCTATCCTATGATTCTGTAAAAGTCTAAGTCTTGGATGGTCGATTGATGTTCGAAGTACCCCGGGGCCTTTAGATCGACGATAAGATTGTCGCCCTTAGATACAGTGTAAGTTTCGTCCTAATCATTTTCGTGCCTGACACTGCAAATGCCTTAGCGTCTAAAATACGGACTTGTCCTAAAATCCTTTTAAACCCCCGTCTACTTGGAGGCAATACAAGATGGTGAACAGAAATTATTGAAAACTAAATTCGTTGATATAAATGCTAACGGTTCCCAGGGCCGAAGATGACGAACATAATTGAAATAAACTGGCAACGATTGAAAAATATAACTGTTTCGAATATAATAAATATATTCGAATACGTTGTTACGCGTTAGAAAAACCCCGTCCTTCGGATTTGTTTTTCAACGACTAACAACGCATTCTCGTGAGAGATTTTTCATATAAAAATGACCAGTTGATTGTCCTCTATTTCATAATTTGTATGAACAATGTATGAAACGACATGACATTCACTTTTCAAAACGTCGTGCTTTAAGAGAATTCGAATTCTTGCTTTGTTTGCAATGAAAAATATATTTTTCGTTTAATCTCTTGAATAACTGTGAATAACTGTAAATACTCGTATTTAAAATCAGATTTTCTTGTTTACTCTATGAAAGAAGATAAGTCAAACTTACACTGAAATATACAATTATTCCATATTTAAGCTGAGATTAAGGGCGACATTTTCATGCGCTACAAAAAGCTATTTTAACTCATTCTCACAAAACCCCTCTTTTTACGCCCAAAAAAGAATAAAGGCTTTGGAAAACATTTTGAACAATGAAGAAAATTATCCATTATCCAAAATGTTTTCAATCAAAAAGAAAGAAATAATTAAATTAAAAAATAAAAGTACATAAAATTCAATCAACGTGAAATTGTCGTCTGCGACTTCTTTCGATTTGGAATCATGGGAGGTTATGTGTTCGACCCCGGCAGCGGCACATATCCTTTCCGACATGTGTCTCTCGACTGTGTGTGGATAATCGTAAACCTAAATGGGATAGCAGCTTGAGGCTAGTAAAATATGTAGTGGTGGTACTGGTGTAAAAAATACCGGGAATCCACTCTTAGATTCTCAAGCCGCCGCCACATAACTGAAATAGTGTTGAAAGTGGCGTTAAACCCCATTTATTCAATCAATCAATCTTTCGATTCGGATGAGTCTAAAATTTTGTTGTGGTGGAACGGGTAAAGGCATGAATATTGTTTCTCTATCACATTCTTTTTGAAGATTTTTTTAATCCAAAGAGAGATAAAAATAATTTTTATATTTAATTAAGCTTACATATTTCACTAAAACAAAAAACACTCATGAATTGACGACAACACTAATTTTATGTTAATTACCAGTAAAAAAGAGCAGTAATGAAATCCATTGTTTCTGTTGTAATTGATCCATTTTATGTAATTCATGTACAGTAATCTGCCCGTTTATGCCGATAACGAAATTGAAACACTACTCAAATTCTTGCCCACGTCACTGATAACAGACGATTTATACCAAAAGGGAATCTTGTAATATTTTGAATAGGTTATAGGATATAAACCATTCCCTCACAATCCCCCCTTTTACGCCCCTCAAGAAAAGAGCTGTGGAAAACATTGTGGCAAATGAAGAAATTGCTTGTAACACATTCCCACACAATCCCTCCTTTTATGCCCCTCAAGAAAGGTGCTGTGGAAAAACATTGTGGAAAATGAAGAAATTGCTTGAACCTAGCAATTTCTTCATCGTCCACAATGATTTCTACCCCCCCTTCCCAAAAATTAATTAAATAAATTAAGAAAAAAAAAAAAAAAATAAATGAAAAGATAAATAAATATTTCATCAATTTGAAATTGTCGTCTGCAGCTTCTTTCAAATTGGACCAGTCTAAAGTTTTGTCGTTCGAGAATGGGTTTAACTAGTGTATTCTACAAGGATATCGGGGTATATAGAGGAATTTTGACAGATCGCCGATCTTTCCACTGAGCTCCGACAGGAAGCTCGACTTAGATATTGAACGTTATCATTTGCAAAATTTGTTGTCGGTAACGTGTAAAAGAAAATGATTTGCTGGCGACCTACAAGCAGTTGTTAAGACGTTTAAGTCGCTAAACAAACAAAAATGCTCCACATCAATTTCGTCTTAGGACGAAATTTAAACCTCACTTTTTGTCTGTATAGGTATAATTAGTATATCAGTCAACCGACCGCTGAACCCTCCCTTTTATTTTTTTGGCCTCGTCCATTGACTCCGACAGGAACTTCCACGGGTTTTTAAAATAAAGAAGCTTGACGGAAGCTTTGGTCCAGCCCTTTTTAAAGTGACAGGTCACATGTATAAATTATGTTTGCATTGACGCTGCCTCGAAATTTATGGCCTGATAAAATTTTAAATATAAACTGCACCTACACTGTCAATAATCTAATACTCTATAAAAAATGATAGGGAAGGGAAGGGTGCACGGTGAATTCGAGAGCTTCTGACAAGAGAGAGAGAGAGAGAGAGAGAGAGAGAGAGAGAGAGAGAGAGAGAGAGAGAGAGAGAGAGAGAGAGAGAGAGAGAGAGAGAGAGAGGGAGAGAGAGAGAGAGAGAGAGAGAGAGAGAGAGAGAGAGAGAGAGAGAGGAGAGAGAGAGAGAGAGAGAGAGAGAGAGAGAGAGAGAGAGATCCAAGCTTGATGTCATTAAAATATAAAAAGTGAAGAGACTATTTCTTGTTTTAATGGAGGTATAAAACGTTGAAATTTAACCAGACTAATGTATGAATGCGCAAAAACAACACTGATCAAAAGTAAATGCATCGTTAGCTGGTACCACTGTCGACTTTAATAAAGCCGACAGGTACACACCGATTTTCGGTACATACATTGACCGGCGAGCCTGTCCTAATCTGACGATACAATATCGGAGAGCAGCGCAGATGGGACAGGTTCACCAGTCTAGTACATACACAGAAAGTCTGGCCCTTTAGGTCAGACCCCACCGGATTTTGGCCTTCTTTAGTCTATATAAAATCACTGTTTTCGTCCAGGATGTAGCACTTGTCAGAATGTTCGTTGAATTATAGCCTTTCTGATGCTGTTTCCTCGTTCATAGAACTTCTCATTAATAGTTGAAATCATATATGATGAATGATGATTTTTTGAAATAATGGATTCTAACCAAAGGCACCGTCTTTTTTCCAACCATGAAAATCACATGTCGCCAATTTACACCTCCAATTTTTGAAAACCATCTATAACACATAGACCTGCAAAGATAGTGTAAAATGCACTTTCAAACAGCAGAAAAGATGCAAAATTACTACAAAATCAAACAAAATATTGCATATACCACTGTTTAAGACTCAAATCATCCCTGCCTTTCAAGAACTTCATTTTCTCTAAGATCTACTTTTACCATACAACGACCTCAGGAAGTATTTTCCAGTGAGGTCACTCCTTTAGGTTTTTTCCTTACTAAAATCGAAAACGAGGCTTACGCATGCGTAGACCGGTACGGCTGTCGACTTTAACAAAGCCGACAGGTAGATTCCAAACGACTGTGTATAGAGATTGGCTGATGGGCATTTTATGACGTATACCCAAACATCGAATCTGATTGGCTGGTCGATTGTTTGTAAACAATATGGCTGAAGCGGAACGCGGAGTACCTTATATATTGTACATGAAAAGGATAACATTCCAATGATTTTCTCGCACACAAATTCGATTTATTACGTGAAGATGTTTTAACATTAAAACTGAATGCTTTAAAACTATATAAGTTGGATTTTTTATCGTACTGGATGGAAATCCCGCGGCGTGTCCAAATTTTTCAACAAAATTAGCTGCGCATTCGTAAGCCTCGTTTTCGAATTTAGTAAGGAAAAAAACCTAACGGACCAGGCTTTCCCTGTATGTATCGGAAATCGGTGTATACCTGTCGGCTTTATCAAAGTCGACAGTGGTACCAGTCTTTTCAGCCAATCCCTTGATGCAGTGTTTTGGGATCTACCTGTCGACTTTGTTAAAGCGACGGCGGTACCGGTCTAATGCAATATAAAACGCGTCTGACGACTCAACAGTATTTGTTATTGTTTTGACTAATTTCATTTATTCATTAAGTCTTTCTTTTTCTCCTTTCGGAAATATATAAAAGAAGCCATTACATATTATTAATTACCATTGGTAAATCCAGTAAATTTCTATCCCGATTGAAAATAACGACAGACGGGAACGAAGAAATTCTTCAATTGTTGTATGCTATTTTACCTGTTTCCCGCACAATCCAAGGTTTTGAAATTCCTGTGATATAATACTTGAGAAAACATTGTGGTAAAAGAACAAAAATGATTCTAAGAAGCAATTTCTTCTTTTCAAAATTCTGGTTTGTACATAATGTAGTCGAAAGAAGAAAGAGTCAGAATAAAACTGATTAAAACTTACTGTAACATCGGCTACAAGAATAATGCGCGTGAAAAATGATTACATAAACAAAAAGTACAACGAGTCAACTTTATTTATTCATATTTTAACTATTTTCTTTATTCAATTTATTCATTTAGTCATTATGTTTCCCCCTCGGAAATATATAAATGCAGATATTTCATATTTGTGACGCATTTTTGTTGGTTTGGCGACTTAAACGTCGTAACTTAATCTAGTTGCGACGTTTAGGTCGCTAACCAAACATTTTAGATTTGGAACCAACGACAAACGGGAAGGGGCAATATTTGTCTTTGTCATATAATTTAGTTTTAGTTTCGTTTATCAAAACAAAAGTTCTGATTGACGAAGTAAAATATTCATACCTCCATGATTAAAATTTTAGGCACGCAGTTATTTTGTATGTTTGGGCACAAAATGGTTCAATGAATGTATCAAAATATTTGTTTTTCGCTTTTTATCATTGAATTATAAGAAATGAAGAGAACATTTTTTTTGTGTGTGTGTTTTTTTTTTTTTTTGAGGTATGAAACGAAAAATCTGATTACAATTATGTATGAATCCGCTTCCCGAATTCATACAGTGTGATTAGTTTGTTTTCGTTTCAAACCTCAATGAAAACAAAAATTTCTCATCATCGCTTAAATGACTATTTAAAAACAATAAGGGTAAACAGATACAGCTCTGATTTGTAGAAACGTCGATTATGATTTGAAAGCGTTTATCAAACGGATAGTTTCAACGCTCGGCCAAGTTTAGCTATCGTACTCTTATCACAGGGAATTAAATCTTTCTAATTTTGAATAAAGATTTCGGTTAAGTCACTTGTCTCTAAAAGGAATGTTGTTTTGGGAATTAAATCTTTCCAATTTTGAATAAGGATTTCGGTTAAGTCCCTTGTCTCTGAAAGGAATGTTGTTTTGCACAAGCCACGAACAAAAAACTTGAATTAAAGAGACATACGTGAAACATTTAAGGTCCAAGTGATTGATTGAATAGGATTTAACGCCACTTTTAACAATATTTCAGTTATATTGCGGTGACTGGAGCACCTAACCATATAGTCCTGGTATTTCGCAAACCAATACCACTTTCCGAGCCTCCAGCTGCTCGTCCAAAGAAAAATCTTACACACAATTTTATTTTAGACTGGTCGATATTTAAAAAGTTTGCAGACGACAATTTGAAGTTGGTCGAATTTTAAAAAAACTATTTCTATTTTTTAGTTTGGAAATCATTGAAAATAATAATAATAATAAAAAAATAAAAAAAAAATAAAAAATGAAAAATGCTGTGTACAAGCGATTTCATCATTGTCCAAAATGTTTTCCAATGATTGTATTACGTTGAGGTATAATTAGCGTTCAATAAGGCCTCTCGATGAAATTCTATGGTTGTAACGATCGAAAGCTCTTCGTAGAGCTACTTCTTAAGCCAAAATTTTGGTCGCTGTTTCTTTTTAAACCAATGAAAGTTGATTGATTGATTGATTGAATTGGACCTAACGCGACTTATAACAGTATATCAGTCATATCGCGGGGGCTGGAGCACCTTACATTGGATTCCTGGAATTTCTCACAACAGCACTACCATTACATCCTTTCCTAGCCCCCAGCTGCTATCCCACGTAGGTTTACGGCTATCCATCCATTGGTGAGAGACAAATGTCCGAAAGGATATATGCCATCGCCGCGGATCGAACCTATGAATTTGGCAGAGTAGTAGACTGGGTTTTGTTTTAACTGTTTTCAAATTTTGGTTGGAAAATATTTTTCTAAACCATTGTCATTGTGAGCCCGGATTAATCCTGCTTTGGCAGGAGGTTATAGACAAAGATCAGCCTGCACATAAGTGTAGTCTGATCTTCGTCTACACCTCCTCCTTGCCCCCTATCAGCAAGAGTTGTTTAAAAAGTAAATTTTCAAATGAAATATTGACCCTCATTATGAACTTCCATTGCTGTCAGTCCTTTGATTTTAAAGCAATTCTGAATATGTTTTTTTTTTAAATTCAGCACGACGAGGATTAACTTATCAGCATCTGAAAGGTTTACAAAAGTAGGACATTTAAAAGCAGCCCTCATTTGTCCATTTGTGGGAGACAATCACGCATGTCGAGTGATTTTCGATAGGCGGAAAGTAAATTTTTGGAGCCGGTATTTTTTCTATCACGACCTCAGGATTCAGAGCTCACTGCGTTTGCAACTGAGCTAAAGATCTGAAAAGATGCGAACTGATTAGAAATCCTGAGGTAGCTTTGTGTGTTTTGGTCCAAATAACCACGGAAATCTAATTACAGTAGCGATTGTCTATGACGTAGGCAGTATCTTCATTGCGTAAAACGTAGTACACAAGTCTATAAAGGTTTGATATACAATTCAGCATATCTTGTATGGGTAATATCTTTAGATTAGACATATTCGAAAGAAGCGAAATATTTCCATTTTTCAATTCGGTTTTAGAAAGATTTTTAAGTTGGAATGCGGAGCAATTACAACTTAGATTTAACAAAACCGCAAAATGAGCACAAGACAATTTCATTTCGGATGTCTTGATAACAAATATCACGGGATCTCTTAGATATGAATACACCTCGGGTGACTTCTCATCTCAACTTGCCACGGACAATCAGTTAGTTGTAGCCGAAGACAATAATATAGCACATGTAAAATGCATTTAGAGTCTTCTAAACATGCTTTAGTTTGCTTTAAATTATTGAAAATAAGGTAATAATCAGCGCAGTAGTTTGTTTTTTGTGATTCGCCGTCCCGTGTTTGGTAATCACGTGATCTCAAGTGACATGTGGTAGTCATGTGACCATAGATAGGCAATGTTTACAAATATGGCTCAGGTCGCAAATGCATTTTTACAATAATTACGCCGCCCAGTGCTTTAAAACATTCTAGAGCGATTAGGGGGATCGTAGGCATCAAGCAAACGCGATTATTGTGGGATTAACAGCTTTTACTCAATAAAAATCAAATAGATGCAAAACGAAAGTAGAAGATTTTGAAAATTAGAATGTAAACATATCAACTTCCGGTCTCTACTTATTTACTAAATAATTACGCTTTATTATGTCGTTATTTACAAATAACACATCAAACCTTTAACAAGTGTCATCTAGCTTTCAGCTTGGTCCTTTTTCCTGAAGATTTTTTTACGGTTCAAAAGCCGAATAACGAATAAGGAAATCGCGCGACTACAGGGCGACGAAGATAATTTGATACTATCTTCATCATATTATAGACATTTTTAGGAAAAGGGCAAAACTACCATGTGCAAACAATAACGTTACAATAACTTTGACGTCTTTTTTTTCTTTTGAATTTTACTCACAACGCTTTTTATATTCCCTTTTCCTAAGTTTAAACCGGAATTTCAAATCGATCACCCTCAAACAAGTCTCCGCGCAGTTCCGCAAATTCCAACGTATACTCATAAACTTGAAGTGAAAATTTATGTGAGTTTAGTATGATCGTTACAGAATTGGACGAGGTGATGGTCAAATAATCATCGAGGTCATTGATCTCAAACTGTAGATTTTCCACAATGTATTGCAAAACTTTCATAATGAGGGTCATTTAAAAGCGTCACTGTCTGGGAATGGGTTAAGACAATGCTAGTTTTTGATTTCTGTATGTGGATTTATGTTTTTGTGCGTTATTCACACACATATATACACGAATAGGAATGCTGGTTTAAGTTTAAAGGAGGGAGGCTTACTCGGAAAGTAATAAATGAATTTGAACCGAATTCCACAGTTATGACCCTTTCAGCGCATTCCAACTTCTCAGTACATTCAGTCCTTTGATTGATTTGAGTTTCCATATCTATTATTATATTTATATGGTAGGACATTGTTTGTCCTAACTTTCATTAAGCAAGGTGCGCATGCGCAAAGAGTTGGTTTCTAATATTAGTAACAAATCTCTTAAACGATCACTACTATATAGAATCTAGGGTTAATAATTCGTTGAACAAAAACTATGATTATTCATCTTGCTGAAAGTAGAGAAGGACATGAAGAACTTTGCGAAAGCATAAGTGGATCGCTGGTCACGTCCAACATGTCAATAAGATAAACATATCAAATGACGGCACTTTGCATTTATGGTAAGGAGCATGAACGCAAATAACAAAAAGGGATTGGTTGGTGACCTAAACGGCAAAATAACAGCTGTAGTTATGACGTTTCAGTCGCGAAACCGACGACAATTCTAGACATAAATGTCTAAATGAAGTACTTGAAGTTAATGAGTCTAATAAGTTTAATTTGCATACACATTTGGAAAATTGCAAATTCCTGCAAAGTTGAAATATTGAAGCGTCTTCAATGGCTCACTGTAGTCAAAATGAAATAGTTTATTTGTTAGTTTCGTTTTAGAAAAAAGAGAGTTCTGATTGGCCAAAAAATCATGCCTCCATGAACGAAATGAGCACAAAGCTATCTTGTATGCTTGCACACAAAACAGTTCCAAAAAAATATGTCAAAATTTGTAAAATATATATATTTTTTCGCTTGATGATATCAAATTATATAAAATAAAGTGAATATTTTTGTTTTCATGGATGAATATAAAGAAAATAACTAATTGCCTTTCTGTATGAATCCGATTAGCGTATTCATACAGAAGTGTGATTAGTTATTTTCGTTCCATTCAAGTGTGATTAGATTTTTCGTTTCATTGTCATCATCTCTTCATTTACATACTGCCCGTCGTGTGGACTGTAGCCAAGAGAAAATGCAGCAAAAGCTTTCTGTGTAATAAGAATGACCCCTCCTAGATCTAAGCGAATAGACTAATTTAAAAATAGAATCCAGAGGTCGATCCGGAGTTTAAATGACATCTAGAAGCATTTTCAGATGAATTAATACATATTGCGAATATTTGAAACACGCGCTTCTGAATGGTCTCTCTCACGTACAATCTAGGCCCCGCCCATTGATTTCAAAAGGAAGCTCAGTTTTGAATTTAAACGGGATTATTTTGCAATGTTTATGGCCAGTGGCATGTAACAAATTAAGTAAAATGGTTGGTTGGCGACCCAAACGTCGTAACTACAGCTTGAAAAACCTGTAGTGTCGACGCTTAAGTCGCCAAACCAAAAAATACTTCACAGAAAAGGCGACCAATGTAAGAGTTCAAACTTCATGCCTGGTCTAAATGAATGATTTATTTTGGTCTATTGTTTCTTTGATTGATAGACGCCAATGGTTAATTACCACACATGTGTAACCGTTTCCCATACAATCCCTGATTTTTACGTCCCTGTAATTTTGAACTTGAGAAAATATTGTGGAAAAAGAAGAAATTGCTTGTCACAAGCAATTTCTTCTTTCTCCACAATATTTTCTACCCTGCTGAATGGTTATTTTTCAGATTAAATCCACTTTAAATTTTAATCTGCAAGACTTTTGAATTTGGACAGGTCTAACATTTTGAAAAACGGGAAAGGGTTAATAGAAAATACATTTATGACATTTCGTGTTAGGTGACCATAATGTCGTAAATACAGCTTTATTGTCGTATGATTACTGCTACGCGCCTCACATAAAAAGCTTTGGAAATCATTGTGGACAACGAAAAAAGTACTTGTTACAAGCAATTTATTCATTATCCACGAGGTTTTCTACCCAAAAATATAGAAATAAAAAAATCCATCATGTATTGTAGTCTGAAACTTCTGAATTTTGGTCCAGACAAAAAAATTGTCACCTCTTAATCTGTAAATATACAAAAAAAAAAAAAAAAAAAAAAAAAAATCTGTAGACACTTCGTCAGATGCAGAGATTATGCCTTCTTCATCAATTTGGTGAACCAGAAAGATGATGTATTCTACAACTCAAAAAAATCGATTTTTGGTCATTTAGGCAGGTTCTCAAAATTTATCTTTAAAACAGGCTTTCCTTATAACGGACCTAATGTTCGACCCTATCGGTATAAGAGAACCTATTCGGATATGGAAAAGTCGCCCAGCCCTGAAATGTTCGAAGGCCTTACCAATGGCGCTAGCCTCCGAGATATTTGGGAACCCAAGAGGGTCAACGTCGCCTAATCCCAGAGCACTTGAAGGTCGAACATCCTCAACATAGAACTTCAATTTCCGAGGCCTTTAACTACTGCGCTACCGAGAAACTGTACACTGTATACCCTGTCAGTTCTAATCCCGTCAATATTAATCCATTCCCACACAATCCCTTCTTTTTTATACCTGTCAATATAAAAGCTTTGGAAAAACACAAGCAATTTCTTCATTATCAATAATATTTTCTACCCAAGAAAGACGAAATGAAATTCCATCAACTTGGAATTGTCGTCTGCAGCTTCTTTCAATTCGGACAAGTCTATAATTTTGTTGTGTAGGAATAGGTTAATTCCATTTTTTCAATGCTTTTCGATAGATTTACAGAGTTTCTGGCTGCTTGTTTATCTGCCTGTGAAAATTCTTCTACAAGCTTTCCGGTGGATTATTGAGATTTCACGGTGGATTATCAACTGATGATTTCACCGATAAACAAGCAAACTCATGACATAAATAGACCATTGAGAACTGGTTCCCTTTACTTTGAGAGAAAAAGAAATACTCACCGGACTGAATCGATGATTTAATTAGTCAATTGTTTTCGGTTGCTATAGCAGATTCGTCCATTTGCGATATGCTATGGTCTACAAGGATAAAAACGGTTTCCGCATATTCTTACCAAGTTTCTTTACATGAACCCCAATCTTGTTTAATAGGATCCGATGTCAACAGCAACAAATATGGGTCCCATAGACTCGGGGTCATAGGAATCATTGTTTAACCCATTCTCAGACAATGACGCTTTTTGACGCATCCAAGAGAAAATCTTTGAAAAACATTGGGGAAAATGAAGAAATTGCTTGTTACAAGCAATTTCTTCTTTACCCAGAAGGTTTTCTACTAAAAAAGAAAAAAAAATGTTTTTAGAATTTCATTTTGTTAAAAAAGATACAAAGTGTTGGGATGAGAAGTAATAAAATATTTGGGCAGTTATGAGCATTTGGGGTTAACCCCAGATAAAAAATAAATATTAAACACACACACACACACACACACACACACACACACACACACACACACACACACTCACACACACACACACACACACACACACACACACACACACACACACACACACACACACACACACACACACTACACTATTCGGTTCATAACTGAGATAAGGCCGCAGAGTGTCCGTGTGACTCATGGCAATAAATATAATAGTTCTTGCTACTTCTTTGTGAGTCTGAAACTTGAAAAGCCTGTGCCCGTAAAAGCCCTGAACCTCATTTTCAAATGTTAAATAAATCTTCTTTATGAAAAGTTTGGATTCGCGCTTCTTAGGATGTCAAGTCATATCTATAGCCGCTTTTATGGACGGGATGTTAGGACGTCCGTTTTGGCAGCGGGAGGTCGAAGGTTCGAATCCCGGTTTAAGCCGGCTAACTGGATAGGCTTACGCAGCCGGTTTGTGAGCCACCAGCTAGTTAAATGAATGATTACCGTAGGCCCATCTCTGCCAGGCGCCCGGCAACAAAAAGGAATAATTCGGGAGGTACCGTGCACACAAGGAAACGTGTCTCCCAAGTTAAAACTGGCTGGCTCTTTAAATAGGGATGACACTATAATAAACAAATATTTTAAACTTTTGATTAATTATGTATACGCTGACGCTATTTTGGGGGCCACATAAGATTTTTTACTAATAAACTTTACTGAAACTCCAAATGATTCATTTTTTGAAAAACAAAAATCGAACTGGATAGAAACGGAGTACGCGCGCGCTCGAGAGAAAGAGGGGGCGAGAGGAGGGGGAGAGGTTGTGGGGACAAGTAGAGACGGAAATAGACAGAACCATAGAGAAAAAAGAGACAGAGAAACACAAGGGTAAGACAGGGAGAAAAGAGAGGGTTCGTTTGTACATGGGACTTATTGTGTGATACATTTTATTCTGCAAAGGAAATGGACGATGTCTAGCATACCTTTAATTGTGAATTTTACAACGATACCCGTCATTCAAGTATTTTGTGAAAGGTGTTTCTTTTGTGACACAAGAATAGAGTAATTTGATGAGAGAATAATCAAGAATGACTCTCTTTTTGATGGTTAAGAAATTGTGGTGAATTTAAATTCGGATTTTAATTAGAGGGAACACTACTGTCATTTGTCGACATGATAATGTAGATTAAATCGCCCACCTTTTAAGCCATGAAGTATTAGGAAAAGTTTTTTCCCATTCCCACAAAATCACGCTTTTTGACGCCCCCCAAATCTTTGTTAAAAATGAAAACTGTTGAACCCCCCCCCCGGTATCATATGATCTGGACTGGGAATGACATATCCAAGTGCCTAGATGCGAAACAGAGATTCTAACCCACGACATTCGAGTCCCCTTACGAGTTCTCCGACATATGAATGAGCTTCACATACGATCCCAAAATTCGTTGACAAATCTTTTGTTTTTTAGCTATCTTTTTGGTTAACTTTATGGCTTAAGTTAACAGACACAATTTTAAGGTCCTCTCAAAGTTCAACGAGTGCAAACTGCCACTGGAGGCTTAATCACTGAATCCATCGAATGCCTATACCATAAAAAGTAGGTCTTATTTATTTCAGGAATATGGCAAATTCTATTCAAATTATAGATAACTCTTTCAAAAGCATGCTATTTAACCCATTTCCACCCCATTCTACATTTTAAGCATCTCAACAAAAAGCTTTAGAAAACATTGTGTACAATGAAGAAGTTGCCTGTTACAATTGTCCACAATATCTTCTATCCAACATGTAATTTTTTTTCTTAATTCATTCAACTTAAAATTGTCGTCTGCAAATTCTTTAAATTTGATCCAGTCTAATTTTTTTGTCATTTTGTATTGGCTAAACACCTTGGTTACTCTTACCTCGTTTGTTTATCATTATAACCGTTAACAATTATTTAATAAAACTATGCTTTGCTATCTTACAGTACTTTCAGTACTTTGATTAACTAATAGGTAAGGTTGCGTTTTCGTATTTACCGAGTGAAAATCTGGAAACTGACAAGTAATTTGACCTTATATATCATAAACACCATCCCCTGGTATATTCAGTTTAAATACACAGGAAAATGTAGTTACGGTTGTTATGTTAGCCGAAGATCAACAAATTCACATGACAATCAGATTAATCGAGATCCCCTTAAATAATATTTTTCAGTGACGTCATGATCACTTCAATTGGGCCTCTCATATCTTATGTGAAAATAAACAGAATAGACGTTAGACTAGGTAAACATTTAGACAAGTTATTACGGAGAATAAAAGGAAAATTACCGAATAATCTTCCATAACCCATTCTTATAAAACGCCTTACGTAATCTTTAAAGTCCCAGTTACTCTTATCTCCGATAAACATTTTTGACAGATACTAAAAACTTACTAAAAGACACTAGAAACTTAAATTTTCGCGTCTTATCGACAACTTTGCATTAGAATGAATAAAAATGTTTTATTTTTGTATTTAAAACATGAAAAAAAATCACTAAATGTATACTCGAATGACAAAACAAATAAAGTGTTTCGACCAAACACTTAATAAATCATACTCTGGATACTAGTTTTTTGTGTTAAATTAAATGACTGGGCCTTAAAAAAAATAATTTCCAGACTACTGCTTCTGACCCGAGACTTTAATGTTTGTGGAAACTAGATGTTAGCGCGGATTTGATATGAAGTCAGAGAAGATGTTAAATGTCCAGTCAAGCGATAAGGGACCTCCTAGAAGTTACTTAAAGCAAATATTTCATAAAAGAGAAAGGATCCAGCAGAGGTCAACTAAATATGAAGTGAAGAGTTTTTATTGAGGTATTAACCTAAAAACTTAATCACACTGATAGGTTTATACCTCAATTAAAACAGCGACAACGACAGCAACTTATTCTTTTCATTTCTTATACACTTTAATTCCATGAAGCAAAATAAAGTTCATATTTCACTAGTTTTCAGTAAAATTGGGTGGATCTACTTTGTTTTCAAGCGTACAAATTAGGTGCGTACTCAAAATATAGTTCATTCAAATGTGGGGAAAAATCAGCCTTTCAAAACGCTTGATTCTTGATAGAGGAAACGAAAATCAAGATATAGTCTTTTGAGAAAAAGTTAATTGCTATAAAAAAGGACAGAATGACCATTTAAGAGATGAAGATAATATTTTTGTTTTCATGGAGGTATGAACCGAAAAAACTAATCACACTGTATGAATACGCGAAGCGTGTGTGATTAGGTTTTTCGGTTCATACCTCCATGAAAACAAAAAATATTCTCTTCATTTCTTATAATTTAATAGCATCGAGTGAAAAATAAAACAAGAGTTTTAAAAAAAATGATACCTTTTTGTATTGGACTATTTTGTGCGGACGCATACAAAATCGCTGCGTGCTAAAAATTTTGTTCATGGAGTTATGAATAAATTTTTTCGACCAATCAGAACGCTCGTTTTTCATAGACTAAACTAGAAATTAAATTATTCTAGATTCAGAAAATCTACTAAGAGCGAAAAGAGACAACAACTCTATTCATACTGCGCAGACTAACCAGGGTCAATACTTTTCGTCACAGCCAGGAGGTTCTTTTTCTCCTGGCGTGTCAAAAACAATAAAATAGCGAGACCGCTGACTTCCCTGACTCCCCTGGTCCCGCCAACTGACTCCAACAGGAAGTTCCAATTCCATATAAAACGGCGTTATTTTACAAAGTGTATGGCCAGCTATATGTCACAAAAAAGTAAAATTGTTGGTCATCGTAAACAAATATTAAATAAGCTGTAGGTACGACGTTTAAGTCTCGAAATCAACAAAAATACGTTGCCCAATGTTGGAGTTTAAAGTTCACTAAAAGTCTTAATGAATGATTTTATTGGTAAGCTGATTCTTTGATTGCAGACACGTTCAGTCAATTGTGAACAACTTCGTGATGCAATTGCCACGTATTTGTTAACAATAAGAAATTAAATGCATAGATTTTAGGAAGCTGTAGGATAACAAAGCCGATAAATCGGGGACCAATGGAAATACATTATCTTTTCAATGCTGGGTAAAGAGAAAAGAAAACCTTGATTAAAATTCATTACCCACAAACAAAACAAATAAAAATGCTAGTAATAACAATAATGATAGAAATAATAATAATTAAACACGTATACAATCATAATTTGAACAACAAGGCATTTTTTTTCAAATCATCAATTTTATTGATGAACACGTCTACATGTACACATTTAACTTTACCTTATTTTGTGTTTATTGTAATTCACAGAGTTTTTAGATTGACCCTTTAATGTGTAAATGTTTCATTTATTAATTTGTTTGATCAATTAATGAAGTTTTATTAGTAAACGGCTGACTTGTTTATCTTATTCTAATATGGACATGGTTTATTTTTGTCTAACCTTTTTCCTGTCCCATTTCTGGTTTTTATGGCCCTGTGATTTTATTTATAAGAAAACATTGTAGTAAAAGAAGAAATTGCTTGTAGCAAGCAATTTCTTCTTTTTTCTACAATATTTTCTACCCTGCTGAATTATTACTTTTGAAATTAGATCCACTTTAAATTTTCGTCTGCAAAATCTTTGAATTTTGTCGGGTCTAAACTTTTGTAAAGCATGAAAGGGTAACAAAATTAAGACTCGTCGTCACATTTCTAGATCAGTCATATTTCGCAATAAAACACATGCTAGCAATAGATAGATCGCTGTCCCCGCCCACTGACCCCGCTTGTCACACGTACTTACTCCGACAGGAGGTTCGACTTCTATATCGAATGGCGTTTATTTTGCAAAATGTATGTCAAATAACGTTTTAAAAAAAGTAAAAATTGTTACTTGGCGACCTAAACGTCGTAAATAAAGGCCTGTTTACACATTCACGATTTTTGGCTACGGTGCCGCTACGATTCGCCACGAATTGTAAAATCGTCGTGTACCGTAGTAGAACCGTGGTGAATCTTGGTGACTCTAGATGAATCGTGATGATTCGGGAAACTCCACGGTAGAGCTACGGAAGTTTTAAACTGTTTAAAACATTCGAGGCGAATCGTGGTGATTATATGGCGTGGCCTAATTCGTAGCGCAACCGTAGCGGAATCGTGTTTATTCGTACTAACACCGTAGCTATATTCGCGGCTATTCGTGAGAGATCGTAGCCAGTCGTGGAATCTTTGACATTACGAATTATCACGATTCACTACGAATTGTGTACGATTGTCCTACGAATCATCCACGGTTTCGCTACGGAGCTCCACGATTGGCCACGACCAAGGCCGGTAGGAACAGTACAAGCACCGTGAGCATTCGTTGTGCCACCGTGGTCAATCCTCATTGACCGTAGCGTTGCCGTCATGAATCGTCATTGATTCGTAGCGATACCTTACAGACACCGTACTAATATCGTGGACATACTTACTGGAATCGTAGTGACACTTAATATTTCTACTTTTCGCCACGACTCATCCCGATCCATCCCAATTTTTCTGACCATGAGAAATCTGGGTGAATCGTGGTAAATCGTAGAGAAAATCGTGAATGTGTAAACGGGTCTTAAAGTTTGAATAAGCTGTGGTGACGACGTTTAAGTCGTCGAACCAAAACGCCAAGGTCGGAGTACAATGTACTCTTCCGGCCTAAAAGAAAAAATGAAACCAAGAAAAATCTTCACACAAGTGTTACAAGCAACTCCTTCCTATCCCACAATGTTTTCCTCATAAAACGGTAAGAGATAAATAAATAAAAAAAGTGCATTAAGTGGTTATTGTCGTCTGCAACATCTTTGAAATTGAATCAGTCCATAATTTTGTCCTCTGTTTGAGGGCTCTGGTAATGGGTTAAGCATAATGTGTTGTACATTCCACAATGGTAGAATGAATTTCCAGTTTCAAACCACTAAAACGCGTCATTTACTATAATATACAAAATGTGAACAAAGCGTATAAAGGGCAAGTCACTTTCAATTCTTCTAAAAGCTTCATTTTCCACAAGGTGTTTTTTTTTCGTCATTACCTGTCATTACCTCAGTTTGACCCTTTACCATATAACAAAATATCAGACTGGCCAAGTCTGACGAAGTTGAAGACTACAAATTTAATTTAATGCAACTTTTGGTAGAAAACATTTTCTTCATTACCCACAATGTTTTCCAGGCCTTTTTCTTGAGAAGTGTGTAAAAAGGCGGATTTGTCTGAAGAAAGACAAATATGTACACACACACACACACACACACACACACACACACACACACACACACACACACACACACACACACACACACACACACACACACACACACACACACACACACACACACACACACACACACACACACACACACACACACACACGAGCGCACGCACACACACACACACACACGAGCGCACGCGCTCACGCACCCCCCCCCCCACACAAATACACACACACACACACTCTCTCTTTTCAAATTATTTGATTTCAGCTATTAGAGAAATAAACAGAGAATAATTTTGGTAGCTAAATGGCAATTCTTTTTATTACTTAATACAGGTAATAGCTACATTTAATTGTTCCGAGCAAGTTCTCCCTTTACTTACACGTTTCCCTAAAAACATTACTCTTGAATGTTGGAGCAGGGGATTGTGCGGAATTGGGTTAACTTCCTACTCTATTTTGAAAAGCTTTCTTCTTAAGTTTTACATTGACCATTAATGTTTAAAGAAGGAATTCTCACTATGGTCATTGGTATTTTGATTGTTCGACAAATATTGAACTGTCTATTGCAGATCGGACCAATTATCTCTAGATTAAATCCTAGGGTATTGTATGTCCAAAGTTTGAAAGGAGAAGGTAAAGGTGATTATATCATTTCGACCACACAGGTAATTTTACGATGAAAAGTATTCCGATTTATAAATGGAAATAAAATTCGAAATAATAACAAGGAAAATAACTTTGACAGTTGAGAATAAATGATAAGGAGGAGTACAAAGAGACGCAGTAAACGGATTTGCCACAACAAAACCAAAAGTACTCAGTCGGAATAAACTTTGACCTAGAATGGATATTATCGTGTGACATCAATTGTTTTAAATACCAGAAAAATGGACGTTACAATGGGGATTGCTAAATATCTAAAAGGATGTGAAGTGTTCTCTTTAGTCTTAATATTTACTTTAATATACTACCCAGGAGCAGTGACGTGCGGAAATATTACACAAGCTGAAACTTTGCACACAACGCTTTTAACAAATTACAACAAAGATGTCCGCCCAGTCTATAATCAGTCGCATGTGATCAATGTTACAGTCTATGCGTATTTAAGGTCCATCCAGGACTTAAATGAGTTAACAGGAGAGCTTTCCTTTACCGGAGCTTTGTCGTTGAACTGGAGGGACGAGAACATGATGTGGGACCCGTCTCTCTACGGAGATATTTCGACTGTATATATATCTTATCAAAGTGTTTGGGTACCAGAAATCATTATTACAACAACAACCGACGAATCGGACACTATGGCCAAAAAATGGCAGAAAGTCCAATATGGCGACTATGGTGACGCTAACTTTATTGTGGGTGGACGGATAAAAGCGTCATGTGACGTAAACGTTGAAAAGTATCCGTTCGATAAACAGACTTGCACAGTTAAATTCACCACGTGGGGATATGACGTCAATGACGTCAATATCATAGCAGGTGCTTCCGGGATTGATATTGTCCAGTACTCTGGAAATTCTGTTTGGGAGCTTTCTAAAACATCTACGTCCACATATTCGACGTCCAATTGGGCATATTATGACATTGTCTTCTATCTAGATCGGAAAGCCGAGTTTACAATCGTGAGTTTAGTTGCTCCCCTACTGTTAATGAGCTTCCTTAATGTGTTGGTTTTTGTGTTGGTCCCCGAATCAGGTGAAAGAGTATCGTACTCAGTAACCGTTCTATTAGCCATCGCTGTGTTTTTGACCATTGTGAGCGATGCTCTACCCGCTTCTTCAGAACCTATTCCAATCATCACATATAAACTGATGTTTGATATGACGATAAGCGTTCTGATTACGTTGGTCACAATCTTAAACTTGCGTTTGTATCACAAGGAAGATACAAAACCAGTCCCTGAAAGATTACAGTCTGTTTATAGATTCTTACGATTCGAAAGTTGTTGTCGTAAGAGCGACTTTGTAAGAACTTCGAAAATTGGGGTAGCCAAAGAGGTTGATGCGAACAAAGATAAAGTAAACATTGATGCATTAGAAGACGAGATTTCAAATATTAGCTCAGAGAGAAATATCACATGGAAAGATATAAGTAGCATGGTGGATTATATTTCATTGGTGACATTTTCTCTGGCCTCCGTCTTGTCTTTTGTGGTTTTCATCGGCAGGGTAATGGCCCCATAACTGTATGCATGTGTATTTGTGACCCGGCGCAGTGCCAAAATGAACTGTTTGATAGTGGTAAAATGACCATTTGTTACACAGAATATGAACAACAACTATAAAGTGGAAAGTATGACAAGCCATGTTATTTATAATGGCGAAGCACTTGCTAACCTTTTAATCTTTGTAAATACGGTGCTTATTCCCACTTGACAAAATTTTAGACTGGTCCAAATTGAAAGAAGATGTAGACGACAATTTGAAGTTGGTGGAATTCTTTTTTTTTCACCTTTTTGGATAGAAAACATTGTGGATAATGAAGAAATTGCTTGATACAAGCAATTTCTTCATTTTCCACAATGTTTTCCAAAGCTTTTTTTGAGGGCGTAAAAAGGAGGGATTGAGTTGGAATGGCTTAAGCCAAACCACCAAAAACGTTTGACAAAAAATGCTAAAAATGAATGTCGTGGGTCATCATTCACTTCCTATAATATATGAGCACATGCGGGACATTTCAAACCATTTCGCACGTGCGTGACTCGCACACATTGGGCACCCTGGACAGCCGATCGGAACAATTAGAACATTCGCTGATTGTTTAAAGAAGCTTTGGGTCAGTATCTGTCTACAGAACGCAGAGTGAAGGCTCTGATCAGACTGTGCGGATGCACAGGCTGATCTGAGTCTTTACTTGGCGCACATGTGTAATGGTTGGAAAATGTCACGCATGCGATCATATAATATAAATTGAATGATCAATCGATTTTATTGACCGCGAAGATCCGTCAATTCTACCAGAAAGGCACAAATTCAACACGATTATATTCAACGATATTCTCGTGTTATACTGTATTGATCACGAGTGACGAAATCCATCATTCATCTCGAGTGATGGCATCATACTACTTTGAGAAAGACGCTTATTCTCAAGTCGCTGTGCTATGTTTTCGAAGATTTTTGTTCTCATTTTTTTGGAAAAACAATACGAATTATCCGCAGTCAATCCACAAAAAATGTATTGAATCGTTAGTTTTGGTTTGAGTATTCAAAATGAGACTGACCATTTCTTTGTGTTAGAATGATTTGATATGAAATAAAGTCGGAACATACTCTTATCGGCGTTTATCTCTGCAAGGAACACTCCGCATGTTACAATGCCTAATGCATATAGACCGGTTTACGTCTTGCTTCTTTAACCATTACCAGATGACAAAGATTTATAACGGTCTACATTCAATTCAGAAGAAAAGATTCTTTAGTTGATGGTAATTGTTTTTATGTATTTTTAGATTGATAACATTCTGGGTATTGAATAAATTTCTTTTCAAAAGATTTATTCTCGAGGGACAAAAGAGGGCAATATTGTAAAAAAGACCAACACTTTTTAGTCAGTGATTGAAAATGCCGTTTTAATATTTTGCTTAAAAAACAACAAAACAAAACAAAACCAAACAACAATAACAACAACAAATTCATTATTGTTATTATTATTATTATAACGAGTACAAACATCATAAGGATAAGAAAACAAAATAAAATGAATTTATGCTCTCTTGTCTGTTCGTTTAAATAGGGTTTATACCTATTTTAACAGCGTATCAGTCATGTTGCGGAGGCCTGAGCACCTTACCACGGATTCCTGGTATTTCCCACACCAGTAATATTTCTACATCCTTTCCGAGCCTCAAGCTGTTCATCCCACTTAGGTTTACGATTACCCACCCGTTTGTGTCGGAAAAATATATGCCGCGACCGGGGACCGAAACTTATTTCTATAGCATTTGGGTCAAAAATACTCGAAAGGGGAGTTAGGCAGTATATATAGATAGATGTAAAGTCAACACATTAAAAAGTTTCTTACTTAACATTTTGAAGTTTACGATTTGTTGAAAAAATAATTGATAGAGTTCACCAAACTATGATCATTTAACCCATTACCAGGCAACAAACCTTTAGACTGGTCCAAACCCAAAAGTTGCACGTGACAACTTTAAGTGGTGAAATTATCGAACTGTTTGTATTTTCTTTTTTTTTTTTCTTGTAAAAAAAAACATTGAGAAAAATAAAGAATTTTCTTAATACAAGATATTTTCTTCATTTTCACGCTTTCTGAAATTTTTCTTTGGTTCCGTAAAATAGAGGGATTGTGTGGCAATGGATTAAGTGTTTCTACTGAGGTGTAAGATTGTGTTCGTCTAGTGTAATCATAATATTTTCACTGTTTTCAAAAATAAATTTCCTGTTTTCATTGCGTATTGATCTGGTTATTTTTGTTTGACTCCAGTAAATTGAATTGCGTAACATGTAATCAGGGTTGACTTGACATGATACTGCGTGTCCTAGGTCATAGAGCCCAGTACCTTTGGAACCCATGTCAGTCTCTCGTGCCCTTGAATCAATTACATCGATCATTTAATCAGCATAGCAAATACATAAAGTCATTTTTAAACTCGGCTGTTTTCGGAGAAAACCCGAGGTTTTGTCATCACCTTGGCATCGTGTGCGTCGGCGTTGGCGTTGGTGTGACAAACCTTAACCTTGGTCATATCTCTGTTGTTATTGAAGATATCCTCATAATAACTCTAAAACGTTTTTGTAAGAGTTATGCCCCTTTTTCGACTTAGAATTTTTGCATTATCCACCACCTGCAGTCGAGCGTTGGCATCCGTGGGCGGTACTCTTGTTTATTTGAATACCCTGCTTTGCTTTTAGTCTTTTGTCAAATCGTGTTTAAATTGAATAAGCTGTAGTTACAACGTTACAGTCGCGCCAACAAACCAACTTCTTCGTTGCATATATCTGGCCACACATTTTAAAAAATAACGTCGTTTGTTATCGAAGTCGAACTTCCTGTTGGAGTCAGTGGGTGTGGCTAGCGGAGTTGTTGGGAGAGGTCAGCGATCCGTCAATTGCTGCACTCCAGCATTATGCTCCATAATGCTCATTTGTAAAACTTTAGATCCACGCATCTCAGCAGGATCAGATGGGTCTTGGTGATTTTACTGACTTTTTTGTCTATTAATACAAGCCATACATGGAGGGCAAACTAATTTGAGGGATAGCTGACACGCCCATTGATCTCCATTAGGAATATTAAACTAAAATTGAAATAAATAAAATGGCTGGTTGGCGAACTTCAAAGTTCATTTACGGTCGATTTGAATGATTGGATAGGTCGATCGATATTTTGAGGCGATCCGTCAGTTACGCGTGGCAGTCAATATTTTTTGCTTTATTTTTCGCGCATATAGTTCAATTTAAACACGCCTCACTATTCTTTTTTGCTATAGATTTCGTCATTTAAGGTCAGAAGAGAACATGACTATGACGGAAATTGACCAATCGCGGATGTCAATCAAGGAATAAACCGACCATTCAAATAATCTATTCAGCGCGGACCTGAGCTTATCAACTCCACCGGTGACCTGTAATATTTGCAGAAAGAATACATTATCAATGAACTCATCCTTAAAATCATTTACAATAATTGAACGGAGCTTTATTCAGAATCGATTCTCGAGGGCAATTTCCGAGTTATCCGTTGACAAGGTAAATAAATAACCACGGAAGCAAGAAGAGATTTCGGATTGAATATAGTTTGAAAAGGATTGTTAAGTTTTCTTTCTGACATTATTTGTTTATCAGATGAAGGATTTTTTTTGTTTTCATGGAGGTATGAAACAAAAAACTAATCACGTTTTAAAAATTTCGATACCTTTTGTATGGAACTGTTTTGTGCGGAAGCATACAAAATAGCAGCGTGCTCAAACGTTTGTTCGTGGATGTATAAATATTTTTTGTCTATCGATCAGAACGCTAGGCGAGACTATGAATTAAATTATTACCAAATGGGTGTCCAAATTATCTGGAGTAACCCCGCTCGAAGTCAAGCTTTGGTTTAACCCTTTCCTGCTTTTCAAAATTTTAGACCTGTTGAAATTCAAAGGTTTTGCGGACAAATATTTAAAGTTGGTTTAATTTGAAAAATAACCACTCAGTAGGGTAGAAAATATTGTGGAAAAAGAAGAAATTGCTTGTTAAAAGCAATTTCTTCTTTTTCTAGAATGTTTTCTCAATTATAAAATCTCAGGGAGGTTAAAAACCAGGGATTAAACGGTAAAGGGTTAAACATATTTCTTTAATGGAATTTTTATAGATGATGTCATAGTCTAGAATAACAAATCAAAAGGATTAGAACGAAAGCAAAGCTTATTTTGTTCTTTTCGTAAAGGATTTCAAAAGGTAGGATGACATGTAGCAAATTTTGTATTTAACCCTTGTCATGCTGTATAAGTAACCTTACTGAATTGCTGTAGAATCAAAGGGCTGAAAGTACTGATAAAACTTATTGTTCAAAAATCAATAGTTCTTGTAGAAATCAATTTCATAAACAACTCTGGCAGGAAAAGTACACGCAGGAGGTGTAGACCAAGATAAGACTGCACTTATGCCAACCGGAATATTCCGGGTTCAGCATGGCAAGGGTTAAGAAAAAATCATCACCGCAAGAATATGGGTTTAACCCTTTAGTGTATAATCACTGGTTTTTACGTCCATGCAATTTCATATTTAAGAAAATATTTTGATAAAAGAAGAAATTGCTTGACACAAGCAATTTCTTCTTTTATCAAATATTTTCCACTACATACACTGGTTTCGTTTCAAATAGCACTCAATTTTCATTGTCGTCTGCAACATGTTTCAAATTGGGCCGGTCTAAAATTTTGAGAAACAGGAAAGGGTTAAAGATACGGTAAGGTCACAAAGTATTGTAATTACATCTCAAATAATTGATATGACTTGGAATCACTAAACCTTTTCACTGTGATTTTTACCTCATATAGCCCTTATTTCTTAATTAAAACTTACTTTATTTTGTCGCCTGCGACCTCTTTCAATTTGAATAAGTCTATGATTTTGTTGTTTGTTTTTTTTGGGGGGGAGGGGGGGAATTAACAGAATTTGATTCTAAAATCACACCCCTATGGGTAATTCTAAAAAAAAAAAAAAAAGGAAAATGTTGGTCATCGTACGGTTCTTTAATACCGTGGACTCAAAGGGAAATTCTAACTGCACTGCATTGTTGCCTGCAACTTATTTCAATTTGGACAAGTTTGAAATTACCTTTTCTAGAAGCAGGTTTAGAAATAATCGCTTAGACACGATCGGCTTGTAGTTTCGGTGAACTTAGTTTGAACGGGATATTTTCCTATTAGCAACCATCTGTATAATAGGTATTAACTTATTTAAGTTTATATAAGAATTAAATAAGAATGAAGTTAAATAACTGTATTGAAAACGAATTAATACAATCCTACCAAAAAAGACTACGGTATGGTTCATTGTGAAATAGAATAAAATTAAACGAATGTTTATCTTAGCGATTTAGGAAAATACCGATTAGTTTTTATTTAATGTTTGAGATCAAAATTTGCCGTATTACAAATGTTTTGTAACAGGTTTCTTTGCGTCTTCCTATCTCCTGGGAATAACTGGTGTATTATACTTCAATTTCGCGGCATAGCAAACAATACAGTGAACAATTAATCTAATGCTCAAAGGCAAATATAATATCTTTTGTATAATGAAGACTGAAGAGCTACTAATGTATCTAAAAATCAACGGAAAATTGTTCGTAGGAGAGAGTTACCAAAATTTTGTGTAGTGACAATCTGGAAGTGAAACAATATCCACTGCGCATACCTTAATCGACGAATAGCGGTATCAGGTGTTATATCTGACAACCGTGACACTTCAGATGGTTTCATAAGACTGGCAATTATTTTAGAACTCTAGTTCATGAACGCATTTATAATGACATTATCTGATATGATGGAATGCAGGCTATTCAGGTGTGTTACAATAGTGATATTGAATGTCATCTATCATAAACTGTATGTGGAATGTGGAACTATATTCGATGCGCAATCACTTCATACAGCTGTTCTTAATGGTTACAACAAAGACGTTCGGCCGATTAACAACCAAGCTGACACGTTCAACGTTACTATATATTCGTCTTTAAGATCGATACAGGACCTTGACGAAGTTAGTGGAGAGTTATCTTTCACTGGTTCCTTACGAGTCATCTGGACTGATAGTAAAATAACCTGGGATCCGGCAACATACGCAAATACAACTTCTATTTACATATCGTATGAAAGCGTTTGGGTACCAGAGATAATTATAACAACAACAACAGATGAATCCGATACTATGGCGAAGAAGTGGCAGAAAGTGAAATACCAGGACAGTGGTCTGGCAGAATATGTTATCGGTGGGAGGATTCTTGCTTCTTGTAATCTTGATGTTCAAAAGTATCCATTTGATAAACAAGAATGTGAAGTGCGGTTTACAGCGTGGGGTTACACCCAGGACAAGGTGGCAATTATTGCCGGTGCAACAGCGGTTGATGTTTCAGACTATTCAGACAATACGCTATGGCGTCTCGCGAAAACAGAAACAAAGACTTATCCCCTTGATGGATGGCATTACTATGCTGTTGTATTCCATCTTGAGAGGAAAGCCAGCTTCACCATCGTGAATTTAGTTACCCCCATACTACTGATGACATTCCTGAACTTGTTGGTGTTTGTATTGGTACCGGATTCTGGAGAGAGAATTTCTTTCTCAGTGACTGTCCTACTGGCGATTGCAGTATTTCTAACTATCATAAGCGATGCTCTACCACCTTCCTCGGATCCCATGCCGATTATAACATATAAACTAATGGCGGACATGATCATAAGCGGCTTGATTACGATGATCACGATACTTAACCTGCGTATATATCACAAAGATGAGGCAATCCCTGTACCAAAGCGCTTGACAAATATGTACGTATTTTTCTATAGTTTTGTTCGTTGCAGAGCGAAAGATGGTGACCAAGATGAAAAGAGTGAAGATAACGAAGCCGAGTATGAAAACGACAGACACGAAGGACGTAATTCGAAAGATACTATATCTGATGATAGTTTAAATAACATCGTAACGTGGAAAGATGTCAGTTATATGATCGATTACATTTCACTTGTAATATTTACAATTCTCTCCATTATTTCATTCATTGTGTATGTCTCAACGACATTATAACTGCGTAGGAGGCGTTCTATTTTAACTGCGTGTATTGAAATAATGAAAAAAAATGAATTCAAATTCATTAACTATGAAATAAAATTCTTTAAATAGAGTTTTACAGTGAGGTATTTATAGGTTTTTTTTTGGGTTAGTTAAACACGACTCTGTAGCCTAATTATATCATTATCGAGCAGAAATTCAGTAAACAATTGTTAATAAAGGGAAACGGACCCCCTTACAGAAATTCTAGATCCGCCATTAGTTTAAGACAATAGATAGTTAAATGAATATATAAATAAATGAATGAATAAAAAATAAGGACTGTTCAATGTCTGTTAAAGATGGTTCTTTTCAGAAGTAGTTTTGCTCAAGGGTTATTTCGATAATACAGTTCTACAAAATGTATTTCTCACTTATGTATTCAATTGACCCATCTCTGGCCCAGCCCTCTTACTCCAGTGGACCCCTCCCATTGACTCCGATAGATGGTTCTGCTCCGACTTTAAACGGTATTACTTCACAAAATTTATAGCCAGTAACATGTAGAAAACTAGTAAAATGGTTGGTTGGCGACTCTAAACGTAGTAACCACAGTTTGGATAAGCAGAAGTTATTGTGTTTAAGTCGACAAAACAATCAAAGATGTTTCACTCAAATGGCGGCTAATGTTGGAGTTCGAAGATCAATTCCGCACTCAATGAATGATTTGATTGGTCGACAGATTCTTGATTGACAGCCGCGATTATTGATTATAGCATATACGCATGTCAAAATTCATAAGATAAATCAAGTTTGCTTTCTTAAAGAGTTAACGGGAAAATAAGTTTTCAGCAACAAAACCAGCCTATTCGTAAATAGAATATATTTGTTTGTTTGAATGGTGTTTAACATTTTTTTCAATCATATCGCTGAGGCTGAAGAACCTAACAATGGATTCTTGGTATATCTCGCACCAGTGCCACATTACATCCTTTTCTAGCCTCCAGCTGCTACCTCGATTAGGTTTACGATTATCCACCCATTGGTGAGAGACAAATGTCAGAAAGGATATGTGCCGCCGCCGCGGACTGAACTCATGACAACCCATGATTGGCGCTACCAACTGTGCTTTAACGGCGGCATAAACAGAGTAGAGCTATCTGTTATTTCCTTGCGATAACTAAAGGAGGGACTAAATTCAGAAGAAAAACGTTTTTCCCCATCAATTCTATTTTGAAAGGGCAGGTTTTACTCTGTAGAAAAATAATTTGAAAATGGCAAGTCGCTCAGTTTCTTTCCATCCGATAGAAGCATTTGAAAAGATTACGTGATGCTCTTTATTGTTCTGTGTCTGATTCTTAACCCCCCCCCCCAAAAAAAAAAGAAGAAAAGAAACCACCACCACCACCACCACCAACAACAACAACAACAACAACAACAACAAAAATAATAATAAAAAAAAAAAAAAAAAAAAAAATAAATAACAATGTAGAATCAAATTTATCAAACTTCAAACCCAAGCAAGTTTATTACTCAGTATAATCTTCAACGCATCCTACATTGTTAGACATCGGCAAAATGACTTTATTTTCAGTATTTTTTTTATATCTTTTTTGTCTCATAATTTATTTTTCTATGATAAAATTATGACATCATAATTATCATAATCATCATACTAAGTACTATGACAAATTATGACAACCTCAAGCTTTAAGTTGTTTCTATCTAGAAAATTGATAAAACTATTTTATTGAAATTATCTATTTCTCATATTGTAAGATACGGTATAATAGAAATGGATAGTATCTCCAAAATAGATACTTAACCCATTCCCACACAATGACGCTTTTTCACGCCCCCCAAGAAAAGATAATTGGGAAAACAATGTGTAAAATGAAGAAATTGCTTGTCACAAGCAATTTCTTCATTTTCCACTATGTTTTCTAGCCAGAAAGTTGAAAAAATCTGAAATGTAATAAACTTTAAATTGTCGACTGCAACTCCTCTGTATTTGAATCAGCCTAAATTTTGCCGTCTGGTAATGGGTTAAAGGCCAGTGTGGCAAATTCTTAGATATTTCATTTCTAACTCCACTGGCTTATAGCAAAATGGACTGTAGTCACGTCAGTCCTTCGCCCGTGAACTTTTAATGTAAAAAACTTCTCCTCAAAAATTGCTGAATGGATCTCAAATTATTTTCACAGGAACGATTCTTTAGTGATCCTCTATCAGATTTTGATCGGATAAATCCCATTGCTTTATGGGCGGGACTAATTAGCATATATGGTATTTACTTTGAAAATCTTTTCACTGGATGTTGGTAAATGGATTTCAAATTCACTTCCAAATGAGATTTCTATCCGCCAAGTTTCACATTAATACATTACTTAACTCACTAAATTTTAGTCGGAAATATAAACACTAAAAAATAAGCATGCAGTGCATAACTATGGTTTTTGTGCACTGCACTTCTCATTGATAAGATCCATCCAAACATGAAGTTTCACAATAGCTACTAGTAAACCTTTTGAGATATATGTACTTTGTATTAGTTTGAAAGCAATAAAACGGCATTAACTTCAACAAACAAACAAACAAAGAAACAAACAAAATACCTAAGCAAGACAGAGTTAGGGTTCTTGCGCACTTCACTCCGTATTAGTGTAACAAACAGAATCGCAAAGTGAGAGTCAGTCTTGTTTCAGACGTTAAAGAAGTTTACCCTCTCCATACGCTATATGGGCGATCTTATTATAACCACCGTCTTGCATAGGCGTATTTAAATGCTCTGTAGAGTAGAAAAAGGATTGGTTGGAAAAGGATATCGAGGTTATTTCAAGAATTGATAAATAGGCTTGCAGTTCTTTTTGTACATGTAGAACTCATTTAACCCTTTTCTGTTTTTGGAAATTATAGACTAGTCCAAATTGAAAGAGGCTGAAGATGACAATGAAACCTTGAGGCCATTTGAAATGAAACCATCCAATGCGGTAGAAAATATTGTGGAAAAAGGAGAAATTGCTTACTACAAGCAATTTCTTCTTTTTCCACAATGTTTTCTCAAGCAAAGAATCACAGGAACGTAAAATCCCGTGACGGGAAAGGGTTAAACAACATCCTTAGAATAGTCTACAAGGTATCGTCGCTGTCAGTTGAAAATTGGAATTTGAACATTTACCTTGATTGATTGAAAGGGGTTTAACGCCACTTTTAACAGTATTTCAGTCATATCGCTGCAGCTGGAGCACCTAACAATGGATTCCTGGTATTTCCCCACACCAGTACTACCACTACATCCTTTCATAGCCTCCAGCTGCTATCCCACTTAGGTTTACGATTATCTACCCATTGGTGTTTCTGTGAGACACGTTTGTTCATTTCACATAACTACAGCTTTGAATAACGTTCAGGTAGCTTACGAACCATTTTACCTTTCGAAGCAAAGAAATCCCTATCAAGGGATTTTCTTGCCTTTAGCGACCAAGAGCTTTAAACGGAGCTATTTTTCAAGCAGAAATAATGGTCGAGGTGGGTACTTTAACCGCTGAGGCTGCAAAAGAAGACGCTTCTCTAGACACTTGCAGGTCAATAATTACCGTAATTCTTCTAATATATGCTCATATTCTGATAAAACCTGAAATACTGTTAGAATTTAACTATTTTTCGACGATTTTCGATAACATAAATTATTTTGATAGACGCCAAACCGCTTCAATGTTCAAAAATATCCGCTTTTGAGTCTAAAAGGTAAGTATATACCTATTCCTGGGTCGGGGTAGTTTAATCCGTTAAAACACAAATAAAATTATTTTGGACTGGTTCAAATTGTAAGAATTTATTGGCAGCAATTTTAGGTTGAAGAATTTTTTAAATCTTTAAATTCTTAGGTAGAAACAATGTGGAAAATACGGAGTTTACTTGTAACAAGCACTGTCTTAGTTTTTGAGCAATCTTTTTTAATTTTTTTTTTTGGGGGGGGGGGGAAGCAGGATTTGGTTAACCCATTTCCAGACAACAAATTTAGACTAGTCATAATGAAAAAGTGTAGCAGAAGATGATTTAAGTAGATAAAAGTTTTAGCACTTGGTAGTAAACATAGTGGAAAATGAAAGAAAGAAAGCCAGGAATATTGTTGGTTGGGCTTATTTTTCATATACGACAAATGCATGTAGTTTTTGGAGTATATTTAAGTAGTGGTGTAAGAGGGACAAATACAAATGGATTAACCTTTCCTGTTTAATCCCTGTTTTTATGTCCCAGTGTTTTATACTTGAGAATACATTGCGGGAAAAGAAGAAATTGCTTCTGACAAACTATTTCTTCTTTTTCCACAATATCTTCTATCCTACCGAATGGTTATTTTTCAAATAAAATCAACTTTAAATTGTCGTATGCAAAACCTATGAATTTGAATACATCTAAAAATTTGTGAGACAGGAATGCCTTAGATCTAATATTGATATCAGGCCTATTGTTCATACACAGTTGGTTGATTACAAGAATGAAAGGAAATTTGATCCATAGAAGAAATGGGGTGAGCTTATTTACCACATCAATAGTCACTAAAATTTTATGTTTACAAATCGGTTGATGTTGCAGATGGAAATTTCTGGCTTATGAAATTTCGAAAATGTTTGACTTAATGGGTAAAAACATCGTGGAAATAGATCGTATGCGTGGACATATTTTAGCCCGTGGAACGACACAGGCCTTTTCTAGAGTCTCTTGTTGAATTTCAATAAGAGGCACAGTTATTATGTCAACAAAAATAGTAATGAACTGTTCTCAGGCCCTTCAACCTGATACTTGAAGGGGTAATTATTAGAAATGTAAAGTTTAAAAGTTCAAAATTGCTTTAATTATTTACATAATGTATAAATGTATCGCTCATTATTAAAAACAGATTATCTCAATTAAAGCATCATTTCTGAAGAGAATCAACCACTTTAGTACCAACTTAGGACAGTGGAATAATACGAAATAGAAATAATCTCTTAATTATGCAAGGTTAATCTCATTGAACATTTTATTGTTATAAACCAGTTAAAACATTCCCACACAATCACGCTTTTTGACGCCCTTCAGGAAAAAGTTTTGGAAAGCAATCAATTTCTACAATGTCCAAATTGTTTTCTGCCCTAAAAGGCAAATATTTTCTGACGGCCAATGTTGGAGTTCAAAACTCACTCTTGGCATTAATGAATGTTTCATTGGTCGACAGGTCATTTGATTGCATTGACAGCCGCGATTGTTCTTTTCAGTTACATGTACGAGGAATGGCAAGAAATTCTTTGGCAAATTGAAAACTGACTCTGATGTCGATTTCCATTATCTTTCGGAGCAAATGACCAGTCAGGACCATGCCCCGAATAAGTCACCTGAAAATCGAACTAATGTTTCAGACATAGTTTGAAAGTGTCGACCCTTAACTTTGGAATTATCTTCTGCATATTTTAAAGAGGATCTGAGGAAATGTTAAGGACTCTTCAAGGAGCTTCAGCACTATCATGTAACATTATACCGAAAAAGGAAAACATACAAACCAACAAAGGAGAAAAACAAACAAACATATACCCCCCCCCCAAAAAAAAAAACAAACACACACACACAACCGAACAAACAAACAAAACAAGCAACCAGGTATCAATTTAGCGGAACTTTGGAATTGCTAAAAATACTACCAGTCGCTCCTGAGTCAAAAGACTTGACGCTGGCTTTAAGTAATTACAAGTGAAATCAAAAGTACTGTAAGCTAGCAAATCATGGTTTTGTTGATTAACCTTCTTTGCCAAATGTTATCATGATAAATAAACGAAGTTAAAGTTGAAGGAGTTCTCTTCAATTTGAATACTGTTCATTCACGTGGCAATACCAAGCAATGCACCTAGTGAAGCCTCTGACAAGTCGTTACCTAGCACATATGTCAAATTGTTGGAAATGCACATTCAAATTTGAAAACAACGAACATATTGCCTACAACAAACTATTTATATTTTCGTAGTTTCTACTATATACAAAAGGGCCATTGTGGTCCCAAATGTCTTACCTGGTAATCATTCTAACAAAGTTTCATCTCTTTAGTTTTATCACAAATGATGGATTACTGGCCTCGCAAACTATCCTCGCCCACTGGCCTCGCCCCACTGAGTTTACTGCCAAACACTAACGATGGACTACGAAGCAAGTGTGTGCGTGTTTCCACTTACTTATCATCGATACCGTAGAACATGCCCATATTAGCGACGCCCCCAGAAGACGGATATTGCAGGACGAAATTGCTGAAAGCTCCGCCTGGTTCTTTAACGTGCTCAGTAGATAGCACCGTCACACGGGGCTTCGATTCAACGTCTCATTCGAAAGAAAATAAGTTTGTTAGTTGATATGGTCAGGGCTCGAACCCTCGATCTTGAGGTTTGAAGTCAAGTGCTCTATCAACTGAGATAATCAGGCTGACCACGAAGCAAGCCTCGATTTATGAAGCTTTTAAGGGGGCGATTCCTGATGCCTTTGCCCCAAAGATGCGTTAGTATCGTGCTGACGTCACCGTGACGTAAAGTCACCTAGCCGTTATTTTATGTGGTTTGGACGAGTTGTGTCTGTCCATATTGATGTTGCACATCAATTCCATATTAAACGACGTTATTTTGCAAGGTTACCAGGAGCATCTAGCAATAAGTGTAATGGTTAGTTGGTGACCTTAACGTCATAACTGCAGGTTAGGTAAGCAGAAGTTACGACGTTACGTCGCAAATAAACAAAAATGCTTCACACAGACTCAAGCTGTTGTTACGATGTGTTTGTTTGAATGGGGTTTTACGCCGCTTTCAACAATCTTTCAGGTATTTCGCGATTGCTGGAGCACCTAACAATGGAATCCTGGTATTTCTCACACCAGTACCGCCATTACATCCTTTCCTAGCCTCCAGCTGCTATCCCACATAGGTCTACGTTTATCGACCCATTGGTGGGAGACAAATAGTCGGAAAGGATGAGTGCCGACGTCGGGGATCGAACCCGGGACCCCTAGATTGACAGTCCGACGCGCTACCAACTGCGCTATGACGGCGGCTAATACGACTTTTAGGTCGCCAACCAACTATTCTACCTTTGTTATATGATACTTGTAATAAAAGTTAGCAAAATATTCCCTTTTAAAATCGAAGCGGAACTTCCTGTTGGAATTAATGGGCTAGGCTAACGAAGTAAGTGGGTGGGGCCTTCGACTGGTCATTTTTCTTACATCCGAGATTTTCCCTTTTCTGAGGAGGAGTCACATATTCAATAAATACAGCAAAAACACGAATCTACGTATTTTTCTTTGGAGGGGATATCTCACTGATGACTTCCTTGGTCTTGTGGATCGCCTTCTTCAGTCTTGCTTATTTTAAAGTCTTTTTGAGACTGTTATAACGAACTCCTGTTTAAAAAATTCAAATCGAAAATATGAATTTGGCCTGAGAACGTGCTCTGAAAAATTAGATAAATATCGGATAGCGCTTTTTTTAGATCTTGTCTCTAATCATCGCAAAGAAACATACACATCTTTATCCTGTGACCAATCATAGGGGACCAGGGTTCGATCCCCGCGCGCGTCGAATATCCTCTCCGACTTTGTCTCCCAGCAATAGCTGGATAATCGCAAATCTAAAAGGGGTGAGTAGCTGGAGGCTCAGAAAGGAAGTTGTGGTAGTGCTGGTGTAAGAAATAACGAGAATCCATGGTAAAGTGCTTTGAAACCATGGTAAAGTGCTTTAGCCGCAGCGATATGGCCGACATACTGTTAAAAGTGGCGTTAAACCCCATCCAATTCAATCAATAATCTGTGACCAAGATGAAACTATAATGTAACGAATTTTAGAGATTTTCCATCCATTACAGCTGTATCATTTCGCTCTACGTAAACATGTATCTTTAACTCGTGAATTATTTGATCAATGCTAATTAAAGTCTTATTCAAACAACCTTGACAAGAATTTACCTTTTGTTGACCTTCGATCGAAACTGAACCATCTCGCCATCTATTCAACTTCGTCAATAATTCTTGTGAAACAGTTGAACGATATCACTTAAGAAATGGAGAGAATAATTTTTGTTTTCATGGAGGTATGAACCGAAAAAACTAATCTTACTGTATGAATACGCGAAGCGGATTCGTACATATGTGTGATTAGTTTTTTCGGTTCATACCTCCACGAAAACAAAAGAATATTCTCTTCATTTCTTACAATTTAATAGCATCGAGCGAAAAAAAGCAAAAGTTTTACAAATTTTGATACCTTTTTGTATGGGACTATTTTGTGCGGAAGCATACAAAATCGATGCCTGTTCAAAATTTTTATCATGGATTTATGAATAATTTTTTGACCAATCAGAACGCCCGTTTTTGATAGAAGAAACTAAAAATTAAATCATGTAGGAGTGGACCTGGAGGCAAGTACCTTGGAAAAACGCTCAATATTTTCTTTCAAAATTCAATGCGTGCAGATGGATCGGGTGACATTTGTGTTTTCGATTATTTGAACGAAAGGAGACAAAGTAAAAATATTTCGAATGCTGTTCACAGTATACCAGAGTCCTAAATTCGACAGTGGAACATGCAGTTTCTCTGTCGAGACTGTTACTAAATAGGGAATATTGTGTTACGATAGTGATAGAAAATCTTGTTTTTGCTTTGAGCTGAGCAGGAAAATTTTGGTATTTCACAAGACCGAAGTCCTAACATAATATTCCATTTATTGTCTACCTCTTTTTACTACATTAATTCGATGAAATGATAATTAAAAAAAATCTGTATTTCTACAAGTCTTTCACTTCTCCTTTACAATTGTGATTACGTTTATTCGCTTTATGACGTCCTATACAGAATAAAAGTGACGCCATCTTTGAATACATAATGTAGAACCGTATTTGACTCTATCAGATACGGGTTTTCTCCGGCGTGTCCGATTTTGTATGTGTAGGATGTATGTTCTAAAACGTCTTACAGTTGTAATATGGAAATATCTTACTCATGATAAAATCTGGAATGAGAGCGGCTTCAGAAGTTTCTGTCGCAATCGAGCTTAAGACCATATCGGCTCGAGTACATGAAAGTTCAGGATACGTGATCTTTCGGGTTAGAATATTAAAAGGTCAAATTATGTGCGATTTTGGATTAAAGTAAACGATGCCAATCAAGAAATAATAGAATTGCATAACAAATTAAATTTCAGTACATGGATTATCGATTAAGATTTATTCAACTTGATCATTGAAAGCTAGGCATTACGCATGACCCGTCAGAAGCGGAGTAATCTCTTGATTTGATCTGACAAATAGGAATGGCTTTGAAAAAAACTAAATGATTAAATGCAAGATTAATTTATTGACGTTAGTTTAAGTGGTAAACAACATTAATTAGGATTAAAGGTACATGTGATACATGAAGTTACGGAGACACTTTTTGAGAACAAGCGGAGTGGAACAAAGACTAGAAACGAAACGAAATGTGCAAGTGACTGATGTGTAAAGATTGTGAAAGGTTTTAAAAAATGCCATTCTACAAGCAGGTCTTAATTAGCAATTAAATGAATTCACCCCAATCTTAAGTGAATTTTGTTATTAGTTTGACTGAATAGCCGCTTTTTCCTGTCGTAATACAGTGAAGTAGCTTTTTGTGATTTATCGCAAGTAAGAATACTCTATAATTTGGATATCATGTAAATCAAATTAGTGTTATTAAGAAAAGGAAGAAAAGTTCAGGAAACATGGAGCACAAAAGATGCATTAGTCTGACTTGGATAGCATGCCTATTGTTGGTTGTTGGAACACCGACATTTGTTCATTGCAGTAATATAACATATGCAAAGGCTTTACACACATCACTCTTAACTGGTTACAACAAAGACATTAGACCGCAAATAAACCAATCAGCCCCAGTAATAGTTCTTGTATTTCCTTATATTAGATCAATACAGGACCTAAATGAAATCACAGGAGAATTATCCTTTACCGGTGCGTTGGCCCTTAACTGGAATGACGTCAGTATGGAATGGGATCCGGCATTATATAACATTGATAAACTATACATTGCTTATGACAGTGTCTGGGTACCAGAGATTATTCTTACAACAACAGCTGAAGATTCTGATACTCTAGCAAAGAAATGGCAAAAGGTTAAATACATGTACCATGGCGAAGCTTCGTTTGTTATTGGTGGTCGGATAAGCGCTGCTTGTAATATTGATGTGGAAAAGTATCCTTTCGATAAACAATCTTGCGGAGTTCGTTTCACGGCTTGGGGATATGACTCGAGCGATATAAATATAACAGCTGCTACTTCGGAGGCTGATTTATCACAGTATACACAGAACTCTGTTTGGGATCTTTATAAAACAGAAATTTCAACTTATGTTCTAGCTGACTGGTCATATTATGAGATTACTTTTCATCTGAAACGCAAGGCAAGTTTTACGATTATCAACCTATTGGCTCCACTGTTTCTTCTCAGCATCTTGAATGTGCTAGTATTTGTTTTGGTACCTGATTCCGGGGAGAGAATTTCATTCACGATCACGGTTCTTCTAGCCATTGCTGTCTTTATGACCATCATAAGCGACACATTGCCTCCAACATCTGACCCCGTGCCGATTATCACCTACAAGTTAATGGTTGACGTCATTCTGAGTGGAACGATTTCGTTCATTACTGTTCTGAACCTTCGTCTCTTCCACAAAGATGAAAGTAATCCTGTTCCTATGCGCTTGAAGTCTTTTGTTAGATTCTTTACACGTCAGAAGAGGAGTTCTCCGAGAAACTCAAGGGTAGGAATCGTTATGGAGGTCGCACCACATAAAGACAAAGATGCCGAATCTGTGATTTCGGATAATGACCAAGACGATATTACTTGGAAAGATATCAGCTACTTGGTTGATTTCATATGCCTCCTAGGCTTTTCATTTGCGTCTATTTTCTCCTTTGTTGTTTTTGTCATCGTTGTAAGTACATAACAACATTATTAGCCCAAGTAAATTTACAGTTTAACTTGACCAAGCGGCCAACTACCGATTAGTGGTCGCTTCAGATTATGATCGTTAATTGCCTTTTTTCTGAGATAATTAAAACAAAAATCCCGACAAAAAACCATCCCGTTTGTAAACTCATAATACTAATCGAGGACAACTGACGGGTCGCCGTTGTAAAAACTGACATTCTCCAACAGTTATGTTAAAGCAACTTTATGGTTTCGCGACTTAAATGTTGTAACTAGAGCCCATTCAAGTTGAAATAATAACGTTTATGTCGAGAACCAACTGTTTGCCTTTTATTTCAACTCCCTGACTACATATCTTTTACAGTAATAATTAAATTGTTAGTTTCGTCTATCAAAAACGAGCGATCTGATTGGTCGAAAAATTTAATTCATACCTCCATGAACAAAATTTTGAGTACGCACCCATTTTGAATGCTTCCGCACAAAATAGTTCATTACAAAAAAGGTATAAAAATTTGTTAAGTTGTTGAATTTTTCGCTCGATGCTATTAAATTAAAAGAAATGAAGATAATATTTTTTTTCAAGGAGGTATGAACCGAAAAACCTAATCACACTGTATGAATCCGCTTCGCGTATTCATACAGTGTGATTAGGTTTTTCGGTTCATACCTCCATGAAAACAAAAAATAATCTCTTCATCTCTTAAATGTAGTTGGGGGTCAGCGATCAGCCAACTAGCTGCATTGGGTTTTCCAAACTAGTATTATTTAAGAGATTGAAGAAAATATTTTTTGTTTTCATGGAGGTATGAACCGAAAAACCTAATCACACTGTATGAATACGCGAAGCGAGTTCATTTATAAGTGTGATTAGGTTTTCGGTTCATACCTCCACGAAAACAAAAAAAAATCCCTTCATTTCTTATAATTTAATAGCATCGAGCGAAAAAAGCAAAACGTTACAAATCTTAATACCTTTTTGTATAGAACTATTTTGTACGGAAGCATACAAAATGGCTGCGTGATAAAAATTTTGTTCATGGAGGTATGAATTAATTTTTTCGACCAATCAGAACGCTCGTTTTTGATAGACGAAACTAAAAATTGAATGATTACAAAATTTGGTTATGTCTTCGTATATGCTATTTCAATAATACAGAAAATGCCTTAATTATTTTGGCGAACAATTTTTTTTAATTATTTCAATAATATATACATTTGAATTAATATCAAACAATACCAATTTGTATTTTTATCTATGATATGAGCTACGGAGTAAATAAACCCACTTGAAAATTTGTGATAATTCACGGGTGATATTACACCAGTGCAATAAATATGCAAATGAGTTAGAAGCCTGTTGTTACACCTTGTCATCACTGCAAAAATGTTGTCAAAACACGTATTATGATGTCATTTTACAAAAGGCGTTATTAGTTTCCGGAAATAATATGTTTCGACGAATTCTTTTAAATCTCAGTGATTCATTGCAAAAATTTATGTCATATTATAAATAGAACACCCCATTCGTGTTCTTAAAATCCCGAGGTCCCGGGTTCGATCCCCGACGGCGGCACTCATTCTTTCCGACTATTTGTCTTTCCCTAAAGGGTCGATAATCGTAGACCTATGTAGGGTTACAGCTGGAGGCTATGAAAGGATGTAATGGTAGTGCTGGTGCTAGAAATACCAGGATTCCATTGTTAGGTGCTCCAGCCGCCGCGATATAACTTAAAGATTGTTGAAAGCGACGTAAAACCCCATTCAAACAAACAAACAAATAATAAAATCCCTAATATAATAAACGTAATCGAAACAGATAAAAACTCGGCGAAACCTGGTCTTGATCTCTTTATGGATGAATCGTTTAATGAATTCGGTAGTAAATGAAAACTCGTTTAACATCCTCTATCTATACCAATTAAGGGTTTTTTTCAAAATGATTTTCATTCATTTGTAATGAAAAAGACCACGTGTCAATGAAAAGATTATATTATGAGAACGAACAACATGGGCTAAGTTACACGAAGTATATATATTTGTGCAGTCGAAAGGACCGTTTAATCCTGACAACTTCTCCTTTAACCGCAATATTGTATATAATACAATTTTCAGAGGCACGGAATTGCGAAGTTTTGGGCGTGATATATAAAATGTATTCCTACATTTGGTATAATTTTATAGAAACAGTATGGGAACTGGTGAAATATTTTTTCAAAGGAAATTCTCTATTTACTCAATGTTCTGTAATAAATAAAACACTTAACTTTGACTTTCGTTCGTTGTCAGTAACCTCTTTCAATCAAGAAATGATGAGATTTTTTTTCTTCATTTCTAATAATGTAATGCTATCAAGCAATACAATTTAAACATTATATTAATTTTATGAATATACAAAATAGTAACGTGCTCAAAATTGTGTTCATGGAAGTAAAAAAAGAAAAACCCAGACAATCAAAACACTTGAATAATGGTATTTCTAATGATTTCTTCTGATTGAACGAAAGTTGCCGACTGGATGACAGTTTAAATATGTATGATATATTTTGCAACATTTCATTTCTATACGGGTACTTATTTTTCTTCATTTCTTTTCTCATAAGTTTACATTTAAAAATTCAAGATGTTGATTAAAGAGTGTTTGTTCATTCGTTTTTTTTCTTCTTTAGGTCCACCCACCCTTAGCTCAACTATTTCAGCTCGACTGTTTTTGGAGATAACCGAATATCGTCGTTGTCGTTCGAAAACGTCATAACTACAGGTTGATTCAAGCTGTAGTAACGAGGTTTTAGAACGACAATGGCGCTATATGGCTTAGTCGTTGTGCCTTTGTTTTTCCTGACATCTGTAGTTTTTACAATTTACAAGTGACTTGAAATACATATTCACTACAAAAACATGAGACGTTTACTGTATATTGTACGAATGATAGCCCTTTTTTGACTTGTCCTTTTCCATCAACTGTCAGACATAAACGACAGAGCGTCTATTACATGTAGGTGGTGCCATACCAAGAACTAACCAATACGCGACTGCCAACCACAGAAGCAATCGACCAATCCGATAATCTGTTTAGACCGAAAGTGACTTTGGCCGATATTCATGCGAAGCTTTTTTGCTGGTCAGCCCGATTAGTTCAGTTGGTAGAGTACTTGACTTCTAACCTTAAGATCACGGGTTCGAGCCCTGGGCTGACCATATCAACTAACAAGCTAATTGTCTTTCGAATGAGACGTCAAACCGAGGCCCCGTGTGACGGTGCTATCCACCGAGCATGTTAAAGAACCAGGCGGAGATCTCAGCAGTTTCGTCCTGTATCCTTGCATGATCCCCCGTAACAACTAACCGTCTTCTGGGGGCGTCGCTCATATGAGCATGTGCTACGGTAGCGACGATAAATAAACGGAAATACACGCTTTTTTTGCTGGTTTGCTGACTATAAAGTCGTAACTACAATTGATTCAGTAATTATTATCCAGCTTTAGCTATAGTTACGACGTTAAAAACGCTTACCAAAGATTTTACTTTTTGTTACATTGAACTTGCCATACATTTTGAAAAGTAACGCGGTTAAATATCGAAGTAAAACTTTCTGTTGAAGTCAGTTGGCGAGGCCAGAAGGGTTAGTTGGCGGAACCAGCGATTCGATAACTGTGCCAAGTTGGACGAAATTTTCAGTATCTTGGCATAGATATTTCCATTTTTACGATCATGTAAAAAAAGTGAAAACGTTTCGTAATATCACAAATATTGAAAGGTTTTATTCAATTTCTTCACCATAGGTAATATTACCAACTTTTCTTTTACATTTCTAAATAATTGTGACATTCTCCGACGCTCGGCGGCTTTCAAATGGAAAAAAAGTAGGAAAGTAAGCTTGATGTTTGTTATTCATATAGAGGCTAACTGTTTTGTTTCGTTGTAAGATCGATTTATCTTTCATTCACTGTTCATTAAATGCTATATTTTCATGAGTGGTTGAGCCACTATTTCGACCTTATATATTTATCTTACACGAAAAGCAATTGATTATTCTATTTCTTACGATTTATTATTTTTTTGTTTCAGACAAAATCTCTTAAAGCGTATGATTTTTATATAATTAACATGGCAACCTTATGACGTCATTATTACTTTGGTCCCGCTGAGATGACGTTCATCAGAGCGAATGAAACAAAAGGAGGACAAAATTTATATGAACGGTGTTGATATCATTTTGATAATATAACTGCTCTTTCTGTGAAGATATTTAGTAAGAATCCAACGAGAAATCTCGATAATCTAACGGAAAACATCAATCACGGACGATATATAGAAAAAAAAGTGACAAAATAAACAATTTTTCATAATATTTCACGATCACTTAGCATTTTATATCTGGAAAATCCTCTTTTTGAATGGGTCGATGGGTTTCATCGCCACTTTTAATGCTTTTTCGGTCATATCCAGGAGGCTTGATTATTCAAACACGGGTCATAGCACTTACGTTTACGATGGAAAATATCATGGCCGCGACTTATGATTGGGGGTTCTACGGTCATGTTAAGAAACCGATCGCCGTTTGATATTTTGTAAATTTATTTTTTCAAATCTCAAACATTTAAAAAAAACAGGTATAATTATATCATGCGCCTTGATATGAAGACGACAATAAAGTATCAAAACGCCGGCGGTCTTAGCAGGTCGTGATAGATCTCTGTGCAGGATAGTCGATCGACGGCAGTATTGGCGATAGAGATTGAACTGTACAATGTAGTGATCAACAGATCAATCGCTGGTCCCGCCCGCATACTCCTTTAGCCACGCACATTTACTACGACGGGAAGTCCTTCTTCGATTCTTAACGACCTTATTTGTAAAACTTATACCTAGTGGCATGCAAAAAAAGTAGAAAGGTTAGTTGGCGATTTAAAAGCCGTAACTACAACTTAAATAAGCTGTAATTACGGAGCTAAATCTCCAAACAAACTAAATGAATGATTTGATTGGTCGACCGCTTCTCTGATTGACAGCCGCGGTTGGTCAATTTGTCTAATTCAGATCGCCGTTGATCGCGGTCTTGTGGAATTGACGAATCACTAACCACGCCCTCTGAGTTCCGAATTGAAGATAAACGGCGTGTTTTGCAAAACTTAAAATTTGTTTGTTTGTTTGAATGGGGTTTTACGCCGCTTTCAACAATCTTTCAGCTATATCGCGGCGGCTGGAGCACCTAATAAAGAAATCCTGGTACTACCAGTACTACCATACATCCTTTCCTAGCCCCCATCTGCTATCCCACATAGGTCTACGATTATCGACCAATTGGTGAGAGACAATTAGTCGGAAAGGATGAGTGCCGCCGTCGGAGGTCGAACCCGGGACCCCTAGATTGACAGTCCGACTGCGCTATGACGGCGGCACAACTTAAAGTCAGTAGCATGAACTTGTTTGGTTGGTTATTGATCTAGAACTGATTCAAAAGGGCGGATAATTCTCACAAAATGCATTTATATTTACCACCCTTGATAGTATAGGTTGCTGCTTTGATAGTGGGTATATATTGTAAAAACTTCGAAAGAATGCTGCAGTAATACCAGAATTAATTTAATTGTTAGTTTCGTCTATCAAAAATGAGCGATCTGATTGGTCGAAAAATTTAATTCATAGCTCCATGAACAAAATTTTGAGCACGCAGCCATTTTATATGCTTCCGCACAAATTAGTTCCATACAAAAAGGTATCAAAATTTGTTAAGTTGTTGCATTTTCCGCTCGATGCTATTAAATTATAAGAAATGAAGAGAATATTTTTTGTTTTCATGGGGGTATGAACCGAAAAACCTAATCACACAATGCATGAATCCGCTTTGCGTATTCATACAGTGTGATTAGTTTTTTGGTTCATACCTCCATGAAAACAAAAAATATTCTCTTCATCTCTTAAATGTAGAAAAATGTCAAAGTATAGCCTGTACAGTCCCAAGGATAAAAATCGGCGGGATTTTTTTCGAGGTGTTGGGGTGTTTGCGACGGTGCTTTTTCTCAATCTTCAATACTTGCATGCTCAAATAAAGCCATGATTGAGGATTTCTAAAACGGATTTCTTGTCGGCGCCATAAATTTAATCCGATTCTACTAACAAGCTTGTTTTTTGTCATAATAGGATGAATTCACCCCTTAAAAATAACTGTAAGCGGATTGAACTTGAAATTCCTGTTTCGTAATTCTTGTTTTTTGACATTCAAAAATATCGTGATCAAGTAGGTATTAATATATACGGTAATTGACCTCTTAATCCTGATTAATTGGCATTAATTTGAATATACACGAAGCAAAACTTACAAACGGACATTTGAATCTTTTAATGTTTTAAAACATCAAATACCACGCGAAACATACATAAAACAAACAACAACATAAGATAGTTCAACCAATACACTGTACAGGTTAATTTTGTATAAAATGTAACTGTTTTTGTCAAAAGATCGTGAGAATGACCGCAAAAAAAGACGATAGCCGATCTTTTCAATATGTTGGGGATTTTTTAAAATTTTGGGATCATCGAATTCCGATTATTGTTGATTTAATTGTTACTTTGTGAAAGTTAATTCGTGGTAAGTGGTATATTCACATATGGTAAACGATAAGTTCTCTTACGATTTCTCTTACACCAGTCGGCTAGAATTTAATCTAGCAGCAAGCAATTTCTCCATTTCAACAATAACTCCTACCAAGAAATGTAAAAACAATCTAAAATTTCTTATAAACCATATATCGTCGTCTGTATCTCCTTTCAGTGGATGAGTCTAAAAAATTGTCTGGTAGTAGATTAAATGCTTTTGATAAATTAATTCTAAAACATAGCTTTCAATTATGCAAAAAATGTGTGTTCTTTCGTCACCAATTCGATCTGGCGCCGCCAACTAAATCCGCTGGCTACGCTCACTGACTCCGGCTTGGAGTCCACTATACCATCAAATGGTGCTTTTTTACAAAGTGTATTGCCATTACCAAGTAACAAAAAAGTGCAAATTGGCAGTTGACGATCTAAACATCGAAACTACAGCTTGAATATTGGCAAAGCTTGATATAAATGTAAGCTATTGTCGGAGTTCAAAGTTCACCTCCGCCGCCGTCATAGCGCAGTCGGTAGCGCATAAGACTCCCTCTCTTCTATCATAGGATGTCATGGGTTCGATCCCCGGCGGCGGCACATGTCCTTTCCGACATTTGTAGCCCACCAATGGGTGGATAATCGTAAACTTAAGTGGGATGGCAGTTAGAGGCTAGGAAAGGATGTAGTGGTAGAACTGGTGTGAAAAAAAAAAAAAAAAAAAAACAGGAATCGCCGCGTTATGACTGAAATACTGTTAAAAGTGTCGTTAAACACCATTTAATTAATCAATAAATCAATCAAAGTTCAATTCCGGTCTGAATGAATTATTTGATTCTTTTATTGTCAGACGCTTTCAGCCAATTATTGATTCGTAATCTGTTTTTCTTCACAAGTGTGTAAAGCTAGTTAGAATAATAGCACAAGGCTTGCAGATCGGATACACTTACCAAACGATGCCATGATCCGTGGTGATAGAAAAATTAAAAGGCAGGGCTCATTTTCTTTCTTCACTAGATTTCAGAACAGAAAATTCAATAATAGGTGAAAATGATTTATATAATCTGGATATCAAAAAAGTATCCACTAGGCGTTTTTAATTGTGCTCAGTGTAGAATGTTCATTTAAATTACAAGGACCGTGCTCTTTTTCGGACAATGGAGTTTCTTTTACATCCGCGCAATAATCCTACAACAATGCACTATAATGATATTGGCAGTGCCAAATATCTTAACCCTTATCATACTAATAAAAAATCCTTCAAAAATTGTATCAAAATTAAATAGGCTGATGGCTCTGCTAATTTGGCTTCAGGGTCAAGACTTAGTTTTGAAATTTGAAAAATTCTAGCTTAAACGCGACAAATAGGTGGCGTAGACTAAGATCAGGCTGCGCATACGCGCAGGCTGATCTTTGTCTATGCTTACTACAAAATGCAGGAACAATCCGAGTTCAGCATGACAAGGGTTAAGGTAATTTCTTCAGATTTCTTGTAGTATTCATGTCCGCTCTTCCCTCTGGAATAATGTATAATGAAGCCGATGATGCTCATACGATGTTATGTTATTTGAATGGCTTCTTTACGAATCGAACAATAATTGTAAATACAGTCGATCTTGCTCGAGCAACCACCTCTTTTAAGCGACCACTTAAATTGATCAACCACAAACGACGAAATCCCCTTTTCAAAGTCAAATCCTTTCATAAAGAAGCGATCTTATTTTCTAAAAAATAAATAAATAAATAAATAAATAAAAAAAAATACTTTCTCAAAATCAAATTTGAGAAATCATTAAAAAGGTCTCAGTGAGAGACCTAGGATTTAGCGAGAATTCTGTAATAGTTAATATATGCAACCGAATCAGTCCGTCATACTTTTTCCAATGTGATTCTTTTAAGCGACAACCTTTTGGTGCTCTTTTATGAAATTATAGAAACAATATAAACACAAACATCGGGTTTTTAGGTCACCTGAACGAAGGTCATTGTGACCTATTGCAGTCGTGTTTCGTTCGTCTTCATGTATCGAGCGTTATTTCTTTTCGCATATTCGACTTTTTAAGATGCATCTTTTAAGATGCATCTTAAGAAGCATCCCCATGAAAAGGTGCTCCAGATTTGTATACGTCATGGAGTTATCTCCACATTGGGCCCCATAAGGGGCAAAAAAGGGTACATCTTAAAAAATCTTCTTGTCATGAGCAGGCAATTGGATTTGATTCATATTTGGTATTTAGAATCTTCAGGGCAAGGACTACACAATTTGTACAAGAAAAAAATCTTTCAAGAAATGGCCGCGCTAGGGAGGGGGGCAAATGCATATCTGTGTGTGGGGGGGTGGGGGGTCATAAGCTTGCACATTGAAACTTAGAAAAGCATTTTCCACCAAACCAAAAATCTACTCTGATAGCGGTATATGGCATCATCTAGTAGACAAATACCAAGATCGTGCAAGTTAAGCTCCCCCGCCCCCGGACGATCGAAATTGGCCCGTCCCTAGATGTCACAAGTTTAGCATAGGCTTATATACTAAAAACTTTAGAAAACGTTTTACTTTCAAACAGGAGCGCCTAGAACTTTGATATTTAAAATTTAGAATCATCTGGTGGACCTCTATCAAGGTTGTAAAAATCATTGCCAAAGGGTAAAAATTAGCCCCTCGTCTTTGATATTTGGTATGTAGCATCATATTATCTAGAAGATCTCTATCCAGATTGTTTAAATTATAGCCCAAGGGTAAAAAAAAATGGCCCGTCCCTGGACGTCATAAGTTTAACACAGGCTTATATAAAAAAATCTTCTTCTCACAAACAGAAAGACCCAGAGCTTTAATATTCGGTATTTTGCACGATCTAGTTGACCTTCATCAAGTTTGTATAAATTATGGCAACAGAATCAAAACTGGCCCGTTCCCGGACGTCACAAGATAGGCTTATGTAGTGAAAACTTTAAAAATCTTCTTCTCTAAAACAGAAAGGCCTAGAGGTTTGATATTTCGTTTGTAGCCTCACATGGTTGACTTCTATCAAAATTGTATAAATTATGGCCCAAGGGTCAAAATTGACCTTTCCCCGGATGTCACAAGTTTAACATAGGCTTCTATAGTGGAAATTTAAAAAAAATCTCTGAAACAGAAAGGCTCATAGCTTTATTATTACATCTAGGGTGAGCCATACGACCCTATAATGTTTTGGACGCAAGTAGTATTGTAATCTATGCCCAGAGGTGCACAGGATATAAATCAGCAAATCCTAGAAGAACTACATTAGCTGTTGCAATGGCTCAATGTATAGAATGATGGAGTTTCAGTTCTCCTAAACTGTATTAATGGTGACCTGTTATGATCGAATTTTGTCTGTCGTCCACTATACTTTATTCCTTCCTAAATCCTTGGATTTATTTCAAACGGATTGAAGATAAAATACTTCAACGAATCGAAATTCATGAACAACTTAAGTTGCTCTGCCAACCTTTAAAAAAACTATCGAATGATAAACTCTTCTTTATTCAAACCGAGGGGTTGATTGATTTCATATTCAGTAATGTTTAATGGTCCACTAAATAAATAGTTCAAAGAACTACTATACTCTGAAAATTAGCCCTATGTTGCTTGATCCCAGATCTTTTTTAAAAAATCATCTCCTCCTTAACAAATAAGCCCGAAGTTTGTAAATTTGACTGAAGTATTTCAACGTGTTCTTATTCAAAATACTTCAAAGAATTCCTTTACTCTGCAAATTAGCCCTACGTTATTGGATCTAGAATTTGATCTTGATTTGAATTTTTAAAACCTCTCTTCTCCGAAACTGATAGGCCTAGAACATTGAAATTTTAGAGTAACAATGCCTTAAGAGCATAGATGAAAAAACTTCAAATTATGTCTCACATAGAAACAAAACAAAACAAATTCAGGCTTTGTTTAGGGAATTTTAGTTTTACTTAATAACATTCTCTCCCAAAGCAACTGGCTCAGAGCTTTGAAATTGACAAATCGCTGACCCCGCTCACTTACTTTTTTGACCACGCCCACTGATTCCGACAGGAAGTCCCGCTTCGATTTTAAACAGCGTTACTGTGCTTAATTCATACCCACTAGTATGTAACAAACAAGTAGAATAGTTGGTTGGCGACCTAAAGGTCGTAACTACAGCTTGACTAAGCTGTAGTTACGACGTTTAAGTTGCCGAACCGACAAAAGTGGTAAACAAAAATGGCGCCCAGTGTTGGACTTCAAAACTCATTTCTGATCTAAATGGATCATTTAATTTGCTGATTTGTTAATTTGCTTTAACCCTTTTCAACACAATCCTAATCCCCCGCCATTCATTTAGCTTTGGTGTGTTTTTTTACCCATTACCATACAATGACGCTATTTAACGCCTTGACTAATAACGATTATAGAAAACTTTGTGGGAAAAGGAGAAATCGCTTATAACAAGCAATTTCTCGGTTTCTCACAATGTTTTCTACCCTATTTGGCACTTATTTTTCAATTTTATAGGACCATGTGAAATGTCGCGTGCAACTCCTTTCAATTTAGACCAGTCGGAAATGTTGTAGACTGGTAACAGGTTCCATTCGAACAATTCCATTCTAGACGAGATTAACCTTAGTCATGCTGAAAAAAATCCTTGAACAGAAGTAACGTAAAGGAACATTGACTCGTCAATTTTTGATAGAAATGAAGGGCTATCGACGATTTCACTGTGTTTATGGTGTTTTATCGTGTCCCAAAATATTTTACAACCATTTCAACATCCTTTTCACTATTTCCCGAACCGATTTTATACCGAAAAGTATGTGAATTAGTGTTTAAAAATCAAATAGTTCAGACTGCCGACTAAAAGTTACTAGGAACGTGAAGTCGTCACCACCGGTAATGTTAAGCTGTCATAGGGAACATTGATTCGTCATTTTGACTGATTTTCGAAAAATTCTAAACAACATTCTACTGAAATTGACTTAAGCTAAACTATAGATAGTCACCGTTAACACGGTAAATGCTGTAGTCTTGTTTATTAAATTTTACTGAATCTCCAAGCTCCGAATGAAATTCTTCATATATCTTGGGCGGGCGACCATAACATTGTAATTAGAACTTTGCAAAAAAGCTCTACTTACGACATTTACTCGCTCACCGACGATATATTTAATAAGAGGTTAAAAATTATAAAAACAGAAGTCAGTCACTTTATTATGCTATTTCATTATTTCCAATTAGGAAACAGTAAATCTCTTAAGATCTAAATACGGTTACTTTTCATAGGGACAATTGTTCAGTGTTCCTTAAATTAGTATTTCCATCGAAAAGAGCTCATTCATTACTCATAAAACGTTAGATTAACACAGTAATCCCAGTTTTAACGATACGTAGGTGACAGAAAAGAAAATTACTCTATGTAAAATATCATCCCAATAGGAACATTCCTGTAAAAAAACAAACAAAAAAACTTTCAGACTGATAGATCAGCTTCGTTAAAAGCGGTGTAAATCGTAGTAAGTGATATCGTTATAAACGGTGCTTCTAATAACAACCACTTTATAATGTTGCAAATATTTATCATCGGCTAAACAGAATGATTCTCTGTTAATCAGATTCTTAGTTGTTTGAATCTATACAACTACAAGCGTTTCATGCTACTAATAGAAAAAGATTAAAAAGTAAAAGAAAACGATTAAAATCTTCTCATTATCTTGAACAATACCTTTTTGAAAAGTCGCTAATTTTAAAATGACATACAGACACCTTTAATTTACGTAAAAATATTGTAAGTTATTTTTCTCTACCTTTTTTTGTTCGATTTATCTGCCAAATCTTTGCTTTTCCCCAGATAGGTATGGGCCTTTGTTTCTACCAAGTCTTCATGGTTTGGTTTGTCTTTATCATTTTTGTTGCGTTTCATGTAAAGCAAAGCTTCTCGGGGTATATGAATGATTGTGACATTAATCTGGATTCATTGAAAAATGTATTATTTTCATTAATTAGTGTAAATGACTCGTAAAAAATGAGACCTGTGCTTGAAATATCAGCCAAAACTTGCAATAAAAAATGAGAACATTAAGTCGTCATTTGAGTTTTGACTCGTCACTTATTTTAAACCTCATTTTATTACTGTCAAATTCGCTTTTCTTGTCAAAGAGAGACAAAACGTACAATACTAATTGTTCTACAACGTCAATATCTCTCTTCGGTCGTTTAACTACACTGATATTATTCGCCCGAGTCAACTAAAATAGATAACTGTCATCGCCCGGACCGACCCAACTGCCTGAATTATGGGATAAATTTCAAAACCGATCACATAATACCTAAAAACAATTTAAAGATATATCTTTGTTACAAGAGAAAGAAGAAATATTTGTCTTTCAAAATATCGCGCAACGAATCACATTAGTGGCGTCACGAGAAGGGAGATAAAAAAACAAATTGTGACGACTTTAAGTGCCTGCCGGCTTAATATTCTTTTACGTAAGATTGGCGCTTAAGGTCTTGCTGTAAGGGTCAATATTCAGTTTGGAAAATAACATTATAGACAATTGTAGCTGAAAGAGGACAACCAAGTAGTGAAGACTCAGATCAGACTACATTTATGCGCAGACAGATCTTTGTCTATGCCTCCTACCAAAGCAGGAAGATTCCGGGATCGGCATGACAAGGGTAAAGAATGAATTATCTGATAAGCTGAAAATCTTTGAATTATTCTTCATCAGCGTTTTTTTTTTAACGAACGTTTTCTATAAATCTATTAGAAATTACATTTCTATATATATATTACTCACGTATGATCAGAATTTTCCTTTTATCATATAAAATTTCGATATCGGTGATTTAAAAACAAGGCGACCATCTTAAAGTTTTTAACGATGACGTCAGTAAAATCGTACATGTGTGTATCTGTTTGGGCCACAGTAAATACGGTACAAATAACTCTTTTCAGTTTGATAAAAATCGGTATTCTACTGGATCTTAATGTCTAATGAATATTTACCCTACAGCGCTTGGTTACGGCTGTGAGCATATTTTTGTTTACTTACCTTCTCCACTAATAACGGCTTTTTGTGATTTGAAAACAAAAACCGACCGCTAAACATACAAACAAACAAATCAAGAGAACCAAGATGACACTATATCACTCACCAGAGATATTCCTGCTTTGGCAGAAGATATAAACAAAGGTCAGCCTGCGCATATGTGCAGGCTGATCTAAGGCTATTCTACCTGCTTGTCCTTTTAAGCCAGAATTGGTTATATGATAAATTTTCAATATGAATATTGATTCATCATTCGGTACTTACAGTGCTTTCAGCCCTTTGATTTTAATTTAATTTTCTTGAGGATTCAATATTCAGCATGACAAGGGGTTAAGATTCCTCTGGCAAAGAGTTAAATTAATGATAATGCTAGTTCTTTGATAACTGTAGCTCTTTTTAATGGAAAAAGGCAAGTAGGAAGACATAGTAACTTCCCTCAATTTTATTATGGTCCAGACGGTCATCAACATAAACAATGTGATAAGGTTTCGTGAAGATTTGGCTTAAAATGTGGCAACAAGAACTTTACAAGATTTGACCTAGTAATCTAGTTTTTAAACCGTTTATACAATTTTTACTGTAAGGTCTTATCAAGATAGCAATATTAGCGAGTTGGGGGAAGTTTTCATCCAAATTGCAGACTCTAGTGAGTAACCAAAACGTTGATGCATGTCGACGAGCATTTAAGATTCCTAAAAAGCTCACTCTGGTCGTTGTTCAGGTGAGTTAAAAATGCCATGATTTCCAAGACTACACGTTCGAGCATTGTTTGAGTTAAAGTCGGGCATAGATTGGGTAGAACTCAGAGTATTTGATTCATTCCGGTCAAACTTGATCTAGATTCGATCGATTCTTGGTCAACACGACGCCCTCCCCATCAAGGGACGCCGATATAATTATGCTAGCGTCCCAACTGTTTCGCCTGGTTAGTTGGTTGGCAGCATGGGCCTAGAAAGGGTGATTTTTTTTCTTTTAGCCTATCGTGTGAGGTCGAAAAAGAATTTAGGTCCCTCATGAAGCATGAGGGCGCTTGCAAAATTTGAATTTCTGCTTATTCAAGCTAGTAGAGCGATACAATATGTACCGTGGTGGTGTGCCCGTTGTCGGTATGTGTGTCATGATAGGTTTTGTAGGATCGCGGTTAACTCGATAACCTTCCCGATCAGGAACTCCGGTAGATGCCGACAGCTCTTTCTCCGAATAAATCAGGACAGTTCCGTTTGATTTAATGGAGTTTTTTCGGCAGTATGAAACCAGGAATAGTGTTTACTATTACTTTTAAGCTTCTCGTGTAAGGTTTGTTGATAAGAGAGGCCCTAACAAAGTGCGAGGGTGCTTACAAAATTTAATTTACTGCTAATTCAAGCCAGAAGAGCGATACAATATGTATCATGGCGTTGTGTCCGTTGTCAAATAACGGTTATTGTTATTTTAGTATTAACGATACAAGAATTAGAATAAAGTTTCCAATATCTGCATAAAAATACCAAGATTTGCAATCGAATAAGTAAAAACAACCACAAATTTAATTTATCTATAGTTAGACAGGTGTGAAATTGGACTAATTTCACTTTTCGCATTATCCTCAAAAATCGACAATGTCAGTACCAAAGAAGGTTATTCTCTGGTGATCTGAAAATAAAAATAATTAAAAAAAGACATAACCAAATAACAAAAAAAGGGGGGACAAAAAGAGAAAAATGACAAATGATTAATAAAGATAATATTAATAATGGTGTCGCATTTTACAACTTGCTTGCTGTCCTGTCTATTCCTCGGTACGTATTGTGTGTATGTATCAACGTACACCGGATATTACTTTCAAAATAGAAATTAAAAACAGTAATATCGTAACAGAAAAGTGGAAATCGTCAGTGGTTAAGGGAGTTTTGTTGTTACTTGTAGCCACAGGGAACAGTTGCGTATGCTAGATATTAGCTAAAATGACCCAAAAGTAAAACCAGGCCTTTTAGAAATACTATATATAGACCAGGGATACAACTCGGAATTCCTGAGATCCCACCCCTGTCTGTTTTAACCGCCACTAAAAAATGAACTTCTTTGTTTACACATTTTACAGTTGTGCATATTCGTCACACATATAATTATTTGTAACCTTGACCCATCCATTCAACGAAAACTATACAGCTTTCAGAGTACAGACACATTTCTTACAGAAATACACCTCAATTTTGCTCGTTTGTCGAGAAGTAGCACCTTCACTTTTCATCAGTAAAAAGCAAATCTCAGATAAGCGACTCTTTTTCTATTATGCATAGACAAGGAAAATTATAAATTTAATACATTTATACCTTTAAGTAGTTAATTCTGTTGATTCTAGAGGTATCCTAAGCTTATGAAGTGTTATATCCTTTCCAAAATTCAAAAGGCAGCCATGTTGTTTTTTATAATAAACACCCACAAAACACAAACGGATGCAAAAAATGTAAAAGGGGGGTAATGGACGAGAAAACCCACAGGCAGGATGTAAATGCCAAGTAAAGAACAACAAAATGGATTTCAGAATAGACTAGCTGAGAAAGTTTTATTGTAAAAGTACTTATAACACCATTATAGTTTAAACAAAATATTCATTATTCATCAATGGCTCTCTAATCATTTACTAGAGCCCAAGATATTGAATTGCACGTATTAAGTGCATTAGTTAGGATGAAAAAATAAAAATTGAAAAAAATTGGGACTTTATGAGCTACAATTAGTTCAGGCTTCCACACCGTTAACTTGAAACAAGTTAAGACCCAAGATTGACCACTGTGGAACGCTAGATAAAAGCCATAGCTCACCTATGATGACTGCTATTCGTCTTCCAAGAGAGAATGGTGAAATTCAGCAAAGTGTCTCACCCTACATACCATGCAGCTGCATTTTTGTAACTAAGTTAAATTGTTGACTTTAATAAGTACATTGCTGAAATGAAATATCACAAAATTTGTTTATTAGCCATTTTTTTTATTTTATGAAAAGTCTTGAATTAATTAAATAGTTATGTTTCACTAGACAAAACTCTCTCTTATCTCTTAATTGAATCTTCACTAGCTGAATCTCTAAATCAATGGAAGGTTCACCAGCAGGATTGAAAGCATTGTGAATATTGTAACATATAAATAGTATTTTTTTTTTTTTCGGAAAAGGATTGAAAATAACTTTTAATATGCAGAAGTTTATGAAACAGTGTGATATGCTATTTGTTGATAGCCATTCGGAAAAATGAAATATGAATACACGAATTCTTTTACACAGAAGGCTATTCTACAGTCATTTGTTTGAATTTTTCTTGGATGCCAACTGTGGTAGTTATCTTAGTAGTTAAAACATGTTTATTTGTATGATATTCAACGTAATTTTCATTTTTTTTTCTCTGTAAATTCTTGGTCATCAATTACGATTTAATTCAAAAGAACACCTACGTATAGCTATAAATAAGTAAATCACCGGTGCACTGGAAACAGAGTACATGTATATTGTTAAATTTCATTTGGTAAGATCTTCAAACACGTATACATGTAAGTATTATCAAATTGTTTTTTGTAAATATTTCTGTGTAAGAAGAAGTAAAACTAGCATGAGTTGATGTAAATCTACTATAGGAATATAATGATTGTTATCATTCATTTTGCATTACTCATTGATGGGTTATACTTTAACTATGATTCTAATTCAAATTCGCACATGAAAATGAAAAGCAAATACATTCAGCATAACTATCAATATAGTCTCTGAATCAATATATCTCAGAAAATTTGAGGGTTAAAAGATGTATCTTATCTCCAAAAGCAGCCTGTTCTGGTCTTGTTTATATATTCATTAAATATATTTTTTTTCTTCTTATTGCTCATGTCGTTTATTTAATTCTATCGAAACACGTATTTCTTTGCTTTTTATTAACAAAACCTTGTGGAATTCCTATTCTCATTAAAAGTGTTAAATGAACAATCGAAAGGGAGCTTATCAAAAACTTATGGAAAAGAAGAGCACCCTTGTTACATATATCACCACAGCTTTATCTTTTATCTCTGTGGATTTTCTCACGAAAAATGCATATTTTTGGATATGAACAAACTTCAGAATATATTATTTAAAAAGAAAAAAAAAAAAAATGGATGTCTTGTATCAGGTTAGAGAACCATTGATACATTGATACATATTTGACATATTATTCAATTTTCATATCATATTATTATGAGTTATAAATGAGAAATTGTCATTTCAACTATCCTCTATTTCAGTCGTTTGTTTTTATTGCACCTTGCGTCCCCCTCCTAATTTTGCATCTTTTTTGCTTTTAAAGATATTTCAAAATGGCTGCCTTTTGTCTTTTGAATAGGTGGTAACACTTTATAAGCTTAGGATACCTCTAGAATCAACAGAATTAACTACTGAAAGGTAGAAATGTATTTAATTTATAATTTACTACCGGTATATGCATAATAGAAAAAGAGTCGCTTATCTGAGATTTGCTATTTACTGATGAAAGATTAAGGTGCTACTTCTCGACAAACAAGCAAATTTGAGGTGTATTCCTGTAAGAAATGTGTCTGTACTCTGAAAGCTGTATAGTGTTCGTGGAATGGATTGGTCAATGTTACAAATGATTATATGTGTGACGAATATGCACAAATGTGAAATGTGTAAATAAAGAAGTGTAAATTTTAGAGGCGTTTAAACAGACAGGGAATTCTGAGTTGTATCCCTTGTCTATATATAGTATTTCTAAAAGGCCTGGTTTTACTTTTGGGTCATTTTAGCTAATATCTAGCATACGCAACTGCTCCCTGTGCTTGTAGTCGCTTATGAATGTTAGCCAATCATTTGTTGTGGTTTGATAGCTGAATTAATGTATATAAGTAACGACTGTCGAATATGTTTACAGTGAAACATTCTATGATTTAACAAAAATATGGATAATTACTTATCTTGTACTGTTCAGTGGAGGGAAATGTCACGTGGTATAGCCAAACCAATGAAAAAGGTTAACGAAAATGGCAGCCAATGCCGGAGTTAAAAAGCTCAGGTACGGTCTGAATAAATTATTTGATTGGTCGGTTTATTCCTTGATTGACAGCCACGATTGGTCATTTGTAACGCTTGTCGAGTATGTGAAAATAAAACTGGGTCGTCTGCTAAAATACCCTGACGTCTGACTAAATGAAGGGACATAATCCGTTATTGACTCTAACACATGATTTTAACGTATTGTACATACTTTTGGTAGCAGTTACGTATATCGAACTTAAACTTTTTATGAGATTTGTGAATACAGATATCAACGTATACCGTATATTCCTTTTGTAAATGGCTAAATACACGAAAACACACCAACTAGGAAAATACCATCGGTACTTTGAAAACACTTGTTTGTTTTATTGATATAATATTACGTATAAAGTAAGAGAATAATGTATTTTCAGAATAGTTTGAACGAAAAACAGATAAAATGTATTTCATCTATTTCGCTACATTATCGACCTTAATTCTAAATGAGTTAAGAAAAATTTATAAAAAAGGGGTACCACAAATTCATACAGTAAAAATCAAATCGTGATTTTTGTTATGGCCTAAGAACATTATCATTGTCGATTAAGATAACAAAGATAGCGAAGAGAGCAAGATGGCCTACACAATGTCGTAAATACAGCGCCCTCTGCCCACGTCAGCGAAATAAAAATTGTCCAGAATAATCAATTGAAAACGTTCAACCGACTTTTTTGTTTTTATCTTGCTTTCGGATTTGATTGACGGATCGCTGGTCAGAATGTTTCAACTCGATATTAAACGGCGTTTACGGCCTATAATATGTTAGAAAAGTTAAATGGCTGTTTGAAGACCTAAACGTCGTAGCTGCAACTTGAATAAGCTGCAGTTACTACTTTTAAGTCACCAAACTTAATCTAATACTTCTAAAAGTATATCGACTAATGCAGGAGTTCAAGGTTCATTCCCACTCCATCTTCGCAAGCCAAGGGTTTTTACTCCACCGTGTTCCTTACGAACGTAAGGAACAAAGTGGCGTTAACACCCTTGGCTTGCGAAGATGCTCCCACTCTAAATGAATTACATGTATTTGATTGGTCGATTGCTTCTTTGATTGATCACCGCGATCTGTCAATTAAGTTCTTTTCACGTAACAGTTCCAATTATAAATTAAATCGATTTGATGGGATCGTAATTGCTGTCTGTTAATTGTGATATTGTTTCTTATTGATTTGTTCGTGAACTAATGAATAGAAAAATGGGAGGAAACCAAGTCCGATTGTAAACATTTATAGAATTCATGACAAAAATCGTGTCATTTTTTCTAATTAAAATGAGAATCCAACATGCGAAAAGGAGAACATATATCAATTGTGCCGCAAATGTTTTTGTGCAGAAGATCTGAACGAAACACTCCGCAACCCATTACCAGACGAAATTTTTTAGATTGATTCAAACTGAAAGAAGTAGCAGACGACAACACAAAGTCTTGAAATTAAAAAAAAAAAAAAAAACTTTATATGCTTTATCGACAAGGAGGCTACTTGTCTGAAAGACTGGCTGTGTTTTCTCTATCCCCGTCTACCTTTGACGTATTTTGTTTTTCTTTTTTCATATGTATAATGTTTTCTAAAAACATTCGGTTCACTGAATAAATTATTTTGTTTGTTTGTTTGAATTTTTCAATCGTATCTCGGCGGCTGGTGCACTTAAAATGGATTCCTGATATATCTCGCACCATTACACCATTACACCATTACACCCTTTCCTACCCTTTTTCTACCGGAAAGTATGAAAGAAACTGTCTTCTTTCTATCATTTGTTAGAGTAGGTTGTCACTTAATGCCTCGCTGTGTAGACCGCTCAGAACAACTATGAAATTTTGTCTAAATCTTTAAATTAGCCCAAGATACATACTTTTGAATGTATAATGGCACAAGATATAGAATAATTGACGGCTACCACCTCCGACAGAACGTTTAATTAATATACCATCAATTTTTAAAATGAAGTTGAATATCAAAGGCAAGCATCCTGTCGGGAGCCAGCAAGGCTGGTCAGCGATAGGCAATTTGTAAGTAAAGGTCGATGGTCCTAGCAAAGCAAACTCTTTTCTTTCAGAAACAAAAGCTAAGAGATCCGGTCCTAGTTAACCTGCATACACTGATCTGTCTCACCAGAGTCGATATTTTCTCAATTGTTGGATCGCTGCGTTCAATTAACCCATTCCCACTTGACAAAATTTTAGACTGGTCCAAATTGAAAGAAGATGCAGACGACAGTTTCAAGTTGATGGAATTTTAAATTTGTTCACCTTTTTGGATAGAAAACATTGTGGATAATGAAGAAATTGCTTGATACAAGCAATTTCTTTATTTTCCACAATGTTTTCCAAAGATTTTTTCTTGAAGGGCGTAAAAAGGAGGGATTGAGTTGGAATGGGTTGAATAATAAATCGATAGATCAATCAAGTCATTCGTTTGGATGGAATTGAATTTTGATCTCTAGTATTTATGTTATGTTAGAGGTCAATAGCTGGCTGCGCCAGCGATCGGCCAATTGCAAGGGGTCTCTTACCCATGATAAGTCACATACAAATATGTCATGGGATAGCCGATATAGATCGTTTATTCTCTTCATATACAGGCTATCGGGTTACACAAGACACTGTTAACAGTTCATTAATTTGTTCTAATTAACAATGTTAATACATCGTGAACAATAGGAAAAGAAAAGATATTCTACGGTTCACAGTGCTCCTGTCAGATAGGATTTAAATGCTTATACTATTTGGTATTTGTACGTGTATTTGAAGACAGGATTTACCTCAGATATTGTGATTCTCTACCAGAAAAATAACGGCTTCTGGTGTCCTAAAAAGTACAGTGAAAGACAGCTTTGTGGGAAGAGGGCAAGGATTTTTTTCCTTTTCTCACGGTGTTTTCAACTCTATTTTCTTTTATTTTCAAATTTCTGTAAAATTTGAAATGTAGTCTGTAACTTCTTTCAATTTGGACCAGTCTAAGTTTTTTTTGCCTGGTAATGATTTAGAAATAACAGACACTCAAAGGATAACGATCAAAATAGGATATACTGTAAATCTTGTATTAAGGGACCACTGAAGGGACGATCAAAAATTGGACTCTCAAAAGAATGGTCGTTTAAAAGGCATTGTGTTGAAAGATTTGAAGGGTTGATTCGATTACATAAAGGAATTATTTCAGAATTCTTGCTTTATCCTATGTTTTTCAGACTCATTAGAATCGTCTCAATGAGACAATTCTAATGAGTCCTACACAGTGGGTCTCCTGGTCGTTCCTCAAGATAAACAATTAGGAAACATTGTGTAAAATAAAAAAAAAATTGCTTGTAACAAGCATTTTTTCATTTTACATAATGTTTTCTATGCGAAAGAAAAATTGAAAGAATCTATAGTTCTATGATCTTTAATTTATCGTTTTCAACTCCTGACCAGACTGAAAATTTGACGTCTAGTAAAAGGTTAAGAGACTTTGCTTTTTAAATGGTGGTTTTTATTATGGTCGCTTAATGGAAGTAGTCGCTTAATAGACGTGGTCGCTCGAGCTAGATTTACTGTACGACTGTATTCATTTAAGTCAGTGCGTGACATTTCCAACCATTACATAAAAGCGTGAAGTGTATACACTGAGCAGATGAAGAAAATAATTTTTGTTTTCATGGAGGTATGAAACGAAAAGTAAAATCAGACTGTATGAATAGGCGAGGCGGATTCATACATAACCGTGATTAGGTTTTTCGCTTCAATCAAAATATATTCTCTACATTCCTTAGACTTTAATGACATGGGCAAAAAGAAGATTATTTTACCATTTTTGATGCATTTTTATGGATCTACTTTTTACGCAGATATACAAAATAGCTGCGTATTCAAAATTTTGTTCATGGAGGTATAAATATTTTTTCGCCAATCAGAACGCTCGTTTTGATAGAAGAAACTAATCATTAAATTATTCGCCGATTGACCAAACGCAGATGGTTTGAGTCAGTATCTATCCGTGGAGACCAAAGTGAAAACTCCGATCAGACTGTACGGCTGCCCAGGATGATCTGAGTTTTCACTATGCGTAGTAATGATTGGCAATATCATACAAAGAGCCTGTTTGTCCTATCGTCGATAGAGAAGAAGAAATAGACAAGGAAGTGCCAGGTGAAATATCGGGGGAGTGTTTAAGGAACCATTTGACGTGAAATCTGTATTTTACTTTACATTAGTGACAAGTCAAATAAGTTACTAAATCTTTATAGAGATTAACTTGACTTTTGTCAGAAGGATAGTGCTACAAACAATGGAATTGTGATTTTATATGTTAATATACATACTTAATAAAACTATTGACGTAATTCCGCTGGTCGTCTCATATTATCGTGTTGGCGACCACTTACATGTCTCGTTTTAAAATGACGCCAGTTCACAAGTTTACCGGGAACAGTTCCATTTTAGTTTTCTATGTATTGGTTAGTTCTTTCCTAAACTGTGTACACTGCCAAACTATGGACGAAGTAAAAAATCTTCACACAGATTTGTTATCGGAATACAACAAAGATGTACGTCCGGTCACCAATCAAGCATCGCCGATAAATGTTAGTGTCAGTTTATATCTCAGATCTATTCAAGAGCTAAACGAATTAACTGAAGAATTTTACTTTACGGGAGCATTTGCATTGACTTGGACTGATAGTGGTATAACCTGGAACCCGGCAAAATACGGAAATACGTATAAAACGTACATATCTTACGAAAGCGTGTGGGTACCAGAGATTATTCTGACGACTACTTCGGATAACTCGGACACGATGGCCAAAAAGTGGCAACGAGTGAAATACTATTTCACTGGTCTTGCTGAAATCGTTGTAGGCGGACGCGTAAAAGCGACGTGTGGGGTTGATGTACAAAAATATCCATTCGATAAACAGACATGTACCTTAGTTTTCCAGGCATGGGGGTATGAAGCAGCCGACCTACTTTTACAAGTGTCCTCTGAAACAGCACATGTACATCAATACACGAAAAATGGTCAGTGGGATTTGGATGGGACACACCTAAATAGTACAGTAATTGACAATTGGTCAACTTTAGAAGTGTCTTTCTACCTGTCTCGAAAAGCTGGTTTTGCAGTCATCAGCCTGGTTGCACCACTGATATTTTTGAGCGTGTTAAACTTGTTTGTATTCATACTGACTCCAGAATCGGGTGAGAGGGTCTCCTATTCGATTACAGTTTTACTAGCCATTGCTGTATTCATGACAATAATCAGCGATGCTTTACCGAGCAGCTCAGAGCCCGTGCCGACCATAACTTACTTACTCATGGTGGAACTTATCGTGAGCGTCTCAATAACATTGATCACCATTTTTAATCTGGGAATTTATCATAAAGACGATGCAAAGCCCATACCAAAATTACTGAAATCTTTTTATGTATGTATTTGTTGTCGTAAAACAGACAAGAATGTCGTTTTTGTTGCTGAAATTGACAACAAAATAAATGTCAAGCATGCAAACCGGAATTCAGACTTTAAAAAGCCAGCAAATCACGTGAACGTCACGTGGAAAGATATCAGCGCCATGTTGGATTATATTGCTCTGGTGGTCTTTACGCTGGCGACGATCTTAGCCTTTGTGGTTTACATAGCAATCGTGATTTCATAAAGGTTTTACAGATCGTTTATTGATCCAAAATGTGAAGGACAAACTATCGTGTTAAGTTATATAATCAGTTTCATTTTAATTAAAAATTCAAGATGTGTATGTTAAATAAGATTGGCCTTATAGCTGCACTTTGAAATGAAACTAAATTTGTTCTTCTGACTTTTATACGCCCATCGAAGACGGGGTGTATTACGGGAGGCGACAAGAGGCGACAGTGCGGGCAGGCGAAATTCCGGGCGGACCTCAGTTCTTTGTCCGGAGCATGGCTTATCTATGAAATTAAGAATGATTTTTAAAACGACATCTCTTCCCAAACCACTGGGCAGATATCAACCAAATTTGGCAGAAATGTTTCTTGGGTGGTGTCCTTAAAACCTTGCTAAAAGAATTGAAATCCTTTAAAAAACCCTGGTTGCCATGGTAACAAAATTGAAATTTTCTCCTAATCCAGAGGGCCTAGAATCTTGATACTTTGCATGAAGCGTCAGTACATTGACCTCTTTCAGAATTGGTAAAATCATCACCTCGGGCCCCAAGGGGAGGATTGGGCTTAAATTGATATAAAGAAGGATTTTTAAAACGACATCTTGTCCCAAACCACTGGGACGATTTCAACCAAAGAATTTAAATCAGTTGAAAACTCTGGTTGCTATGACAACAAGCGTAAAATAGAAAAAAAATTAAATAAAAAATCTCCTCTTGACCCAGAAATCGAAGAATCTTGAATTTTGCGTGAAGCATTAGTACATTGACCTCTCTCAAAATTGATAAAATTTCAGAGCCAGAGGGTGATTGTGCTTAAAAAGAAATAAAGAAGGCAACCCTTTCAAAACTATTTGGCCAATTTAAACCAATTCGGTAGGAATTTACGTTAGTTTCCCCTTCTTAATGATTACTAAAAGATTTGAAATCTATTGAAAGCATTGGTTGGCATGGCAACATAAGTTGAATTTAGTTAGATGTTAAAGAAGGTCTTCTCCCGATCCAGTTTGTCTTAGGCCTTGAAGAAAAAAGAGCCTTATCTCAGGTGAGCGCCAGGGCCACTGGACCCCTTGTTTTAATTATAGCCCTTTGTAGCTTTTCAGACTTGAATTTTGTTCGGAGTATATTTTAGAAAATGTAATAGCTATCATTGTGAAACTTCATTAGTAGGTACATTCTTATCATGACGAAGTACAGTGTTCAAGAACTCTACATGCATACTTTTTTGAGTTATTGACCTTTGTTTTATCAGACTTGATAACAACGCTTATCTCTGAAAGTAAGTTAGCTGTATTCATTAAATTTTCTAATTTGGTTTTATGGATGAGAAACTATCGTAGAAAAAGAAGAAATTGCTTGTGACAAGCAATTTCGTCTTTTTCTCCGATATTTTCTACCCTACTAATTGTTTATTTTTCAAATTAAACCCACTTTAGTTTTTCGTCTGCAAAACCTTTGAATTTGGACAGGTCTAAAATTTGTAATTTGTTTGAATGGGGTTTTACGCCGCTTTCAACAATCTTTCAGTTATATCGCGGCGGCTGGAGCACCTAACAATGGAATCCTGGTATTTCTCACACCAGTGCTACCATTACATCCTTTCCTAGCCTCCAGCTGCTATCCCACATAGGTCTACGATTATCGACCCATTGGTGAGAGACAAATTGTCGGAAAGGATGAGTGCCACCGTCGGAGATTGAACCCGGGACCTCTAGATTGACAGTCCGACGCGCTACCAACGGTGGCTCTAAAATTTGTAATACATTGTGTAGGGTTCATTCTGTTTTGAAACGGTACGAGTTGCACACACAAAAAGTGATTTTTATGCTATTTGGCTAAGTCATGGGTAGATAATTTCAAAACCGCTTGAGGGATCCAAATAATAATGGTCTTATGCGCATTTTGACATCATAGAGATTCAGTGTGTTATTTTTCAAACGGACGGACAAACAGACAGACGGAAGGACGGACGACCAGGACCATAAATTGATACGACCCTTCGGGCGTACAGAAATGAAAATCTAACTATTATGGGATATTTACCCTTTCCTGTTTTGAAAATTTTAGACCCGTCCAAATTCAAAGGTTTTGCAGACGAAAATTTAATGTTGATTTTATTAGAAAAATAACCATTCAGTAGGGTAGAAAATATTGTGGAAAAAGGAGAAATTGCTTGTAACAAGCAATTTCTTCTTTTTCCACAATATTTTCTCAAGTATGCAATCACGGGACGTAAAAACCAGGGATTAACCAGGAAAGAGTTAAATATTGCCGGAAAAGGGGAAAATGGCTCGTTTCAAACTTTGAGGAAACTCCTTATGCTATATATAGATTTGGGATATCAAAGTAAAGCTAACATTCCGGAAAATTTGTTTTCTTTTGACACATATCCTTTGAGCTAATGAGGGACATTCTCGGGTTACCTCCCTTGAATACTCCCCAGAACTACATTGGTCCCTATCAGTGTTTTACTTGGACTTTATCCTAGGTTTCTTTGCACTGTCTGGTTTTAAGATCAGTTGTATAATGCAAACTTTAGAGCTGGAAAATTCGTTTCATCTTGAAAATACGTTTCTTTGTTATTTCTGAACCATAAACTAACACCATCAATAGATTGTATTTATAATAAAACTAGAAAAGGCAAATAAAAAATCGCATCTTCCCCATACTGAACAAGGATAAAAACAAAGGTAATGAAGTGAAAGAACCAAAGTACAATTTGGAACACCTCTGATTTAATACTCACAGTACAAAGGGAAAATAACACAGGAATGTCCCTCATTAGAGTAAAACTTGTATTAAACGAATACTCAAGGGACTAACAAAAAGGACTCGCTGAATAAAATGGTCGTTTAACCCTTTCCCGTTTTTCGAAATTTTAGACTAGACCAATTTGAAAGACATTGCAGACAACAATGAAAAATGGATGCAATTTTAAATGAAACTATCATATGTGGTAGAAAATATTGTGGCAAAAGGAGAAATTGCTTGTTACAAGCAATTTCTTCTTTTTCCACAATATTTTCTAAAGTATAAAATCACAGTGATGTAAAATCCCGGGTTTGTACAGGAAAAAGTTAATACATTTTTATAAAGTATAAAATCACAGTGATGTAAAATCCCGGGTTTGTACAGGAAAAAGTTAATACATTTTTTTATGACTTGACAATGGTGGATAGATTTGGTAACATACATAAATTATTGAAGAATTCTTACTAAACCCTATTCTGTTCGAACTTATTATTGAGACGATTGTAATGAGTTCAAATAACATAGGGTATAGTAACGATATTTCTTTTTGACAAATTATCCAACTCTTCAAAAGCTTATGTTTTTATTAGAAAATGATTTTTTATTATGACCAATTGATAAGGGTGGTCGCATAAGTAAGATTAACTGTATTTTTTCAAAATTTCTCGCTCAAGGGAATGAACTCAATTTATACATTTTTATTATCAACTAAGAGTTTGTGTCCTTGGCAATCTGATAGGTCTAACAAGCAGTGTAAATTATTTATAGCAAGGAATGTAATTGTTATTGCTTATTTTGGTTATTCCAAAATAAAAGAAAAGTATTGAACGAGATTGTCTTCATCGAATGATAAAGAAAACACTTGAAAATGTGCCAAAACCGAACTATAAGTATCTCGTGGTATAGAAACGAGAATTTGGAAATGAGACATTACTCATGATAGTTTTTTCCATAATGCTTTGTTATAATTTTCGGATTATCTAAAATGGGATAGTGTACTAGACCTAATGTTTTATTATCATTATTAGTATTTCATTACAATAGATATGAATACCTTGACCAATTCCCGCATAACACTAACATTTTAGACTCGTCCAAATTGAAAGAAGCTACAGACAACAATTCTAACTTGATGGAATTTTGAATTGCTTCGTCTTTTGGGATAGAAAACATTGATGATAATGAAGAAATTGCTTGGTAGAAGCAATTTCTACATTTTCCACAATGTTTTCCAAAGTTTTTTTTTTATCTTTAGGGACTTAAAAAGGAGGGACTGTGTGGGAATGGGTAAACGTAACAAATAAGCCAAATGATGATTTTCTGTTTATTTAATACAGAAGGCAAAAACGTCCCTCATGAAACCTTGCAAAAATAAAAATTAAAAGGTAAATAAAAAAAACAAAAAAAAAAAAACAACAACAAACAAACAAAACACGAAAAAGAAGAAGGAACAAGTAAACTTCAAATAATTATTTTGTTGTTGTTCTTGTTGAAAATTCACATCTAATATTTTAGAGTGTAAGAATTCATAAAAGAGCAAAGTGTTTCTGACCTGTGGCGGCGCAGACTGACAGGATAGACACATTTTTTGCATTTCTCAGGTGGTCAATTTTCAGCGGACAAATAATGAATTCCATTTGATGAATAGCATCCTACTACCCGTCCCAGGTTTTCGAGCTCCCCGCCATTACCAGTTAAGATTAGCAGTTCATAATTTATTGAAGTAACAAAAGACAACATGTTCATCTCGTGTACTTGATCAAAATCAAAATGGTCCGCGCAAAAGATTGAATGATTGATAAAATGGGGTTTAACGCCACTTTAACATTTTTTTCAGTCATATCGCGGCGGCTATAGCAACTAACAATGGGATCCTGGTATTTCTCACACCAGTACTATCACTACATCCTTTCCTAGCCTCCAGCGGCTATCACACGCAGCCACCCATTGGTAGGAGCCATGCAAAAGAAGATCGATTTACTAATTAAAATGTACAGACAGAATGGTTAGTTTGGAGAAAGTTTAGAAAAGGACTTTTTAACACACACAAAAAATCCTTCTACCTAATGCGAGGTGGAAAACGGACGAAGAGAGTTAAATGTGTTGATAGAAAATGATAAAGAGTTACTTCCCCTATCATTGTGTGACCCAATTGTCGAGCAACACTGGTGAGTAAAAAGAGTATATTTTTAGCTAGCAAAGCGTCAGCTTTGATAGCTTAAGTTAACAGATAGAATCTTTAGGTCTTATCAGAGTTCAACGAGTGCAAAATGACACTGGAGGCTTTACCACTATATCCATTGAATACCTACGTTATAAGATGTAGTTCTTATGTATTTCAGGAATATTGCAATCCCTTCAAATTGTAGAGAACTCTTTCAAAAGCATGCTATTTAACCCATTCCAACTCAGTCTCGCTTTTTAAGCATCTGAAGAAAAGGCTTTGGAAAACATTTTGCAAGCATTTTTCATTGTCCACATTGTTTTCTATCATATCAGGGAAAGATTTTCTATATTCCACCAACTTGAAATTGTCGTCTGCATTTTCTTTTAATTTGAACCAGTCTAAGATTTTGTCATGTTGTAATTGGTTAATTCCAAGGTTACTTTAACGTAGTTTATTTTTCGTGATAACATTTGGCAACTTAGCGAAACCATGCTTTTTCTAGCTTACAGTACTTTCAGTACGTTGATTGTTATTTTTGGCAAGGTGTTCGTTTATTCACGGTATTTCAAAAAGGTAGGTATCAACCCTTCACAAGATAGGCTTGCCTTCATTGAAAGGTTCAAATGGCATTTGAAAATGCACGAAAATTGAAAAATAAGTTCCACTTATGTCTGAAACAATTGTGAAAGAAAAGGTTATTTGTTGTGAACAGTAGTTTCCGTTAATCTAATACGCAGGTAAAAAGGTCACTCCTCAAAGCCAATATATTTTTTTTTAAATTAGAAAAAAAAAAAAAAAAAAAAAAAAAAAAAAAATAAAAAAAAATAGGTAAATAAAAAGAACAAAATAGACGTCAAACAAGAAAGCTTTTTTTATTTTTTGTTTATTTGAAAATTGACGTACCAGAAGGTAGAATGACTATTGTATATTTAAATTCTACAAAGAGCCTAATATTTTGCCCCACAATGCTATTCTGTTTTTTGCTCAATGTTCATTAAAACTGTAAACGAGTTTTGTAGGATATAAACACTTCTCTCGTTGAAATATTATTCTAAAACCTTTGTAACCGTTGTTTTTCTCGCTGTGGCTAAAAACCCATTCCCTCACAATGACGCTTTTTGAAGCCCCAATAGAAAAACATTTAGAAAAACATAGTGATTGCATGTGACAAGCAATTTCTTCATTATCCACTATGTTTTCTACCCTAAAAGACACTGATTTTTAAAAAAATTGATCGCCTTGAAATTGTCGTCTGTAACTCTTTTCAGTTTGGACCAGTCTAAAATTTTCCTGTGTGGTAATGAGTTATGGCCTTAAAACACTTCTGCGATACTGACGGCGCCTTGCTGTTGCATCATAGTTTCCAAGATGAAATCCTATGTTTCTAATTATATCTTCTTCTATCGTGAAAATGTCGTCATTTCTAAATCTGACAGAAGAATTTATTAATTGCTGTGAAATAATGGGAAAACGACTTTTGCCCGTCCTTGAACAACTGACCAATTGTGACTGTCAAAATAAAACCAACAACAACAACCGGAATTTGAACTACGGCATATAACGCCATTTGTGTGAAGCAAATTTTGTTGGTTTTGCGAGTTAGATATCGTAATTGAGCTTGTTCAAGCTGTAGTTACGACGTTTAGATTGCAAATCAACCATTCTACTATTTCATTACTTACCACTAGCCATGAAGTTTGTTAAATAACACCGCTTAAAATCGAAGTGGAACTTCCTTCCAGAGTCAATGGGCGGAGTAAACGGAGTAAGTGAGTTTAGGCAGCGATTGGTCATCTGATATAGATCGCGAATGTCAATCAATATATCAATTGATCAATCAAATTAGTCATTAAAACCGGAAGTGGCATATAACCAGCGGTGACTAGATAGATTTAGTCAAAGACATAATGAAAAAAAAAAAATAAATAAAAAAAAAAAAAAAAAAAAAAAAAGTAGTTACAAGATAGATATGAAGAAACAACTGACTTGAAAGCAGTAGTGACTAGAAAGGTAAAATTAAAGATAAACAATAATAATGATAAAGAAACTAATATGAAGATACAAAGCCGGTTGTGACTAGAAAGACATAGACTGAAAAACAGACAGTTGACTTGAGCCCCTGGATAGATACAAAGTAAAACAAACAGAACAAGAGCTCCATAATCACGAATACTTGTCACGATTGAAAACGTAGATAACACTTGACAAAACGCGAGACCATACCTAGAGCGAATGAAGTCGGCGTTCTGACATCAGAATGGCAGATTTATTCTAATCGATACTCGAATGTAAACCTAAATGTATAATCTATGCGGTAACACAACAATTATGAGCAACAGTGAATTTCAGACAAGATTGTCGAGCAAATCTATGCCATTTTTGTTAGTCAGACAAAACTGTCTACCTTGACCTCTTAACCTTTGTCTTATGATCAATTTCATTTTATTTTAACGGTGGCGCTGTTTCGCGGTTTCTATCAAATCGATTTCCCACCAATCAAATGTCTTCTCTCACATGAAACGAAAGTGTGACGTACTGTGACTTCAGATTCGTACCTTTAAATAATCTTTATAATATTCATCTGTGTGCCCTCGATTATTGATTTTAACGCAACATGTAACTGCAATTCATTGTTAAATGAATATCCAAAGGCAATGGAGTGACACAAGGCGATGCTAGATTTGAAGGTGACATTTAGCTTTATAAGGTGAGTGAAACCCACTATGCAGCTGTGCACAGTTTTGTCCGACTTACAAAAATACCCTCCATTCGCCCGATATTCCAGTTTGTATTATAAGATTGGTATCACTGTAGCTCAAAAATGTTTAATCATCGTGTAGATTATTTAGTTGCCTTTACATTTATGCATCATTCAACACAAATTGTCCGAAATCGACGTCAGAAAGGTGACTTCATTCGTACCAGGTACTTACGTACTTTTAGTCAAGCTCAACTCCTTGTCTATATTTACGTAATTAGTATGAAAAAATCAATGGACCAATCCAAAATTCACTTATAAGGGCATTCCTGTAAATTATTATCATAATTGGCTAGGAGATTTAGGAAGAGTTGTCCTTCAAAGAAAATTAAAATAAAAAACTGTCCAGCTCAGCCCCACCCACATTTATGGGCCTACAAAACCTTTCTCACAATTCTGAATGAGGTTAAATCAAGGAATACTCCTGTAAAATATGCCCAGATGTTTGAGAGGAGATGTGGTTTAAAAATTTAAAGACTAAATCTGCCCTGCCCTGGCATGCACATATTTACGCGCCAATCAATATTTCATGAACAAGTTTTGTTAAGAGTCACCAAAGGGTCATTCCCTCTAAATTTGACCGAAATTTGCAATGCATGAAGGAGATGTCATTTAAAGAATACAAAGCTGAAAACTGCCCCACCCTGCCACGCCCACAGTTAAGGGTCAATACAATTTTCATGAATTTTTTAAGAGGGTTTCCAAAGGAACATTCCTAAAAAAGAAAATTACCAAAATTGACACAGTCGCTTAAGATGAGATGTCATTTAAAAAAATTCAGAAAAAGTCGAAAACTCCCCCACCCTACCACGTTCATATCTATGGGCCAATCATAATTTCATGAGCAAGTTTCGATAAGGGTCACCAACCGAACGTTTCTGTAAAATTTGTTTAAAATTGGCCAGATGGTTTAAGAGGATATGTCTTCTAAAGAATATAAAGCTGAAAATGCCTTGAACATTTTTGATAAGGGTCGCTAAAGGAAAATTCCTGTAAAATCTTATTATAATTTACCAAGTGGTTCAGGAGGAGATGCCATTTAAAGAATTGATAACGACGGACAACGGACGATACACGACAGATGGCGGACAGTGGGTGGCCCTAAAAGCTCCCCATGAGCACGTTGTGCTCAGTTGAGCTAAAAATACATGAAACTAGTAGTGACTACATAGATACAAAGATAAACAAATAGAAAGCTGTAACGGAAAATTTACAGAAAACCAGGCGTTACTAGATATAAACAGAGCTAGACAAACATAAAACTGACAGTAAATGATTAGTGATTAAATAGATACAGAATGACAATCAAAGACTTGCATAAAGCCAGTTTTTTTCTAAATTGATACGAAGATAGCCAATCGGGAAAATATACAGAAAGCTGACTTGAAACGAACTGAAACAAGAGCTATAAATAGCTAGACAAACAGCTTGTTTAAGCTGTAGTTACGATGTTTAGGTTGCAACCAACCATATTATTTTTTGTCACATGTTACTGGCCATAAACTCTGCAATATAAGGTATTTTAATGTCTAAGTGGAACTTCCTGTTGGAGGTCAGTGGGCGTGGCAAGCGATCCCTCAATTTTGGTAAAACAGAATAGATCAGGTAATGGTCATTCAGGATTTGTAATTGAAATATGTATATCGAGTAATTGTATTCTACATTCAAAAGATCTACAGGGTGCTAAAAAGGACGATTCTCGTCATGCTGCACAGTCCACTAGCCAGGATAGATCCCCACGGCATTTCCGACATTTGTCTCTCACCAATGGGTGGATAATCGTAAACCTAAGCGGGATAGCAGCTGGAGGCTATGGCAGGATGTAGTGGTAGTACTGGTGTGAGAAATACCAGGAATCCATTGTTAGGTGTTCCAATCGCCGAAATATGGCTTAAATACTGTTAAAAGTGGCGTTCAACCCCAATCAATCATAAAACCAGGATAGACCCATTTACAATTCCCAAGGTGGCCCCTATTCTTGTGAAGGGTCAAGGGGAAATGACTCATGATCAAACTATTCAATAAGTAATTGTTATCGGGTTTCATATGAATCAATTGAAAAGCGCATGTTCACGTGACAATTGATTGATAATTCTTAAAAATAATACTTATTTGACGTCATGCGCAGAAAGGAATCAATTGACCAGTCACTTGTCCCACCCATTTACTCCTTTGGCCACGCCAACTGACTCCGACAGGAGGCCCTGTTTTGATTTTAAACGACGTTATTTTGCACAGACATGTAACAAAAACTAGAATGGTTGGTTGGCGACCTAAAAGTCGTAACTACAGCTTTAATAAGCTGTAGTTACGACGTTTAGGTCGCCAAACCAACAAAAATGTTTCACATAAACGGCGAGTTCCATGCTCAAAGAATGGTTCGATTGGTCGATATATTCCTTGATTGACAGTCGCGATTCGTCAATTTGGAGCGTGGTTGTTGTTGTTGTTGTTTTATTCTCAATTATTCTCTTATTTAGGTAAAAGGAGGAACATTTGTATCAACCTGGAGTTTTGTTTCTATCAAAAACGAATAGATAATAACATAAAATAGATATTCTGCTCTCTGAAAATCTGCTGAAAGCGAAAATTTTCGCAGGCTGACCGAGAGCGATACCTTTCGCCTTTACGCGATAATGATCCTATTTATTCGAGAGAGTTCGATGAATCGTGGGAAAACGGAAATCCTGATTAACACCCCCCCTTTCCCCCGATATACAATTGTTTATATTTCGCCAACTGGCGATTAGAATAACGTAACCACAGCTTTATTGAAGCTGTAATTGCGACATTTCTGTCTGGCCCATAGAAGTTATATTTTATTTACAGATCACAATGCTCCAATACGAGTAATTTCTTTTGATTGTTAAACAATGATATAATGATCCCCTTTCTGGAGTGGCCCATGTTCTGAATTTGGTTAGTCAGTAAATACAAGTACAATGTATTTTGTATGGCCAAAAATAGACCGACAGAGCTTGTATTGTCTCGAAAAGAACATTATAGAGTAGACTTACATAATGTGAAATGGGCGAATCGCCGCCATGAGTAAAATGTCGATCGACCAATAAACTCGCTCATTCAGTCCGTGACTGCGATGGTATTGTCTGACTCTAATTTAACTCATTCCAATACAATCCCATCTTTATTACGCCCCTAAAGATAATAGTCCAGAAAAACAATGTGGAAATGCAGAAATTGCTTGTTACAAGCAATTTGTGCACTTTCCACCAAGAATGGCAGAGATGTTTAAAATTCTATTATTTGAACTTTTCGTCTGCAACTCCCTTGAATTTGGGCTAGTGTAAAATTTGTGTGTATTTCTTCGCTGAGTGACCGAAATGTCTTCACAATAATCTATTTGATAAAATCATCTACCAACGATGTACTTATTGTTTTACGTAGCGTCCTGTATCCGACAAATTTCTACAATTGATTTATTGATTAATGAATTTTTGGGTTTAACGCAAATTTTAACAGTATTTCAGTCAAAACTTCTCCTCCTGAGCCAGAAGGCGTAGAGCCTTGATATTTTGCATGAAGCATCAGTATATTGACCTCTTTCAAAATAGCAAAGGAATATGATCCTCGGGTCCCTAGCGCCAGAGCCCCAGGGGGATGGGGTTTATATAGAAATAAAGAACGATTTTTAATTGACATCTCCTCCTAAATCACTAGGTCAAGTTGAACCAAATTTGGCAGAAATGTTCCTTAGGTGGTCCCCTTTTAAATAGCTAAAACAATTGAAATTCGTTAAAAACTCTATTTACCATGGCAACAAAAGTGAAATTATTAAATCATCTTTGAAAATCTTTTCCTTTTGACCGAGAAGGCGTAGAGCCTTGATAATTTGCATGAAGCATCAGTATATTGACATCTTTCAAAGTAGCTAAAATCATGATCCTCGGGTTCCCAGGGGCAGAGCCCCAGAGCGGGGTGTGTGTGTGTGTGTGTGCGTTATATAGAAATAAAGAACGATTTCTAATTGACATCTCCTCCGAAACCACTGGGCCAATTAAAACCAAATTTGGTAGATATGTTCCTTAGGTGGTCCCCTTTAAAAATAGCTTAATGAATGGAAATCTGTTTAAAACTTTGGTTGCCATGGCAACAAAAATGTAATTTTAAAATAATCTTTAAAAATCTTCTCCTCCTGACCCAAAAGGTGTAGATCCTTGATATTTTGCATGAAGCATCAGTATATTGATCTCTTACAAAATAGCAAAAATCATAATCCTCGGGTCCCCAGGGGCGGAGCGTGAAGCATGAAGCGTTAGTTCACAGACTTCTTTCTTATTTCTGAAATTATAACCCATGGATCCAGAGGGAGGAAAAAGTTTTTTCCTTCTTTCAAATTTGCCTCAAAGCCCTGTAATTTGCATTTGAGACCTTTGGATCCCCAGGTGCATAGTCTTTATATGGCCCACTTGTGGTGTCCGAGGTCTAGAGGTAGAGCGTAGGCTTCTCGATCAAGAAGTCCTGAGTTCGATTACCGGGAGCGTCTATCGATCTTGGTTCTGTCTTTGACCCAATCTTTCGGCACGAGTACTGGTGCCTTTTCCAGGAAGCAGAATCGAGGGGGATTAATCTAAGTTTGAAGAACTTGTTTGCCGATCGATGTAAAATAAAAAGGTTTATTCATTTAGGTATTTCCGCTTTCATATTCGACGGTGTTATTTAACAGAATATTTTGCCAGTAGCATGAACAAACAAGAGGGCCGTTGGCCCTGGGGCGCTCACCTGAGATAAAGGCTCTTTTTCTTTCAACAGTCTAATTTCATGTTAAGGTTAGGATTATGATACAAGTTTAGATTTAAGCCTATTTATTTTACACCGATCGATATAGCGTCTGAATCGATATTGACATGAACACTTTCTGTTGATGGTTACAAAGCTGGAAACCAAGTCGACACGGTTCAAATATAGATTAAAAGTCATAATGAGTGACCAAAGGTCAATTATAGAAAAAATTGACCTTTGATCACTCACTATAACTTGTACATCTATAATACAATTAACATAATAGTATTTTCATGGGGGGTATATGATGCTAAGTATTAGGTCGGATATCAACTAAAGATGTACAGTTTATAGTGAGTGATCAAATGTCAATCTTGTCTATAATAGACATATGATCACTGACTATAACTAGTACATCTATAGCGTTTTCCTTTCTCTTTGTTTGAATGCATTACATGTTGACTCGATATATCTACTTTGGAGTAAAAATTTATTTTCTTAACGAATGAATCATTGAACTGATAAATAAATAAATTAAAAAGATAATGAACGAATGTTATTATCACTATTATGATTACCATTATCATAATTTTGATATTGTCGTATGTTATGATAAGGCTTTCATCATTTTTTTAACCCATTCCAACACAGCGGAATTTTAGACTGGTCCAAATTGAAAGGAGCTGCAGACGACAATTTCAAGTTGATGGAATTTTGAATTTTTTCGTCTTTTTGGATAGAAAACATTGTGGATAATGAAGAAATTGCTTGATACAAGCAATTTCTTCATTTTCCGCAATGTTTTCCAAAGCTTATTTCTCGAGGGGCGTAAAAAGGAGGGATTGAGTTGGAATGGGTTAATTATAATTTTATAATTTCACTATTTTCATCATTATTCTATATCATCCTAAAATACTATAATTCGATTGTAAATTGAGGATTTCAACGAATCAAGGTAATGGAAAACCAAAAACTGTTCCCGGGATTCTACTTTTGGGTAAACCACATTATATTTCCGCATATTTTCGACCAATTACTCGCAAGTAATGCGGAAACGATCGAATTTCTTTCGGAAACCAGCTACGTTATACATGTGATATCATTATTTCAGCTTCATTTGTCTCGAAAATTGATTAAGTCGAAGTCAGTTTGTAGTCTTTTTTACACATGGGTTACAAAAAAGTGACCTATCTGAACATATAGTCATCGTTGGGCGTGCGAAATGTCGTAACTAAAGCATGAATAATAACAAAAATGATAGAACATTTTGCAAACCAACGTAGTGGAACATGTTCAGAATACACACACAAAGTCAACATAATATTTCCTTTAACCCTTGCCCGTTTTTTGAAATTTTAGACAAGTCCAAATTAAAAGAGGTTGCAGATGACAATGACAACTGGGTGCTATTTGAAATGAACCCATCCTATGTGGTAGAAAACATTGTGGAAAACGGAGAAATTGCTTGTTACAAGCAATTTCTTCTTTTTCCACAATGTTTTCTCAAGTATAACATCATACGAACGTAAAATCCCGTATTTGAACGGAAAAGGGTTAAAAACATGACGTAGCCTTTCCAAGGAAGCGAATTCGACGGATAACTGGTCTCGCCAACAGACCTCCGTCGTGACAGTTCGACAGAGAGACCAAGCGATATTGTTTCGTATAAAGTAAGCACGTTAAACAGAAGGCAGAATGTTAGGGGGTGACATCATTGTCGCAACTAAAGCTTGAATAAGTTGTAGTTAAGGCATTTAAGTCTCCCAAACGAAAATACTGATAAGTCGGTCGAAATAGATAATTTGATTTGGTTTTCTGATTAAGAGGGGCGACCCGTCTATTCTTTGAGGTTTCTTTTATTATTTGCGTATCAAATATTTAGGAAAATCGTGACGCGTCACGCAGATTTGAGCAATCGTGGCTGTCAATCAAATATACAGTCGACAAATTAAATCATTAAGTCATACTGGAAGTCAACTTTGAACTGAAAAAATGGCCGTCATTTATGTGAAGAATTTTTGTTGGGTTGGTGACTTAAACGTCGTAACTACAGCTGAATCAAGCAGCTGTAGTTACGAGGTTAAAGGTCGCCAACCCAACCTTTTGTTACAGGCTACCGGCCATAAATATTTCGCTTGGTTGATTATTTACAAGAAGAATGGTCATTTATCTAGCTATATATTCATTGGATAAACCCATTTTAGTTGACCTGTATTACATATTCCACTTTGTTTTATTTGTATTGCGGATTTTCTAGATGTTCCTTTTTCGTGTGACGAGTTAAAAGTGTTCCAAGTGAAGTTTATATCAAATCGCCGCAAAAATGTTAAACGCCGTAATTCATATAGATTTCTTTAAACTTACCAATAAGCGAAAAGGACCCCCCCCCATTTCCCGGAAAAAGATTGGAAAGAAAGAAAACGTTATCATAGAAAAACGGTCTAGGATGGAGATAGACACATGTCTTACTTTCATTTTCTGATTACTTCTTACATGTAAGAGTACTCCAAATTAAAAGAATTTGCAGTTAAATCTTCAAAATGAATGTAAAACAAGAAAGTCGCCCAAAAGGATGGAAAACATATGATGAAAAAGAAAAAAAAGTTTTTGTTAGTGCCATGATTTTTTCTCTTCCCTGTACGTTCTCGTGTATATCGATAGTATTCGAACAAATCCTCGTAACTACAACTTTGAACAAGCTGTAGTTACGAGGTTTTGTTCGAACACCGATGATATGCATTATTTCAGTATCGAGAAAACTGATAGAGATAAATTATAGTATCGAATCTGAAAGTAGGAATTCTCATTCGAGGTTTCCGGGGATATTAAATTTCCCCAAAATGTCCTCTGGCGTCAGGCCAAAGGTGAATGGCTCGGATTAATCTATTTACCCTTTCCTGGTTTTTTTTCGAATTTTAAACTGGTCAAAATTGAAAGAGGTTGCAGAAAACAGTGAAAATTGGATGTTTTTTTAAATGAAATCATCCTATGTGGTAGAAAATATTGTGGGAAGAGAAGAGAAAGCATGTGCTTTTTCCACAATATTTTTTCTCAAATGTAAAATTACAACAACGTAAAATTTCGGCTTTGTACAGGAAAGGGTTAAGAATGTTAACACTCCCTTCGTCTGTAACAATTTAGTCCATATTATGATCTTTTTGCTTGTCAAACATAAGGTCCGTGGTTTGAATTCCGAACAGGGCAGAATTTTTCGGGGTTTCTTGCTTTCTACAGCCCAGCAATCAGTGAACTCGTTAAAACCAACGGATAGCTTCGCTTGTTTCTTTGCCTTATTCATGGGTATGTAAAAGAGCTAATGAGACCTCTTAATAGAAAAAAATCTGGATAGCTTCGCTTGTTTTATGTCTCTTATTCATGCGTATGTAAAAGAGCTTAAGAGACCTCTTAATTGAAAAAAACCGGGCAGCTTCGCTTATTTCTATGCTTTATTTATGGGTATGTAAAATAGCTAATGAGACCCCTTAATAGAAAAAAACTGGAAAGCTTCGCTTGTTTTATGTCTCTTATTCATGCGTATGTAAAAGAGCTTAAGAGACCTCTTAATAGAAAAAAAAGGGTAGCTTTTGCTTGTTTCCGTCCCTTATTTGTGTGTATGTAAAAGAGCTAATGAGACCTCTTAATAGAAAAAAAAGGGTAGCTTTTGCTTGTTTCTTTGCCTTATTTATGGATATGTAACAGAGTCAATGAGACCTCTTCATAGAAAAACAAAACAACAACAATAGCAAGTCTGTTCCTGTTTCCGCTTTCTCCTGGCGTCTGATCTCCTTATGTATACATACAGTACAGAAGGGTCTAAATCTTTAGTTCCAACAAACACGTTGCGGCTTCTACAATATGACGGCGACAGGGTGTCTGTATGATATCATGTTACCGCCACAGAATGCGTCAGTACGGCATCATGCTACGGCGACAGAGCGTGTCTGTATGATATCATGTAGCAGGCTCTACAATATGATGGCGACACCACGTGTATCTACAAGAGTTTGATCAGTTACAGCTCGGGCCCATAAGAATAGGAGAGGGGGTTACACCCCATTGCTTTTGACAAGAATTGAAGGGACTTCTTATTTTTTTACAGATTTGCAGTTACCCACTGCAAACAATCTCAAAGTTCTCTCCCAGTCTGGAAATGTTTTTAAGTTTCCATCATCAATCTTGAAATACCTCCCGCATGCCTAAAGTCTCTGTATAAAATCCTGTAATGAAGGAGCAAGGATATCTTTCAGCATTTACTCTCGCTATAATTGACAGATCGTTGGGCATGCCAACCAACTACCGATATTGTTATTCGACTGAGGTAGTAAAACAAAATTATTTGTAAAAAGCAATTCGTCGTTGTCGTTCTAAAACGTCGTAACTACAGCTTGAACTAAGCTGTAGTTACGGCGTTTTAAAACGACAACGAAGAACTTCTATTATGTAGTGAAGGCTAACAAAAATTATCTGCAAAACATTACTTTTCGACTTAAACGTCATAACTACAGATTAAACGAGCTGTTGATAGGCTGTAGTTACGACGTTTAAGTCGCCAAATCACCAAAAATGCTAAGGCTATATGTCGGAGTTCAAAGTTTTTTTTCTAGTCTAAATGAATGTCTTGGTCTAAATGAATGTCTTGGTTAATTTGACGGCGTTGTTTTGCAGAGTTTATGACATGGAACAAAGAAAAAAAAGTTCTTTGGCGACCTAAACGTCGTAAATTAAGCTGTAGTTAATACGTTTAAGTTGTCAAACCAGCAAAAAAATTCTTCACATGGATATCGGCCAATATCGTAGTTCAAAGTTCACATCCTGTTTAAATGAATAAATTGATTGGTCGAATGGCTCTTTGGTTGATCTGCGAGTTCTTACCCGACTTACATGTTCGTAAACTACAAACAATGAGTAGTATGGACAGCCATTTAGAATTGGCAAATCTTCCAGAGAAACGTCGAGTAGCTATCAACAGAGAGTAAAATGTAGTCTCTGATTAGACGGTGCAAATGCATATACTGATGTATATCTTAACTTGACACAACAGACCAATCGCGGCTGTCATTAAAAAAAAATCATTCATATAGACTGGAAGTTTACTTTGAACTCCCACATTGCCCGCCATTTAGGTGGAGCAGTTTTGTTGGTTTGTCGACTTAAACGTTGTAACAGCTTATTCAAGCTATAGTTACGATGTTTAAGTCGCAAACCATTTTTTCTACTCCTGTAGAATGCCACTCACCCATTCTTTTATCGGTTACTAGTTGGAGGGTCTAATTATATCTTAAGCTTTGGAAATGTTTAATTTTGAGATAGGTGGCTGTATGGCTCACATCAAAGTAGAAGCATACAAACCTGGAGTACGAGGTCACCTGCTTTAAACGGCCACCTCGGGTCTTACCCTTTGGTGGCTGCTTAAAGTTTGCTTTGGATTCTCCCTCATTCCATAACAGTCTCATTTTTCCATCCTATCCACTATAGCTGATTATTGGGCTTACCCACTGGCATTACTTGTTCATTTACGGTGTTATGCTACCAAACATTTCAATTCCGTCTCTGCTTCACAGCCATTTTAATCGACTTTATTTCTCTTGCGGACTTGATTGGATCGCATTTGTCGATCAAAATATTGACATACCAATAGAACATTCGTTTGGACCGGAAGTGAACTTTGAACTCTGACACTGGTCGACATTTATATGAGGTATTTTTGTTAGACGTCGTAACTAAAGCATATTCAAGCTGAAGGTACGACGAATAGGTCGCCAACCAACCATTCTACTCGTTTGTTAAAGGTTATGGGCCATACTTTTTGCAAGATGATGTTTAATAACAAAGCTGAACTTCCTAACGGAGGTCGACGTGATTGCAAGACACAAAGAGATAGAACGAGCGTCACAGTGAGACAAAGAGATCGAGGGAGGGACAGTGAGAGAGACAGACAGAGGTATATGGATACAAGTGACGAAAACGAAGAGAAAGAACCTATAGACCTGAACATCGATAAAAGTTAAGACCTTAATAAGCGGTCTGAGCAAGATAGATACTTTTCGCACTCCTGAGATGACCCCTAGATGCGTGACAGTTCATTTTTACGACTTTCAAAGTGAAGAATTTGACAAAAAAGTTTTCGCTGTGTTTATTATCTATATCACACATTTATGTGATTGTTGGTCAACGGTAATTGAGAAATCGCGATTGTCTATCAAAAGTCCATAGGCCAAACATTCGGCGACTTAAACGTCGTAACTACATCTTATTCTAGCTGTAGTTACGACGTTACGGTCGCTAACCAATCACCTGATTTTCGTTTATATTACTGGCCATGAATTTTGCAAAATAACGCCGTTTGATATTTAAGTCGAACTTCCTGTTGGAGGAAGGTTTGCGGTGCCAGCGATTCGGCATTGGTTAAAAAGATTCTCGACCGGAGTTAGTTTTTTTTTTTTTTTTTTTGTACTCATTCAACAAATTTCAAATTTAGGTTTAAAACGTAGGTCCTATATCTTGTGAAATCCAATGTTAAACGCACGGAATTGAAATATCAAGTTTGTAAAATATTAAACCTAAATTTAATGTATAGGTAATGTTAAATCAGAAAATGTATTCCAATTTGAAGTTTGGGGAAAGTGTCAGTTGAGAATGAAAAACGTTTTATAATCTTTTGTTTGTTTTGTTTGAATGGGGTTTTACGCCGCTTTCAACAATCTTCAGTTATATCGCGGCGGCTGGAGCACCTAACAATGGAATCCTGGTACTTCTCACACCAGTACAACCATTACATCCTTTCCTAGCCTCCAGATTCTATCCCACATAGGTCTACGATTATCGACACATTGGTGAGAGACAATAAGAAAACTTGATCTCCTCCTTTTGTAATGCTGTTTTAACGTTTAAACAACAGCAAGTTGCTTGATGTTAGGTTCTGCAGAGTAAGAGTTCACTGCTGCATATCATGTGATTCAAAGAATACATCTGGGAACTATTTCCTTGTAGAAAACTGACGTTTGAAGGTGGTACCCTACAAGACCTTTACTTCCGAGCCTAAAGAATTTCATGGGTTGATGTGCAGAATGAAGATTTGCGGAATTTTTATCCCTAATGATACCATTTTCCTGGCCTGTAATTCAAGACCAAAGACTGCTCTTTAAGACGGACTAAGATTTAAGGCCCAACGGAACTTTTGGGAGGAGCTACAGATTGCGAAAATGGGTCCTTTTTGCTTTTTATTTAATGAGGCAAAAACGGACAGGAGTGTAACCTATAGTGTTAACACTAATTTCTGTCTTTGGACGACGCACGACGGAATTTCAGTGATCAAAAAGCTCATTTTGAACACGATGAGCTCTGGTGAGCTAAAGATACATGGGAGATCTACTTGCAATATTCCGGAAATATACAACTGTACTTTTTAGGGCATAGGCATTCATGTGATTAGTGGTTAAGCCTGCAGCAGCAGTTTGCACTCATTGAACTATGAGACTACCTCAAAATTTTGTTCTATTAACCTAAATCTATCAAAGTTGACGCTTTCCTAGCTATTAAAATAAGCAGACACAGACGGTGACTATTGACCTTCGAACCCGGAAATATGTCTGGATAGGTCTTAAAATAACCCATTGGTAGGGACCTATTGTGCACTTAATATAAGTGTATACTAATTGAAGTCTAAGTGTATTAACCCATTCCCACACAAACCCTCCTTTTACGGTCCTCGAGAAAAAAAAAGATTTGAAAAACATTGTGGAAAATGAAGAAATTGCTTGTGTCAAGCAATTTCTTAATTATCCACAATGTTTTCTGACCAAAGAGAAGAAGGGGAAAAAATGAATAAAATTCCACCATTTTGAAATTGTCGTTTGCAGCTTCTTTGAAATTGGATCAGTCTATAATAAATTTGTGTGGAAATGGGTTAATCCATTGACGGGTCTGCGTTTTACCGGCACAAGTCAAATCAAGGAAGTACAAATTTGTACTGGTCTATAAAATTTGCCAGTTTTCAAATCGAAAGGTCATGGTATAGTGAACTCTTTTAACCCATTCCAACACAACAAAATTTTAGACTGGTCTAAATTGAAAGAAGCTGCAGACGACAATATGAATTTGATGGAATTTTAAATTATTTCTTAGTCATTTTAGATGGAAAATATTGAGGATATTACTTGAAGCTTTTTTCTTTAAGGGCGTAAAAAAAGGGGGGGGGGGTGAGTGGAAATGGACTAAAGGGTGGAGGAACTCAGTTCTGGTATACTTTTCTTTTCTAAATGTGACACGTCAGCCAAAAAGGGAATCGCAGCGAGATCAGAAAAGATACTCTTCGCAATTAACGGATCGCTGACCACGCCCACTAAGGTCCGATGGGAACTTCGACTTTAAACGGTGTTATTTAGCAAAGTTTATGGACAGGAACAAGTAATGGTTGGTTGGCGACTTAAACCTCGGAATGTCAGCTTAGTTACGCCGTTTGGGTCGCCAAACCAACAAAATTGCTGCATTTGAATGTCGGTCAATGTCGAAGTTCACGATCTCTTCCGGGGTAAATGAATGACTTGATTGGTCGGTTGATTATTTGGTTGACAGTCATGATCCGTCAATACCACGGGTATTCGCCTGACGAATAACACGTGTTTAACAAGATTACCGGAATAAGAGACCTTTTTCGAGTGACGCGTCCCATTATATACTTTCTAAATCGGCAAAGATTGTGACGAAGACAACGCTTCCTATTTAATTGATTGCTAGCCACGCCCACTGACCTTCGACATGACAGTTCGACTTAAGTAATAAACGGCATTTTATTAAATAAGTGATCAGGGATATAAAACAAAATTTTGTTAAATAAGTGATCAGGGATATAAAAAAAATTGTTAAATAAATGATCAGGGATATAAAACAAAATTTTGTTAAATAAGTGAACGGGATATAAAAAAAATGTTAAATAAGTGATCAGGGATGTAAAACAAAATTTTGTTAAATAAGTGATCGGGATATAAAACAAATGGCAAATCGTTGGATGGTAACCTAAGCGTTGTAAATAAAGCTCGAATAAGCTAAGACTACAATTTTTAAGTCGCTAAACCAACGGCACCAACGAAATGATTAACATAAATGTTGGAGTTCAAAGATCAACTTCTGGTCTAGATGCATCATTTAGTTGGTCAATCGATTCATTTCCAAATAAACGTTACGAAACCGGAGATGGAAACAGAAGAATTCATTTCGGGCATCAGAAGAACGCATCACTTAAAAATGACTATAGTTTTCACCATAACTATCTATGGATAGTGCGGGTGTTATAACCTAAGATAGTAATATGGTACATGTTTTATTTTCAGGACAAGTATGGATAAAGTAGCGGTCGAACCCTTCTTGGCTTTTAAAAGACAAAATGGCCAAAATGGCCCTCAATCGCTCACCTTAGAATGATTTGATCTTATAAGCTTGCCTGCTAGGCCCACATTTTTGTGAATCCTAATGTCTCGAACAAGTTTTGAAACGGGTCACACAACTAACATTCCTGCAAAATTTGGTCCAAATTGAACCAGTGGTTTAGGAAGAGAATGTTTTTCAAAGAACTATTTCACGATTCCTCTTAAGTCTGATAAGCCCTCCCTGCCATGCCCGTTTGTGTATGTGTGTTTCACAAATCAAAATTTCATTATAAAGGTTTGAAAAGCCTAAGTCAGCTAAGGAACGTTCCTGCCAAATTTTGTCCAAATCGACCAAATGGTTTGGGAAAAGAAGATTTTTAATGAATTATGCCATGATTTCTCTATAGTCTAATAAGCCCCGACCTATCACGCCCACATTTTCTGCGAATTACAATTTCATGAACAAGTTTTAAAATGTGTCACACTAGGAACAATCCTGCGAAATTTGGTCGGTGGTTTAGGAGCCTTGGAGAAGATGTTTTAAAAAAATGTTGACGACGGACGAAGGATGACGGACATTGAGTGATTCTAAAGGCTCACCTTGAGCACGTAGGCTCAGGTGGGTTAAAAAGACAGTGTATGAATGTGTCTCTATGTTAGGTGTTTCATTAATTGGTAAACGCGAGATAAACTTACTTTGAAAGGGTCAATTCAGTGATCCCATTAAAGAAATATATTTGGAAAAGAGATCAGGGTTTATTACAAAATTAACGTAATGTTATGTGAAATAGAAGTGATTGTCTCAGGGGGGTTTCCGTATGAAAATAACAATTCAAACCGGAGATCTCCTTTATTAACCAATAAAATTGGAGAATTTATTCGCTACTCTTGTGGTTTTCTGTGAAGTTGACTTATCTTTAAGGATAACGCTAAATCGGCCATTTTGAAAATAGTTAATGTTTTTATCTGAGTTGATATATCTGTCAGACATCGTTCCATTTAACCCATTCCCACACGATGGCGCTTTTTGATGACCCTCAGGAAAAACAATTGGGAAATCCTTTTCCACAATGCTTTATACCCAGGAAGTAGAGAAAAAAATCTAAAAGTTCCCAAAACATTAACTGTAGTCATCAACTCCTTTAATTTGGACCAGTCCAAAATGTTGTCGTCCGGTAATTATTTTAACAAAGTGTCACCACTCTTAGCCAAGCTAATACAATCACGATAATCACCCTTTTTCTGCAAAATTTTAGATCTGTCCAAATTCAAAGGTTTTGTAGATAAAAATGTAAAGTGGATTGAATTTGAAAAGAAATGTTGAAAAGGAAGAAATTGCTTGTTACAAGCAATTTCTTTTTCTTTCTACAATGTTTTCTAAATCAAGAATTTACTGGGACGTAAAAACCAGGAATAGAACCGGAAAAGGTTAAATAAGTGATCGATCAGCAACAAGGGAGCCGGAGCGACACCAGGGGTGGCTACTCTTCGCGATTGGTGAATCGCTGGCCACGCCTACTAAGCTCCGATTGGAAGTTCGACATTAAACGTTGTTATATTGCAAACTTTATTGTCAGTAACATGTAACAAAAAAAATAAAGAAAGGTTTGGTTGGAAACTTAAACGTCATAATTACATCTTGAATAGGCTGTATTTATGACGTTTAAGTCTCCGAGACGACAAAAATACTTAACATAAATGCTGTTCAAAATTTCTTTCGATTTAAAGGAATAATTTGATTGGTCGATTCAATCTTTGATTCCCAATCACGATCAGTCTATTCCCAGAAGGTCTTTTTGTCTGACGAATTAGTTACTTTTAGCACACCTGAGCACGAAGTGCTCTCGGTGAGATATTGTAATCGTTCATGTCCGGCGTCCGTCTATCCGTCAATCGGCCCGGACTTTAAAGTTTAAAAATCCTCTTCTACCAAACCATAAAGTCTAGAGCTTTGATATTTGGTCTAAATCATAATCCATTAATCCTCTACCAAAAAACTTCAAAAAATTACCATATCTTGAAAATTTGTCCTTTTCTGTGCGATCCCTGATTTTACATTGAAATAAAGAAAGAAAAATTTAAAATCTTCTTCTCCCAGACCATAAGGCCTAGAGCTTTGATATTTAGCATAAATCATCATCTATCGACCCTCTACTAAAATACTTCAAAGAATTACCGTTTCTTGAAAATAAGTCCTTTTCTGTGTGATCCCTGTTTTTACATATAGATAAAGAAGGAGATCTTTAAAAACCTTCTTCTCCCCAACCTTACGGAATAGAGCTTTTATATTTTGAATAAATGATCATCTATCGACCTTCTACTAAAGTACTTCAAAGAATTATTATATCTTGAAAATTAGCCCTTTTCTGTGATCCCTGATTTTTCATAGAAATAAAGGAGGAAATATTCTTCTCCCAAACCATAAGGCCTAGAGCTTTGATATTTGGTGTGTAATAATACTTTTTGACCCTTTACCAAAATACTTCATAGAATTACCGTCTTCTGAAAATAAGTCCTTTTCAGCGCAATCCCAGATTTTAGAAAGGAATAAAGAAAGATATCACAGAAATGTTCTTCTTCTAAACCATTAGGCCTAGAGCTTTGATATTTGGTATGTATCAATGCCTATTGACCCTCTACTAAAATACTTCAGAGAATTACCGTACTCTTAAAATTAAGTCGATATAATTGGATCTTCGCTATACTAAGGATTAAAGGAGAAGATCGTTAAAATATCTTCTTCTCCAAAATAATTAGGTGCAGGGCTTTGATAATTGTATATGTCATAAACTCTTGAGCCATCATAATCAGGGGTACGATATAGGACCAGCATGGTCCTCTTGTTCTAGAATACCGGATGAATCGTTTGTTGGCAACCTAAACGCAGTGAAATTACTTGAATAAGCTGTAGCTTTAAGTCGCCAATTCAACGAAATTTCAAACATAAATGCTGGAGTTCAAAGTTCACTTCCGGCCTAGATGTATTATTTGATTGGTCAATCGAGTTTTTATTGACAATAGTGATCTACGTTATCTTCCGATAGGTGGCATTTTTCAAATACTGATTTATCTGATTTGAGCATTCTGGGTAGTGTCATTCGTGACAACTCGGCCGATTCCGTCGAACTACATTCAAAATGTCAGCGCCCATGAAATGCACGCTTCGAATTTTTGATTCCCCTTCTTGGAGCAAACGTTAGACATGAATGCTTTCGCAATTCAAGATAATTATTTTTCTAATTTATTTGGAGCATCAGTTAAGTTTGATTTCTCCACAATTGTAGTTTTTATTGCAATTATCCACTTGCTACTTTTTGGCGATAAAATATTGAGTTATGCGTACGACGTAGTAATATTTATCCCAATCTGGATAAAAACATTTACATAAAAAGGGTGGCATTCCAAAGTTTTTCTCGCACACAATTTCGATTGTTCACGTGAGAAATGTTTTAACATAAAATCTGACTCCTTTAAAACTGCAAAACTAAGATTCTTATCGTATTAGATGGAAATCCCGCGGCGTTTCCAAATTTTTTCAACAAAATTTGCTGCGCATGCGTAAGCCTCGTTTTCGATTTTAGTAAGGTGAAAAACCTAAGGGGCCAGGCTTTCCGTGTATGTACCGAAAATCGGATGTATACCTGTCGGCTTTATTAACCTAAAGTCGACAGTGGTACCAGTCTAAGAGGAACTTCCTGTCGTTATGGGTAGGGTCAACGAAGGAAGTGGGTGGAGCTAAGTGGGTTGGTCAATTCAGTGATCCTATAAAACAAAAATATTTGGAAAAGAGATAGAATCAAGTTAATGCTGATTTTAGAGTTCTATAAAAAAAATTAACGCAATTTAATGTAATATAGCCACGGCCGGCCTTTGCATATCAAAGAGGTTTTCGGTTTAAAAATAATAAGTCTAAACGGCAATCTGCTGTATTTACCATTAGAAAATCTAGTAGCTACTTTTGTGGCTTTCCCTGAGTTTTGATCCGTAACATTTTAACGGATCAAACGTCATATTTACGACTTAAAACAAGATGCATCATCATCTTTTGTGAAAACATTCAGACCTAGTGTGTTGTTGTTTTTATTATCATCATATTTATTATCATCATCATCATTATCATTATTGACTAAGCTTTAAGAATTAAAGACCTATAGAAACACTATCAGGGGTTAACTCTGCCTCTGAAATATTGACCAACCGCGTCTTTCAATTAAATAACCAGTCCACCAATGAAATCGTTCATTTGAACAAGAAATGAGTATTTTAACTCTATCATTGTCGCCAGTATTGTTAAAAATTTTTGTTTGTTTTGCGACTTAAATGTCGTAACTACAGCTTATTCGACAATTGTCATTTTTTTTGTATGTGCGTGTTACTTGCCATAAATTTTGCAAAATAACGCCTTTAAAATCGGAGCGGGACTTCCTATCGGAGTCATTGGGCGTGGCCAAAGGAGTAAGTGGGCGGGGCCAGCGATTGGTTTCGATTGATTCTCATTAAATGGGCTAATTTGAAATAAATAGTTGTGAATATTTTTGTCAGACTAAGTTCCATTCGACAGAATTCCGCCAGCCTTGCCAATCTAATACAATCACAATCTTCACGAAATCCGCTATGACTTCACTATCACATTAGAGCTTTGATATGAACAGATCACGTCTATCTACATAATACTTATTTATAGTATAGATGACGTAACCCTTATCCACACCAATCCTGCTTTTTACCGCTTAAGAAAACATTGTGGAATATGAATAAATTGCTTGTTACAAGCAATTTCTTCATTATCCACAATGTTTTCTACACAAACACACACACACACACACACACAGAAGTACCTAAATTCACAATGACTAAAATTATTGTCTGCAACTTCTTTGAATTTTGCCCCTTGTAAAGTTTAATTTTTTGGTACTGGGTTAAAAGATTACTACGTCTCTATATTGCATGATTTCACGTGACAACGCGAACGATTGTAATAATTCATTGTTTGTGTGATAATCATTTGTATGATGTATAAAACAAAAGAGCCACTTGTTACAAAACGTCTTGTGTCATTAAATAGGAATTCCATTGTTTCCTTCCAGTGAAAAGCTTTCCACTCTGACAAATGAGACAGGTCCCCGACCACGCCTACTTACCTCCAATCGAATATCAAACGAAGTTGGGTTGAAAAATATAATGGTCAGAGACAAAACATAAAATGCAAATCTTTGCCTTGCTACCTAAATGTCGCAACTACAACTTGGACAGGCGAGGTTATCATTTCCGGTATAATGAAAGATCATGTTGGTCAATCGAGTATTTGACTGACAGCGCTGATCCGTCATTAAAAACCCATTCCCACACAAGTAAAATATTCGGACAAACATCGGGTGAAATGCTACCCCCAAAAATTGAAAAAAAAAAAAAAAAAAAAAAATCTGAAATTTCATACTCTTTTAATTGTCGTCTGCGACTCCCTTAAATTTGGACCAGTCTAAAAAAATGTAACTAGTAACTAGATTAGGCTATCGGCTGGTCGGTCGCCGGATTTTTTAAAACACTTTTTCCTTTTCAATGACTGTGTTTTAATACAGGAGAAAGCATTGTGGAAAAAGTAGAAATTGCGTCTAACAAGCTGCAAAGTCTACTTTTTTCACAATATTTACTACCCTACTGGAATGATTGTTTTTTTCAAATAAGATCAACTCTGATTTATCGTCTGAGAAACCTTTATATTTGGACCAGTCTAAAATTTTATGAAACAGTTTAGTGTTAAAGTATGACTCGAACTTAATATAATGTTTTTTTGTTTTTTATTGAAAATGTATAACATTACATAACATTCAAACCACACCTGTCACCGAATAAGGGAGCAACCCGGAAATGCAAAAAATTGACCCAAGGAGAAAATTCTTACATCTGGAAAAGATTTTGTAGGATAGTCTTTCTAAAGTTAATTCATTACCAGACGACACAATTTTAGACTGGTTCAAATTGAAAGTAGTTGCAGGCGACAATTTCAAAAATATGAAATTTAGATTTTTTGTAAAATTTCTGGGTAGAAAACAATTGTGTAAAATGAAGAAATTGCTTGTTACAAGCAATTTCTTCATTTTACACGGTGTTTTCCCAATTATTTTTTCTAGAGAAGCATTCAAAAGCGTCACTGTGTTGGAATGGATTAATATCAGGCAGTCATCGACCAGCCCTCTTTTTGTCTTTTCTTTATTCTGATATCTCAGATGACGTATCGTTGGCCACGCCCACTGACCTCCGACAGGGAAGATAGACCGAGATATCAAACGATACAATTTTGACAAATATAAGGTTGTGAGCTAAATGTGATAACTACAGCTTGGGTAAAGCTATAGATACGATTTTTAAGTCGCCCACACACGAAAATATCTTATTTCATTGTTAATTTCAGAGTCGGAATTCATATTTCACCTCCGGTCAAAACGAATAATTTGATTGGTCATCCTATTAATGCTTCGCAATGGAGATCCGTCGTTTACTCCCTTATTGTGTGATCATACATGCATCAAAAATGAGGTAATATGGGTAGAGGAATAAATAACAATGCTTGGCACGATTTAAAAAGAATATAAAAATATATATATGTATGTGTGTACATGTACCACAAGAAAGCCAAAATTGACCGATCGCTTACATCAACCAAAACATCAATCGACAAATCAAATCATTCGTTTGGACCGGAATTGATTTTTGAACTCCGACATAATCCGACATTTCTTGTGAAGCTATTAATTGGTTTGACAACTAAAACGTCGTAACTACAGCTTATCAAAGCTGTAATTATGACGTTTAGGTCGTCAACCAACAAGTTTACTTTATTGTTATATGTCATTAATTTAAACAAGAGGACCATGATGGTCCTAAATCGCTCTGTTTTTGTATAAAAAAGACACAACTTGAGCAAAATAAATAAGACAAATATAAGATTTTGGACTTTGTACAAAAAAATCCAGTAATGCTTTAAAATGAAAATGAATGCCTTTGGCTTCATAGTTTAATCGATTACCAAACTATCCAAGAATTTGTCACCCTCAGGGAAAAAGGTTTAAAAAAGCATTGTGAGAAAGCAAGCAATTTCTCCATTTCTATTTAAGAAGAATCCTTCCAATGTGATTTATGCAATTTTCAATCCCAGGAGCAGAGACATTTTTATCCTAAGAGCATATTTTCCAGTAACATAGTACAAAATTATTTAGTCATGCTACATACCAAATATGAATGCCCTTCATGTTATATTTCAGAAGGAGAACACTTTTGAAGTTGCTCTAATTGGGTGTTTTCCAAAATTTTGGACCTCTGAGGCAGTGCCATGTTTTATCCCAGGGCTAAGATTTTAGCTAACATAGTAGAGAACCATCTGGTTATGCTATAAATCAAATATGAATGCCTTAGACTTTGTAGATTGGGAGAAGACTGTTGAACATGGTCTAATTGATCAATTTTTACAAACTTTGGACACCCAGGGAAGGGATATTTTTTAACCTACAGGCATAATTTAATCAAAATTGATAGATAACAGCCAGGCTATGCTACACTCAAAATGTAAAAGCCCTCTGCCTTAAGATGAAGAATTTTTTTCAACATTTATTCATCATACTCAAATTTTGCATTTTTCCAAATTTTTGGACCCCTAGTCATGGCCGTTTTTGACCCTTGGATGAAAACTTTTTGTGATATAGTACAAAACCATCTAGTTATGCTACATACCAACTATGAAAATCCTAGACGTTATAGTTTAAGAGGAGAAGCCTTTTGAAATTGCTCTTATTAAGAATTTTTCCAAACTTCGGACCTCAGGGGCGGGGCATTTTTGACCCCAGAGGTTGAATATTTAAAAACTTGGTAGAGAACCATATGATTAAGCTCTTTACAAAATATAAAGGCCTTTGGCCTTGTAGTCTATGAAAAAAACAACATCAAAGTTTACTAAAATTTCCAATTTTCAAATGCCGCGGTTACAAGAGTTTTTGATGAAATTAAATTCTTTTAACAACTTTTGAAGAGCTTCACCCAATGAACATCCCTGCAAAGTTTCAGTTTGATTGGCCTACTGGTTTAGGAGGAGAAGATTTTTAAAGATATTTAAAGAATTACTAAAGATTCTCATTTTCATATGCCGCGGCAACCAGAGTTTTTGACGGAATTAGATTCTTGTAACAACTTTTGAAGAGCTTCACCCAATGAACATCCCTGCAAAGTTTCAGCTTGATTGGCCTACTGATTTAGGAGAAGAAGATTTTTAAAGATATTTAAAGAATTGCTAAAGATTCCCATTTTCATATGCCGCGGCAACCAGAGTTTTTGACGAAATTAAATTCTTTTAACAACTTTTTAAGAGCTTCACCCAATGAACATCCCAGCAAAGTTTCAGCTTGATTGGCCTACTGGTTTAGGAGGAGAAGATTTTTAAAGATATTACTAAAGATTCCTATTTTCAAATGCCGCGGCAACCAGAGTTTTTGACGAAATTAAATTCTTTTAACAACTTTTGAATAACTTTACCCAAGGAACATCCCTGCAAAGTTTCAGCTTGATTGTCCTACTGGTTTAGGAGGAGAAGATTTTTAAAGAAATTGTGGACGGACGGACGGACAGACGGACAGACGGACGGACGGACGACGGACAACGACCGATCACAATAGCTCACCTCGCACTTTGTGCTCAGGTGAGCTAAAAAGGGTGTAAGCTATCGATAGTTTTGAGCCCCTTTATAGCAATACATTAAATGTTTAACTAACCCAAACCAGTAAACTTCTACTATTTTCAGCTACTTTCAGTGAAATATGTTCGGCTACTTTCAGTGAAACAAGTTCAAAATCGAATAATTTGAGAACAAAACTTTTTTTTCAAAATCTCATGTTTGGTACCTTTAGAATGGGCTACAGAGTGATTTCCAAAAGCTTAAAATGATTTCTTTTTAAGAATAAATTTTGATCTAAAATGAATTATCTATATAGGAGAAATGTTCTCTGCGTGTCGCACAATCATGGAAGGGATGGACAATGGCACAAATGTAAGTTTCAAATACAAAACTATTCAGGCATATTCAAACGCAAAACAAACATAGAGGTTACCAACAAAAGGAATTTCTTAAGATTTAAGTCAAAATAACAAATGATTAAAATGAATACATAATACCGTCGATCATGTCCGAGCGACCACCTCTACAAAGCGATCACTTGCTTTAAGCGACCACATTTGAAATACCCGTTTCAAAATTAAAGGCTCACTTAAAGAAGTGGTCGTATTTACTTAAAACATATCATACCTGAATCCAATGGTGGTGGAACTCATTAGAAATGTCTCAATGAGACAACTCCAACGTGTCCAAACAACCTGGGATTTACCGAGAATTCTGTAATAATTTATGTATGCAATCGAATCAGTCCTTCATATGTGTATCACAAAAAAATGTGCTTTAAAGGACGATTCTCTTATGCGACCACTTTTTGGTTGTCCCATTGGTGATCTTTTTGAACAAGATTTATTGTAAAAGCATTCGCATAACTATCCCGACTTTTTCATTTTTGCGCCTAGTAAATACTTGGATCAGCCTGTGCATTCGCAAAGTCTGATCCGAGTCTTCACCATACATTCTTTCGACAGCTACTAAAGATCAACGAATACTATATAAGCAATCCCCTTCAAGCGGATGTAAAATTGGTGGAAATATCGAGCCAAGACTCATATATGACCCGTTGCAAAAAAAACCGGGAGGATCGATTCCAAGGAGAACAGTATCTATCCTGACCAGATTGTGCTAGGTGGTCATAGTAAATTCTCAGAATTTTTAAAGGTTTTTCTACTTTACTGTATATTTTTCCCAAATGGTCTCTGCTTGGTCAGATCTATTTTCCAAAGTTGTGTTTCTTCTCCTTGTGACAATTTAGTAGTCAGTAGTGAACATTGGCTAAAACAATAAAATGTTTAATACATCCATTTAAAGACACACACAAACAAACAAACAGACGGGTCCATGTAGAAACCGTCAGTAGATAAAGACCAATCAAATTGGATTTCAGTTGATCCAAATGTTCTTATTGGGTAGAAACATTAATTGGAATCTGGGATTTTTTTTAAACAGCACCTCCCTGAGAATTTTATTCTAGTTGTAAAAGTCATTGACTTTCAGAAATCAGGCAATAAGGGAACTCCTGGTTATTGCGCAAATTTATCTACCCTGTACAGCCTGCGCGAACAGCGACCAGGGTAGATAAGTTGCGCAATTTGCAGATTTTCTTAGTACGTTTTGATCATTCTATCTCACTGTAGGTTTATTATCGAAGTTCTTTCTCTCATCGACCTCTGACGGATATGATTTCCTAGTTAGATATTTATTTCCGGCCAATTTTTATTGTGGAAAGTCCTACATATAGTGTATTTGGCTAATTATTTTTATTAAATGACGAGGAATTTTATTGACTGAACGTTTTGCATCATAGATAATATGGATAATAAGCTCGAGTGTTTGTAATGTAAAGGAGGATGCTATTTGAGAAGGGAAAAAAACTCTGTGAGAAAAAGATAAATGGAATGCAACGCGCCATTTTACATTGCACAACAACTGTTTCCATAGTTACTCAGATTTGACATGCGAATGTATAGTGAATGAGTTAGGGTTGCTGAATTTGGAAAATGTTCACAAATGCTGCGCCTATGCATCTTTTTTTCTTTGTTTCTTTCCCTCAAGAAACGCTGGAGTAAAAGCCCGTTTTTAACGGACATATTCTCAGGTGCTGCTGAAACTTCGTACACAGATCATTTCGCTCTCTCTTCAACTTAGCCACTTCGGCTCTCAGACTGGAATTTTCTTGTTCTAGTTTTCGACACTCCTGTAAATAAATGAATAAATCATATTGTTACTTTTGTATCAAGACGGAAAATATCAAATAAATTACATATTATGTAATATTACTAGATCTATTATATCTAGACTGAAAGAGGTTTAAAAAAATGTGTGTTTCTATCGATAATTTAAATATTTACTTTTTTGTATGTTTACTTTGAGTTAGTATTGGCTATAAAATATATAAAAATAAGCTTTTTCTGTGGGTGGTGACAAAAAGACAAAAATAAATCTGTTACCGAATATTCCATCTTTTGAACGGTTGATGGGTCGCCGGTGTCAATCAAATATTCGGTGAACCAATAAAGTTATAAATGTAGAGGGAGGTGAGCTGTAAACTCCGAAATTAATGTTTAGCGTTTGAGTTGGTTTAGGGACTCAAACGTGGTGGGTTTAGGTCCCCAAACAGCATCTTGCCTTATATCTTAAGTCTTCGATCACATATTTTACGAAATAGTTTGATTACTGCCAAAGATAGCCAGCTACCAGACAGTTAGATTTCTTTGATTAATTCGATAATTTGGTCCATAAATATAAGATTTTATTATATACCTCGCTGTGAAATCTTGGGATTTCTCAGTGTAATAAATTTTGATATCGTCACTGGAGTGACGATAACACTTTTCAGTATCACTCTCTGTAATAAATCTTTAATCATGTATTCATCCGCACTTTTTTCAATAGACCTTCTCTCTATCAAAAAGATTGGTTTCGATATCTTAATAAAAAAATAAAATAATAAGGAATATAATAAATAGAATAATCAACTGGTTATTCTAGATATGAAAAAATATTTCACTCGGATGCATTGTTAGAAGTTAAAAAAACTCGTGCTGCGCACTCGTTTTTTCAACGCCTAACAACGCATCCTCGTGAAATATTTTTTCATATCTGGAATAACCAGTAGATTATCCTCTATATGTCTTCACAAGGTAATTGACGGATGACGACTGTCGTGATCCAATCGACCAAACAAATTATTCATTTAGACTTGAAGTGAAGCTCGAACTCCAAAATTGCTTAAAATTTATGTGAAGCATTTATATTGGTTTGGCAATTTAAACGTAACTACATCATATTCAAGCCAAAGATAATAAGTAACATAGTGAAATCGCCATTAAAACATCAAATTTCTAAACCGAAGTGTTACGACTTCGCTCGAGGATTCCCGACGTTTGGCCGATTCCAAAATTGCTCATTAGCCTACAGGTGGAGCACATTATTTCCGCCAGTCTCATTATTTCCTAAATTTCCCGGGAATTCCTTTTATCGTCACTGTCGTTCTAAAACCTCGTAACTACAGCTTGAATCACTCACAAGGAAACACTCACCTTTTGTAAATGATCTGTCTTATTCTTCTGTCTCTCTCGAAATCTTTGGGCTGCTTCCCGGTTTTGTCGTCTACGTAAAACTACTCTCTCTTCTTCTTCGGGGGTCAGCTGAAAATGAAAAAAAAAAAAAAAAAGAAATATTGCTTAATGATAGTGACAGCCATGGAGAAGTAAATACTTGTTACAAGCAATTTCCTCATTTTCCAAGATATTTTCCCTAATATTGTGTCTTAGGGGGCGTCCAAAACCGCCATTATGTAGGAAGATGTTAATTGACCCGCCCATTTCTCCGTTAGCCACGCCTAACGAACCCGACAGGAACTCTCGCAATGAACCTAAACGGCGATATTTTGCAAAATTTATGACCAGTAGTATGCCAAAAAAGTAGAATAGATCGTTTACGACTTAAACATCGTAACTACAGCGTGGATTAGCTGTAGCTACGACGTTTAGTTTGAGTCGCAAAACCGACTTTAAGGTTAACAAAATCGCGGCCAATGTTGGAGTTCATAAACTCATTTATGGTCTAAATGAATAATTTCATTGGTCGACTGGTAACTTGATTGACAGCTGCGTTTAGTTAATTTTGTTTTCTTCATTATCTTTATTACAAGTAGTAGAAGTAGTAGAAAAGTTTATGTAATCGTAGATCTTTGTTGTTGTTGTATTAATAAAAAGAGGAGTTATTTTCAACATCTATTTACTCTGTTGGTAATTTTTTTTCTTTTAATTGTTTAATTTAACAGAGTTCTAGATTAATCCATTAACCGTTTCCTGTTTTTCAAAATTTTAGACTTGTCCAATTCGAGAGAGGTTGCAGACGACAATGAAAAGTGAGTGCAATTTGAAATGAAATCATTGTATGTGGTAGAAAATATTGTGATAAAAGAAGAAATTGCTTGTTTCAAGCAATTTCTTCTTTTATCACAATAGTTTATTAAGTATAAAATAGTATGGACGTAAAAGCCAGTGATTATACAGTAAAGAGTTAATACACAATGACTCATTTTTATGCGCCAGAAAAAAAACCTTCAGAAATTATTGTGAGAAAAGAAGATATTTCTTATCAAAGTAATTTCTTCTTTACTCACTATGTTTCCTACCCCTTATGGCCCTTATTTTTTTTATTTAAATTTTAACCATCCCCCTTTCTCATCTGCAACCTCTTTGAATTTGACAAGTCTAAAATTGTGCTAATTAGGAATGGGTTAAGTGCACTGGTGACAATCGAAATATATATTTTCTACTACCAAGACAACCCCCCCCCCCCAAAAAAAAAAAAACCCAAACAAACAAACAAACACAAACTCGAAAAGCTGTGGCTTCTCATTAGAATCTTTCAGGCGATACGAGTTGGGATTCCAGACTAAACTGGTATTTCGTTATAACATGTAACAACTCGTTGCTTTTTAACCTTCTGTTATCCCTTTCCTGTTCAATCCCTGGATTATACGTCCCTGTGATTTTATAATTGAGTAAGTATTGTAGAATAAGAAGAAATTGATTGTAGCAAGCAATTTTTTTCTTTTTCAACAATATTTTCTACCCTTCTGCAAAACCTTTGAATTCGGACGGGTCTATTTTTGTAAAACAGGAAAGGGTTGAAAGGTATGGGCTGGGTCGATTTCATTGAAAAAGGAGTGTTCGGCTATTTTTGGTAAATATACTCATAGTCACTCCTTCGTTATTTCCAATGACTATTCTTTCTGACATTTCTGACATTTGGTTTTCACACCTCTAACATAGATCTAATTTCTCAAAAATGGTTATATTTACAATGGGGTAAATGGATAAAAATATTAAACGAATAAAGACGGAAACAAATAAATAAATAAAGAATTAAGGCTTATCAAAAGAAACAGAGAAAAGTAGTACGCAGCCGTAGCTCAGTGGTATCGCGTAGGACTCCTAGTCATGGGGTCCCGGGTTCGATCACCAGCCACGGCTAATATCTTTTCCGACATTTGTCACCAACGAATGGGAAGATAATCGTAATCGAAGTGGGATGAGCAGCTGGAGGGTCTGAAAAGATGCATTGACAGGACCGGTGTGAGCAATAGCAGGTTTCCATGGTTAGGTGCTCCAGCTGTCGCGATATGACTGAAATACTGTTAAAAGTAGCATTCAATTCACTAAAGAAAACTAAACAAGGAATAGCACAGGCAGATATGAATAATGAGGGGTCGTTTCTAACTTAAAACCGGTAGAATGACCACTTAATACATTTCCTATAATCACCAGGTTTTAATCAATGCCCTCCTGTACATTTCTAAATTACCAGGGCATTAACTATCAGATATAACTGACTTTACCTTACAACAAAATAGGATTGAAAATCTAGGGTATACTCACAACGTCAGGTTTTGGTTCTTCAAAAGAAACTGTAAGTTCCTCCTTCCCCGCTAAAAGTCTTTTATTTTGAATCGAACACTTTAATTCCTGTTTCAATAAAGGAGTCATTTGTCCAGTAAGAAGCACTTGATTCGTTGCTTCTTGAAGTTCATAATCGGTTCCGGCGTCAAAATTCAAATTTGCTGACACTGTAGTTTGTGTATCTGTGTGTGAATTTTCAGCCGCTGACCATTGTGAGAGTGCATTTACAAAATCCGAATTTTCACTAGAAACTTGGTTTTCACACTCCTTTTCCTGTGAACTTTCTGTGAAAAAGTCCGCATTTACCGTGAGTGGAATCTGATTTAAGTCACTTGTTAAATTATTTTCAAGTCGAAACAACGATGGTCGAACGTAATTTCCATTACACGTTTTATACTTATCCGAATCGTCGCTCGGAACAACTTGTGGATTATCATTCATATTCATGTGTAAAATGAAATTCAAATTCCCAACAGAATTTTGTCTTTCATACATGTTTCACTATCAACTTTTTCCAATCAAAAGACCCGTCGGTGGTGGTTCACTGTGTTATAACTTTGTAGGAGATTCTATATTTGTATATGACGACACAGCATCTATAAATGCGCAGAAAATTAGGCTCCAAACCGAAATAAGATTTTCCCCGCGTCAACGTTTTTCCGTCGTTTTGGCTAGATATTATAGAATACAGCTGCTGTGTAAAAATCAGTCTATATCTATTAATCTAACAAGTTTTAGTCGTATATTTCAATCCCATATAGAACGAATCCAAAGCCTTAATTGTTAAAAATTCGTAATGACGCATATAAATAGGGATATTTCGTCATAGTCGTATTTCACAACGCCGTGTCAACTTTTTAGAAGGGAAATAACTCCTAATAAGATATCATAATGTGCTTTATGTATAGTTTCCCTTGCACTGTCATGCGAAGAAATCTCCTCCACTTTAAGTTTGCATTGGCTAACGGACTTAGCGTTATCGATACACCTTTCTTGCAGCGGCCAGTCAATGTGAAATAAACCAGACACACATTAACTTTTAATTGACGGTCAGTAGACGATCACCTCAATAAAGGGATAGAAATATGCCGTCTGTAGTTTTAATAGATGGATGATTCCGTTTTCATCTGTAATTCTCAAACAATTATGACCCGGATTAACCAATTACCAGACGACAAAAGTTTGGACTGATATATATAAATTGAAAGAAGCAACATATATAAATTCAAATTGTTTTGGAGCTGCAAAGAAGGGGATGAACACCGTACAAATATTGTGAAAGAAGGAGAAATCGCCTGATTACAGCAAATTCTCCTTTTTCACATTTTTTCCAGAATTTAATTTTTCAAGGGTGTAAAAAGGCGGGATTGTGTGGGAGTGAATTAAGCCTCACAGAACTTTGACTGTTTTACAAAATAATTAACGACATCATAAATCACATTTTTTTCTTTTTTTATCATAATCATTTTTCAGCTAATGATTGGAATATGTATGCCGACATTGCTTAACATACTTTTTTTCAAAATCGGACTAATGATAAAACATAAACATGATCAGAAAAAAAGGGGAATTATTTAGTAAACAAACGGTCAACGAGCCTCCGAAAAGTATTAACTAAGGGGAATTTTAACGCGTGGTTAAGAGGTAAAGTATTGGCTTCACGACCAAAAGGTCCAGAGTTCGATTCTTTTGAGCATCTGTCGACATTAAGTCTGTTATTTGCCCACATAAATGGTGCGGGTACTGCTGTTTCTCCAGGAAGCAGAATCGAGGCTTGAAAAGCTTGTTTCCCACTCGATGTAAAATAATAGGTTAAATTCTTATCAAATTCCTGCTCAGCTGTAGTTACGTGGTTTCATCAGCTTACCAAATGGATATGGAATGAATGTTAGATAAAAACGATTTTTTTTTCTATCTAAAAAAATGCAAATGGCTTAATCACCGATTTTGAGCCAACGTAAAATAAAAATGATAATAAAAGTAAAACATATCGTCTGTAATTCATGAGGAAAATGAATAAATAAGAATGTAAAATATTTATTTATACTCAATGGTAAATTAATAATTGTTTGTAATTGTACACGGTGGGCTATTTGATATTTTGAAAGTTCTGTGTAAATAGTGGGTTTACTTAATAGGATGTTTAAAATGAGTCCCAAAAGAGATGGAGAAGTGTGAGTTGCTAATTAACTGGTTCCCCGTAACACTCAAATAGTCAAATTCAAATTGTAGTTCATACTTTTTGGTCTTGGTTTATTTATAGTAAGGATGGATCTTATTAATTCTGATTGAATCTATTAAAAAGTGTATCAAATATCGCAGTTGTGCAACCAAAATGTCAACTTGTGTTTACTATATTTTGGTCGCATTCTGACAATATCATATCCTCCTTGACAAAAAAGTAACTGTTTACTTGTGCATAAAGAAAATAACTCATTGGAGGTGAAATGGGCTGCATAAGCTCCGAGATCCAGATCTTAAATAGAGGTAGGATTAGCGATCAACATAGAATCTGAAAAAAGAACAAAGATTCGACCACGGTCAACCTTTATAGTTGGCACAGTCTGATCAGATCGGAACATTTAGCAACTCATTTCTTGTATCTTTTTTTTCCGGAACGATTCACATTTCTCCATATTATTTGAAATTACGGGACAACTGAACACTTTGCACTTTATTTATTCTATTTTTAAAATAAAGATAATAATAATAAGAAGAAAAAAGTTTGGTCTTGCGCACGTGAAAGAGGAAATGCAATCCAAACTGAAAGCATAGTCTGCATAGTCAGGTAGGTGGAAAAACTTGGTAAAAAATATAAATTTTTGATGCCGGAAAGCCCGCGCAGTGTGACCATGGACGACGTTTAAAGGGCGAAGTCCCGATATGTCAGTTTGGCGGATCACAAAAACGGATCATCTCGGAAGAGCAAAAAGTTTCGTTCGTTTTCTGACCTACTATTCTGGGTAGACAGGCTGACCATAGTGCAGACTTTTCTCTTTTCAATATTTCAGTCATAGAAAGGGCATTCTACCTTGATATACATTTAATTTTGAAAAGGAAACAATTTTGATTGGCTTGTGGAAGGTTTCGAGGCCTAGTTATAGTTCACGGGCAATCTACATATGTATATGTGATTCAAAATCACCTTACTTTTAACTGAAATCAATATTGTTTGATTGTCTTCGCAGTTAGGTAGATGAGCGAATTGACAAAATCAGACAAAACAGAGAGATAATAGCTAAAGAATAATAGTTTGTGAACATGTAGGGCCTACATATAATTTAAATCGTAGTCATAATGCAAGGAAGGTTATTTTAAGTGCGTTACTTTGAAAGATATGTTGTCTTGGACATGAATTATGAACAGGCAACATTTTGGATGAAGATCCTAAAGTCGTATCTGCGGGTTGAATGTACTGTAGTTAAATCGTTTAGGTCGTCAAACCAACAAAAAAGCAAAGTTCACACCCGGCATAAATGGACGATTTTATCTGTAATCCATATTTGATTGTCAGTTGTGGTCCGTCACTTTGCAACCCTCCTTGTACTGAATTGGTTTTCCATGCCTCTTTAAACCCTTTACCAGATGTCATTGAAAGAAGTTGTAGGCAGTACATGAATATATCATGTAAGAATAACCATCTCGGTATGTCGACTAAGACAGGCGAACACTTGAAGATGTTAAACATTGAGAAATAATCGAGAAGGGACCTAGTTATTTCGGACAGCATAGTTGGTTCCCATGGTAACTCAAATACGACTGTCATTTTGATAGTGATGTATGTTTGTACGATCATTAAATTCTAATGTCTAAAGCATCTGGTTTTGTATGCACAGAGTGCAGAGATAGTTCTAATGCATGTTACTTAGCGAAAGTCGTTCATTTCGCGTTCTTATTTTAATCTCAAACTAAAATCCTTTGAATTAAAAAACTATTTCCAACAATTTCCGGTTGTAGTTCTTTGGTGTAATCGTCCAATCATTTAATGATGAATATCGACCATGAGAGATGAAATGCCTCAGAGAAAGTTATTATTATTGTTGTTGGGGGGGGGGGGGGTTAACGCCAATTTTGATAGTATTTCAGCCATGTCCAGGCGGCTGAAGCACCTAATCATAGATTCCTGATATTTCTCACACCAGTACTAATACTAAATCCTTTCTGAGCCTCCAGCTGATCATCCCATTTAGGTTTACGATCAATCAACCATTGGTGGGAGACTAATGTCGGAAAGGATATTCTCCGCGACCAGGGATCGAACCAGGGACCCCTTGACTAGGAGTCATACGCGCTAACACTGCCCTATGGACGTGGTCAAAAAAGAAGAAGTGGATATGGTGTAAGAGAGAGCAGGCTGAGAGTATGTGTTTGTGACGGGGCTTAATATAGCTTTGAACTATCGTAGGGAAACTCACTTCCAAATCAGAGATAGAGAGAGGGAGAGAGAGAGAGAGAGAGAGAGAGAGAGAGAGAGAGAAAGAGAGAGAGAGAGAGAGAGAGAGAGAGAGAGAGATATGCAGACATAGAAAAAAGCAAAGAAATAAACTTATAATATTAATCGTTTGAGGACGACCAAACTTTGTTCTGGTTCGATCCTAGATGCAGCGGGAAATTTTCGAAGCAGTGTAAGTTTTATCTAAGAAAAATGATTGTCTTTTCATCCATGCTTTTTTTTTCGTCCCCCAATCTTTTAAAGCCCCGGTGACATTATGGATCGAACGGAATAATTTGAAAAATGCTTCATATTTTAACGTCTTATCCCAGCATTAGATAAAAAAAGTATCTACAAGTTTAATTTTGAATTCAAAAACTTTGAAATATAACATGAAATATGCTGAACGGCGAATAGGCAATAAATATTCGGGCCAAACTTAAAGTTACTTGGACTTTATACTAACCGGGTTGTTATGATTGGAAGTAATTTATGTTATACTCGTTCATGATATACATAAGAGCGTGAAAACGAAACACATATTTTCAAATTTTACTCAGTTATTAATGTACATTGCCCCAACTTCCAGGTGCCTAGAAAATGGGTATTCAATGGTCAGACACTCATTAGTTTAGCGTATGCCAGTGCAATGGGACAGTCTTAGAGGTATTTCCATGGTAACGGGGCTCTATGGTAGCATTCTTTGATTACCAAGCTAATAATATTTACACATTTTTTTTCCTAACCATGTAAAAGCATAACTTTTTCCGCATGGATATCCTTGAATCTGTTTGATCTGCATTTTAACTAGCATGTATCCTCTTTGACCAAGTTAAAATCGTAACTAGCATATATCCTCTTCGGCCAACTTAACAATGTAACGACAGCTGCTCTGAGACACAGTGAGGGAGATAGACAGACGGTTAGAAAAATAGATCGGATCCAGCACAAAGCATCCACAAAGGTGGTATTTCAAAATTGAATGTATATCAAGTTAGAATAACCAATCTACAATTGTAATTAGGCGATAGGGAGAAGTCTCGATCCTGGTATGCCTGCTCACTCCACACAGTACCTCTTAATGCGATGGAAACTGTTTGCGAGATTATCCATTTTTGTCTTCAAAGTTCATCAAACCAGCATAAATTTGCCGGCGGCGGATCTCAGGACTCACGACGAATTTGAAGTTTCGTGTATGGTCTCCCTGCGCAGACTGACCGGAGGTGAAAAAATTTAACTTTCGCCGTGTTTTCTTTAATTGCTGTTGTTGTTGTTAAACCTCGCGAACTCATTTTACATTTGGATTTCATTATAAGAAAATATAGAGATGTCTGAATCGTCACGGGAGAAAAGTAGTTGCGAAAGTTTACGATATGATCAGACTGAGCGAACTATGACGGCTGATGGTTGTCTTCTTTAACCCTGATTTATTATATGTCCCCTCATCTTTCAAAGGTAGGATGAAAACTATTTAGTAAAAGAATTGCACCCCGGATGGTTATAGTTTGAAGTACTATATTTATGAATGATACATTCGCAATATCGCAAAATTCACAATATGTGTCGTACTTGTTAATGACTGAAATAAGAGCTTGAAACCCAAACACATTTTCTCTAGGTTCCACTATATCCCCATACCCCAGTCATTCTCTGTGAATGCTCCAACTTCCAGCTGCCTGGAAAATTGGTAATTAATGGTCATTATTTTTGTGTATATCAGTGTAAAGTGCCAGTCCAAGATGAGTTTCTATGGTAACATTCCTTGAACGCAAAACTAAATATTCTCGTTTTCTCTAATATATTAACCTTTTTAGGCTGTCTATCTGTATGTTTATCTGTCTTAACAGAAAAATCAAGATACTTGCCATTGAATTATATATTCTATATAGAAGTACAACATACCACTTAAATAGATGTCACAAAATACTCTCTCTCTCTCTTCTCTCTCTCTCTCTCTCTCTCTCTCTCTCTCTCTCTCTCTCTCTCTCTCTCTCTCTCTCTCTCTCTCTCTCTCTCTCTCTCTCGTGGGAACGAATAACTTGGATAGTGAAAAGTAACATGTTTCTTTTGTTGTTTTCTTTCCATAAGTTCTACAAAAATATCTCTGTTTGCACATGTAATAGATGTACATAATCAGAAAATAGCAATCTTTTTAGCCGTGTCGTCACAGATGGCGCATTGGGTTTTCATGGCAAATCGGATTGAAGTGTTCCACATTTGTTCCACCTTTATTGCGTTCTTAACACTTCAGAATTGATCTGCAGACAAACAACTGTACAAATTAGTACAATAACATGTAATATATAACAAAGCGTAATAAATTTAAATAAAATGACAATTACAGTTCTTTGTCTTACCATCTTAAGTGATTTATCAAATGGAAGTGACAACAAAGGATTTATAAGAAAGTGTTAGCATTTATTTTGGGAAAAGTCAATACATAGAAATGATGATGAAGGATTGTAGCTAGACCCGCTCCCCGTCTCACTGATACTTATATTTTAGTTGAAAAGTTTCTTTTCTCTAGCTGTTATCTATTTCTGTTTTGCTGATCAGTTTGTGAGACGTAGGGTGGGTAATTTAAAGGATTGAAATGTATTTGCATGATTGATGTATCTTAGTTACTTTCAAACCTAAGCACTTACTGACAGCCTGGAAGACAGGCTAGTTTGTAGCTAGCACATATCCTCTTTGACCAACATGACGAAAACTAAATGCATTTTCTCAAAAACTGATTTATGCGATAGACCAATCTATGTTTTCTGGCAATTTCTCATTAATTTACCTTTTTTATCGAATCCTATTAAAAAATATCAATAAAAAAAAGGAAAAGAAAAAAATCGGAAATGTTTTTTCTTTAAAGTGTGCTCGTTCAAAGAAAATATTTCGGCTATTTTCATGCCAGTCACTTCCAACCAGAAATTTCACGGAGAAAGTAATTGTAAATGAAAATTCTTTGTTCATCTATGACCAATCCCTATCTTCTGGCTATTTCTCATTAAACTACCCTTGTATATTGAATCGTATTAAAAAAGCGGGAAATGTCTTTCTTTTAAAATAGTTCGGCTATTTTCATATCAGTCACTTCCAATCAGAAATTTCCCGAAGAAAGTAGCCGTAAATGAATTTTCTATGTTCATTTATACAAACTTGCCCTCAATTCACCCCATGGTACAAGATAGTTTCTTCGTGGCCCATGATGTAATGTTGAGTAACTTGAATAAAACTGCTGGTTTTCTAAAGGAACTTAACTCATTATCTATCTACAAAGCGAATAGTGAGGGCTCTGGTCAGACGGTGCGGCATCTTATCGTACCAATAGCGTCGAACGTTCTACTTTTCTAAAAGATATCTAAAATATTAGAGGAAAAGATGATCTCGATATCCCTTCACTAATGAGGATGACGGGGTGGATGCACACGATTATATGAGCCTTTATTTGGCGTTCATGGGAAATGGGTGGAAAAGCAACGCGCAAACTCACATAAACTATATACGACAAATTGATTTAGGAAATTAGATATTCGATGCCCCACTGAACGGTCAATAAAACTATTGTCCGTGGATTATCATCCTTACGAGTGAAGGGATATCGAGATCACCTTTTTCTCTAATATAGATAAGTTGAACGTTCGCTGCCCTTTGTACGACAAGATGGTGGGTTATATAAGCAGGTACCAGACTTACGACACTTACTTGTTTTTAGCCCGAGGGATGAAGAATCTCAAGAGAATTGTTTGCAAAACCTAATGGCCCTAGATTTTCTATCTTAAACCTGTGTATTCCTACAGAACTACATTTGAATAAAAAAAAAACTTCTTTGGTATGATGGTTAAGATAGATATTATAATAGAAGATATATCTCGTCTATTGTATACACGGGCCCAATCGTGATTTCTTTGCTTTCAACACTTTCATATATCGTCGTTGGGCGATCAATGATCAAGCTGTGGATACGAGGTTTTGGTTGCCAAACGACCAAACAGAAGGACTGTCGTTATTATTTGTAACAAATGAAGCTTTTCATCATTAACTATCAACTTGAGCAACTCACATTTCACCTTAACCTATAAAAATATCCATCTTGTACTATATTTGTCCTCAGTATGAAAACTTCTTTTATGTATTCTTCACTAAATTGATCTTTCAATCAATTCTAAGCATAGGAATAAGTTAATGCATTCATTGAACTAGTTTTAATGAAATATTTCTTTTAGGGGGTCGGGTTTTTTTCCCGGATATTTTAATATGTATCATAAATAGATAGATTATGAAATTCATCTTTGATTGCGTGTGTATTGCGTATCAAAAGTTCTTTGATCATTTTTGTCCTATTATTTTTATGTCTCCCTGATTTAATTCGACAAAATGTTACGAAACTCTGAACTTTTTAATAGAAGTATAATTGACCATTTCAATAGCTTTCAAATGAGTATTTAAGTGAAAATAGTCAACCAACCTTGGTTTGAAGATTTCACAAGAAATCTTACGATTGACACAGAATGTGCAGGGTGGCCAGATTTAAAACTTCTTGTGACAGTTCTGTAGAAAAGGACCACCCGAAAGCCCTATGAGACAAATATTTAAGATATGTCATATTCAGCAGAGGTCAATTAGGTTCATAATTAGTGCAGTCTGATAATACACTCGTCTCAGTTCTAATCCCTGTCTGTCTGTCTCTATCATATTTTTTGTTTGAGCTTAGTTACAGACCACATCGATAATCAAAATAAACTAATAATAATAGTAATAATAAGGCAAATATTGTAACAATCATTATAATAATGTTTATCGCGCTAGACCTGGATTGAGATGGGTTATGGTAGAGAAATTATCTTAGTCGAAAGTGCTACATACCTGACTTAGAACCAGACTTCGGTTAACGGCCCTTTTACGACCCTGCAGGTAATTAAAATTGAATTAATTATTTCGAGAAGGCATCTAGCTATTCGCTGCCGACTTTTAATGAGATGTTAACGGACAAATAGCTAGATAGGATCTTTTGGCTGCAGTTTCTTAAAGTGGACTTTTGGTACTTACTTTTCTTGGCATGACTAGCTGAGCATCTTGAGAACATAATCCTTTCCTGTTCAGTCCCTGGTTTTTGCGACCCTATGATTTTGAAATTAAGAATATATATAGTGGAAAAAGAAGAAATTGCTTGTAACAAGAAATTTCTTCTTTTTCCACTGTATATTTTCTACTCTACTGAATGATTACTTTTCAAATTCAATCAACTTTGAATTTTCGTCTGCAAAACCTTTGAATTTGGACTGGTCTAAAATTTTGCAAAACAGGAAAGGGTTAATCAAAGCCTCTATGGCTCTCGTAAGAACAAAAGTTCTTACGAAAAGGAATTTTAAAATCTTCGTTAAAATTATATACACCCACTCTATCAATAATTTCAAAATAGGTTTATTTGCGTTTTTTTTAATTTTTCATTTCACATTTTTATTTTCATTATTATTGTTTTTTTTTAATTTCGTCAGTGCAAGAAATGAAAATTGTTTTGGGAATGGGTTATATCGTTACAATGTTTTCATGGTTAGCCGACTGTCAAATAATTTGACATACTTTTAACGCATTCTACTAAAAAATGAAATATCACCTCTTTATATCCCTTTTTCGTGTATTTTTCACGTCCACGTATTCATTTTTTCACTACCATCGTTCTCGCCCACCAATACCGGTCATCTAAAGATTAGTATCATCGGTCTAATTTTAGAAAAACGAAACTAGAAAAAATCTATCTAAAAATATCTTCTCTAAAAATAGATTTATGTTTGGCATACTTAAAATGGGAAGGTTTCGCCGAGAAAATGGTAATATTATTATTAAGTTCAATGATGGAAGTGGATTTCTCAAGGAAGGTAAATTGAAATTTTGTAAAACCAATCCCAGATTCTCTCGAATTCAAAACCTAAATTCGTTTTCCGATAATCGTGAATAAACTCATTTCGGCATAAGCTGATATTTGACCCATTACCAGACGACAATTTGTATAAGAACGACCATTTCAGAAATTTATTTTATTCATTTATTATTTATTGGGTGAAAGAAAGATTGAAATTTAATATTCAAAATTCCGGCAACAGCTTTTTTTCTTGAGGGCGTAAAAAATTGAAGCGGGACATGCCATTTGAAACACGGTGCATATACACAGCTTAAACAATGTGAATAACCATTAAACTTGCGAGCACTGTTAAGCTGGAAAAAAAATTCTAACAAGAGGATTTAAAAATTGAGGGTCATAATTATGCAGCCCACTCACTCTCTTTGTCCCGTACATTTACTCCATGCAGACTGGGTGTTCAACTTCAATTTTTAACGGCGTTATTTTGCAAAACTTATGGCCAGAGGCACGTAACACAAAAGTAAAATGGTTGGTTTTACGACCTAAACGTCATAACTACGGCTTTAATAAGCTGTAGTTATGACGTTTAAGTCGCCAAAGCAACAAAAAAGGTTAACAAGAATGGTTGCCAATGTCGTAGTTGAAAGTTCAGGTCCGGGATGAATAAATGATTTTATTGGTTGGTTGATTCCCTGATTGACACCGCGATCGGTCAATTCAGTGGAGGCAGAAAGGGCGTGACTGAAAAGACTGCATTAGTAAAACCAGACAATTTCAGGTCCGGGATGAATAAATGATCTGATTGATCCGTTGATTCCTTGATTGACAGCTGCGATTGGCCAGTTCAGTGGAGGCAGAAAGGGCGTGACTGAAAAGCCTGCAATAGTAAAACCAGACAATTTAAAGTTGTTATAACTCCAAGATTCGACGAAGTAGTAGAGTTGTAGCAGTTTTAGCGTAGTCGGTAGCGCATCAGACTGTCACTCCCAATCTTCAAATCATGGGATATCATGGGTTCGATCCCCGGCGGCTGCTCATCTAGTCCTTTCCGACATTTGTCTCTCACCTATGGTTAGATAATCGTAAACCAAACGCTGGTCCCGCCAACCTCCTACGTTTGCCCCGCCAAAGGACTCTGACAGGACGTTTTTAACCGGCAGTGTTTTTCAAAATTCATTACCAGTAGCATGCAACAAGAAAGTAGAATAGATGGTCGGCGACCTAAACGGCGAAGCTACAGTTTGAATAAGATTTAGTATCGACGTTTAAGTCACCAAACAAAAAATGCTTTACATTAGTGGCGGCCAATGTTGGAGTTCAAAGTTGACCTCCAGTTTAATTGAACGATTTCAATGACCGACTGATTATTTGATTGACAAACGCGATAGGTCAATTAGCGAACGATTGGTGGAGTGGAATGAAAATCTGTAGACTCAGGATGAGACTTGTCCAGAAGTAATTGTGGGAGAATTAGCAGGAAATTTGCATTGCTTGGTGCACTAAAGTAGTGCTATATATCTCATATTTTGTTGAAACCCCTACCAATATCCATGTTTTTCTGAGAAAAGGAAGACGGGTGAGCGATTGCGTGTATCATACAATGATAAAACGAACAACAAAACAAACAAACAAAAATACACACACACAAACAAAAAGGAAAACAAATAAAAGATCATGAGTGAATAGACATTTATTTATTTTCTTTATTTATTTTTTCATTTGGGGGGGGGGCATAATATAATATTAAGAGTTATCACTCATATAACGATATTTGATATATTTTCAAATCATGTAAATGAAATTAGGCACACTTTGATGATTTTAAATGCTTTAATAAGCCTTCAAATCAATAACCCCTACGACTCCCACCCCCATTCCATGTATCAGTGTCTCATCATTTGGTAAATGCTAATTAGCCGGTTTAATGTTTTACCTCCGTCGCTATATCTTGAAAATAATGAGCTACTCTGGTTTAAAAGAAAGTTGATTTTCAAAATCTATCTCATGGTAGAATTGACCAATCGCTGGCCCCGCCGACTTACTCCTTTTGGCCACGCCCACTGACTCCGATAGAAAAGTTCCGCTTCGATTTAAAACGGCGTTATTTGCAAAATCTATGGCTTTGGCATGTAACCAAGAGTAGAATGGTTGGTTGGCTACCTAAACGTCGTCACTACCGCTTGAATAAGATGTAGTTACGACATTTAAGTCGCCAAATCATCAAAAATGCTTCGCACAAATGGCGGCAAATGGTGGACTTCAAATCTCAATTCCGGGCTGAATGAATGATTTGATTGGGCGATATATTTCTTGATTGACAGCGCGATTGGTCAATTAACCCTGCACACTTTGCTCATGTCAGTAATTTCGGTTTTGATACGAAATGGAGTAATTTTGCAGAAGTGGTTACTGAATGTAACAAAGAATAGAATGATTACCGGTTCGGCGACATAAACGTCGTAACCCTAGCTTGAATAAGTTGTAGTTTCGACGTTATATCGCAAAACAGACAAAAATACTACACAAATGTCGACAATTGTAAAAGTTCAAAGTTTACTTCCTGACTAAATGAATTATTTGATTGGTCGGTTTATTCTTTGGTTGACAGTCGCGATCCGTTAAATTGTATTGTTCAAGCATTTTTATTTATTTATTTTCCACGGGGATTTCCTAAGCTTTTTTTGAAATAGGGCTTCAGGGGGAATGGGTAAAGGACTATGTGACTTCACTGTCGGGCTAGCTGTCTTCAGTGACCAATTCACAAAAAATAGTTTTTGATGGACTCCGTAGGCGTCCATCAGTGTTACCCAGTTTGGAAAGTCCGGTAGGATGTTGCTATGCTAGAAGTGAAGAAGGGCCCAGTTAGGTTCGATTTGTTATTTTTCTAAAACTGTCTCCCTCAAATAACTGTACTTTTTGAAAATGGCGTAATACGAGGATTCTATACAATTCGTAGAGCGCGTAGAGACTCCTCTTAAATACGAAAACACCTTACCAATAAACCGCTTAGCGTAGATGCACTCACGGTTTCAAAAAACGCGAAGTCATCCAATCATATAGAGAGAAATTTGCCTTCTACTTTTAGGACTCGACATACCAGCAGGCAGCAATGATATACCGCGGGAGTGATAAGCTACACAGTTACATATATTTAATGATGTTTATAATTATAAAATAGCCTTTTCAATCCCTTACCACACGACAAAATTTTGGACTAGTAACAGACGACATTTCAAATCGAATTGAGATTGAAAACTAAGGCCAAGATAGGGTAGCAAACATTGCGAAACAAGTAATTTCTCCTTTTCTCACAATGTTTTCTTTAATGCAATTCTTCAGGGTGAAAAAAGTGTAATTGTGTGGGAATGGGTTAAGATTCTACTGGATCACGTAAGGTTTAAAATATATAATCTCTCATTTGTTTCATACAGATAACAACTTTCAATCAATATAGCTAATCTAATATTGTCCTAATTTCTTAAATGATATCTTAATTATTTGTGATATGTCTTTGGAAAAGTAAAATCTCGGAAAAGTGAAAAATGTATTTATCTTGAAAACTAGTTAGACTTCACAGTGACGTAAAATTCCGTGTTTGTACAGGAAAGGGTTAAAAAGATTAACTGTCTGATAATTGCCATCTTGTACAACAAAACGGGCATGCTCACCCTACTATGCCAACACGGACGTCTATCATCAGTACTTTCAATGATTTGATTCAGGCTTTGTACTGATCTATTAATTTTCTGTATCTCGCGAAAAAGGAATTAGCCCAGAGGCCTAAAAATGTCGATTCTGGTCCATGGTCTACGGAGTTTCTTCAGGGGATATTTTTTTATATTTATTATTTAATTTTGTATGTGTGTGTGTGTAGCCTATGTTGATGTTTATGCCTATTTTTTTCCTCTCAGATTTTCTGAACCAAGAGAAATCAATAACTTTATCAATTCTCCATTTCGAGGCCGGGTTGATTGCGATAATTTTCAAAGTGTCTTTACAATGTATAGACATTTATAGGGTTACTAGTGGCGCGGCTAAACCTCGATATGTGTTTGGGGGTGGGGATTAATACATCCCTCGGTTGGTAGCCCCGGTAGGACTTTAAAGAAATTCCCGGAGTGTATTTTTTCTCTAAACGAACGACACAATTGTAATTGCTTGGTTTGTAGCTTAGGAAGCTGAGTTGGCGACAGTGGTTTTTTGCTGATCTTCTCACGTACAGCTTGAAGTATGCCGCGTAGGCCAATGAACCGGCGAATGTAAATTCGCCAGTTTATATAGCCTAGGTTTTTTTGGGAGTCACTCGATTTGAAATGAGGCCAGGTTTCCGAAAAAACTGCGGCTTACTATCGGCGAGCAGATCCGGCTTAAAGCTTAACCTATATAGTCATTGTCTGTTACCACGCGCTCGGCAGGATACAAACTACAAAGCCCCCACTTTACCATGGCGTGACCAATTTTAGCACATGCGCATTACGCATTTCCGGTATCCATGTTAATGATTTGACAGTCGAAACACCGCCCTGGGATTTTGACGGAGGATATAAACGTATCTGGATCAGGTGAACGCAATTCGACAAGTTTTTCACAGAACATTTATAACCTATATAGCTTACATAATTCAAGTCTTGATTAATGTTTTATTGAAAATTTCCCAGCAGAAATGCTTAATCTTTCAGGAAATCGTGGAAAATGGCGGCTTAGCAAACTCTTCCGGTTATCCACTTACTCATTTCCAAATTTATTGCCGGTTTAAATTGGTGATTTTCTGTTAGCCTTAATATAGGCAGACTGATTCGTGACCCAGATATTGTTGTTTTTGACACTTATGCAGTGCCGAAATATGTCGAAACTAACTGCGATATCGTAGCCCTATTTCTAATCCGCTGGCCAGTTGATTATCGGAAAGCAGCCAGTTGAAACTGACAAGAATGTTTCACTATTGTTTATAAAGATTTAACTTACATTCATTAGACTTCTTCATAATATTTTAGTGTCAGTTAGAAAAGCTTTGAAAATATTAGTATATCATCATATCATCATTGGTATCGGGTCCGTTCGCCCTAAATATACTTTCGCCCCGGGTCTGTTCGCCCTGGGTCCGTTCGCCCCAAAAGTGGGTCTGTCGCCCTATTTTTTTTATGTTCGCCCCCTTTTCTAAATGAGTATGATTTAGAGTGTATTTGTAGTCTATGTTGTAAGGTCGTTAGACCGGTAACGCCGCCGCCGGCTTTATTAAAGCCGACAATGGTACCAGTCTATAAGGTCGTTTGAAAATGTATAAAATGATTAATAAAAATCAGCTTGTCATTTTCACCAATGTTTTCGTCTACATTCATCTTCACCTGGGTCAAAAAAAGTGTGAATCGTGAATTATGGCCCATATGGGGGGACTTAATAAATTCCAAGCAATTTCGTCCTTTATTCACAATGCTTTAAAGTGCATTTGGGATTTATTATTTTCAATTGTCATCTCAAATATCTTTTTATTTAGACCCATACAGAATTTTGTCGTCTGGTAACGGGTTAATTTAATTTAACATTCATAATTCAATTCCTACACTTGCACCCATAATCTTTCTTTGAACGTCTAGAACGTCTAGGACGGGGTTATATATCTATTCATTGTTTTGATTGAAGGTTACTTGTAAATGATACTTGTGATGTAATAAAGTTTGATAACAAATTGATCGTGTCAAATAATTATTCTATCTTTGTCTAAAACGGTCTTCTGATATTATCTAAATTATTATTAAATCGATAATTGTGGCAATGAAACATGATTGTTAACTTTTAATAACTTAATTCTAGAAAACTTAATTTGGAATCTTGAATTTGATATAACCATGTTCTCCTTTTCAAATAAATTTCTTTTATCCTTATTACGTACTTGGAATCAATTCACGTTCACTACAACTTTAGATCAGTCTTAAAATTTGTCTGAACAAGAGTTGAAAGAACTACCTTACATTATATAAACATCTCACAAAGGAAAAATAAATGTATACAAGAATTTTTTATTGTGGAAAGCTATAATGCAATTGAAATATAGGGCGAACGGACCCGGGGCGAAATGGGAATTAGGGCGAACGGACCCAGGGCGAACGGAAATTAGGGCGAAAAGTAATTAGGGCGAACGCGTTTTAGGGTGAACGGACCCGGATTCATCATCATTAGGCTTTGTTCCGTCAGTCTGGTTGGTTACCAGTCAACTTGGCCCATCAATAACTTGCCCGATCAACTCGGCCCAACTATGTAATCTAAATTAAAATATATCACATAGCTGCCTGTCTGGTTTGGTCAATTTATGGAAAACTTTGACTTCAGACATCAAGATCAGGATTGGGGCTGTGCGGACCCAACTAACAAGCTAATTGACTTTGCGATGAAATGATTAACTAAGGCCTGTGTGCAAGTAGTATAAACCAAAAACATTTAAGAACCTTTACTTTTGTCCTGTACCATTGCACTTTCCCCCTTCGCAACAAACCTTTTTCCTAGTATCGTTGGACCTAACCTGCTGCATTTAGCATGAAATCTCGAAATCTGGCAATATTGCAAGTTCGGAAATACATTGCTCCATTTGTTCCTTGGCAATTGAAGAAAAATTGAAATAAAACTGAAAACTGTTGACTCCAATGCAGTGCTTAACATATGAATTTAGACGAAACTCGTTCAATGATAATGGAGATGATAATTTGCTTATGTTCATTGGTTAGCAGTAGTTTGAAACATTATGAGAAATTTACCAAGTATGACTTTAAATGCTTTTGTATTATTTAAAGTATTGCATGTTTGATTGTTAGTTAAAAAAGCTCTGAAGGAAGCATTGTTCTTATAGTTAACCCTTGTCAGGCTGAACCCGGAATATTCCCGTTGTAGCAGGAGGTGTAGACTAAGATCAGACTGCACTTATGTGTACTTTTCCTGTCAGCGTTGTTTGTGAAGTTGATTTTTTAAAAAAAATATTGATTTTTATGCCCCCGCATCGATAAGATCGGGGGCATATTGTTTTACTGGTGTCCGTCTGTCTGTCCGTCTGTCTGTCTGCAAAACTTAACCTGCCAACTTAACATTTTCCTATAACTTCAACCCTGATTAAGTTACAATGCTAATATTTGGTATGTAGATAGGTCTCAACAAAATTTTAACCCTTTACCCGTTTCTTAAGAATTCCTGTTTCGGGGGCATGGTATTTCACAAACACATCTTGTTGAACAAGATCTATCAATGCTTTCAGCCCTTTGATTTGACAGAAATTCAGTAAGGTAATTTATACAGCATGACAAGGGTTATGAACTGTGGTTTAGCAAAAGATCAACCTATTGACAAGAGAAATGAATAGTTTTCCTTGATTTTATTACAGATATAGAAGCCTTCAGCCATGCAGACAATCAAGTGTGTAGTTGTGGGTGATGGAGCTGTTGGAAAGACCTGTTTACTTATATCATACACAACCAACAAATTTCCATCCGAATATGTACCGACGGTAGGCATAGAGTTTTAGTCTAACCTCAATAAAGTACAGTCCCATGCACTAGACAGTAGGTGTCACAAGGGTCCTTGTTTAACCCATTACCACACAGAGACGCTTTTAAACACCTCTCAATATAAAAGTTATGGAAAACATTGTGGAAAATAAAGAAATTGCTTGTAACAAGCAATTTCTTCATTATCTGCAATGTTTTCTTCCACAATAGACAAAGATTTTAAAGATTTCATCAACTTTAGATTGTTGTCTGCAACTTCTTTAGTTCGGAGTGATCTAAAATTTTATTGTGTGGGATGGTTAAGGTTTAGGAGTCCCTGATTTGTTCATTTTAACTTTGGCCATACTTTTTTAAACCATTAATTAGTGCTTCGGCTAATTCTCACAGGTATTAGTACTGTACTGATCAAATTTAAACCATTTCCACATGAATTTGCTTTTTTTACGCCCCTGTAGAAAAAAAAAATAAATGGAAAAACATTGTTGATAATAAGGAAATTGCTTGTGACAAGCAATTTCTTCATTATTCACAAAGTTTCTAACCCTTGCAGGGTTTTCATTAGTCCCCAAAAGTCAAGAGTCATTGACCCTTGGGCCAAAATTTCCAAGAGTCAAAATTGAAATCCCAAGAGTCAAAATGCGATATGTCCCCCCCCCCTTCTCGAAGCAATTTAGAAAAAAAAAGTTTATAACTTATTTAGCAATGGTGCTTTAAAAGAGTTTATATTTTTTTGAAGCAATTGTGCTTTAAAAGTGTTTATATTTTTTTAGCAATGGTGCCTTTGAATAAACTCTGTCTCAGATTATAACATTTCTCTCCAATCTGACAATATTCTATTTTCAATATAAGGTAAATTTTACGGAAACTTCAGTATTAATATATATGTATTATTAGTTTGAATCAGTTTTAGAAAACCTCAAAAGTACTAAGAGGATCAAATTATTGCTATTTTTCATAAAAAGAAGTGCCGATTTTATGCACGAAAACCAATGACATTTCTTGGACAACAGTTTCTTTGGTTTCATTTTATTTCTTGATTATTTTTTGTGAGCTTTTTATAAAAGAAAAAGCAAATAGGTAAATTTCAGTAGGATTAGAACTCTGAAAATGTGTTTCATCATTAATTTCACAGGTGTCAAGTACCTGTCAATTACGATCGCAGATGCATTTCCATCACTCGAGAGTGTTAATTACCAATCAAGCTTGGTGTTATCCTTGATAGGGTGTATATTTTCATAATCAATTAACTACTTTCCAATAATTTTGGCACACTTATGATGACCCTTGACGCATGGCTGCTAATTTTCGAGAGTCAAAATGACGCACAGTGACAAATTTTCGAGCGTCGAAAGTGCTTCTTTTTGAATTTCTGTGCGTCAAAACCCGAGGTCTCGGGTCAAACGATAACCCTGCCTTGAACGGCAGATTTTTATGCCCCCGCATCAAAAAATCGGGAGCATATTGTTTTACCATCGTCCACATATCTGCCTGTCTGTCTGTCTGCTAAACTTAACCGAAAAACTTAATATTGCCAATTACTAACAGCCTATTCAAGATACAATGCTCATATTTTGCATGATGATACATCTCCAAACTATGCATCTCCTCATGGCAAGGTCATGTGATAGGTCAAGGTCAAATACCAAGCAGGGTTTTCATTAGTTCCCAAAAGTCAAGAGTCATTGACCCTTGGGCCAAAATTTCCAAGAGTCAAAATTGAAATCCCAAGGTTTTTGGTTTCATTTTTCTTCGTGATTGTATATTGTGAGCCTTTTATAAAAGAAATAGCAAATAAGTAAATTGCAGTAGGATTAGAACTCTGAAAATGGGTTTCATCATTAATTTCACAGGTGTCAAGTACCTGTCAATTACGATCGCCGATGCATGTCCATCACACAAGTGTGTTAATTATACCAATCAACCTTGTTGTTATCCTTGATAGGGGTGTATATTTTCATGACCAATTAACCATTTTCCTATAATTTTGGCACACTTATGATGACCCTTGACGCATGGCTGCTAATTTTCGAGAGTCAAAATGACGCACAGAGACAAATTTTCGAGCGTCAAAATTGCATTTTTTGGAATTTCTGTGCGTCAAAACCCGAGGTCTCGGGTCAAATGAAAACCCTGCCAAGGTCAAATGTTTAGTCCCAGGGGCATTGTGTTTCACAAAAACATCTTGTTTACAATCATCTTAGTAGGGTGTTGAAGGGTAAAACATTTATAGTGAGTTTCTGAGACTTCAAGGTTTTTATACGCCCGTCGAAGACGGGACGTATTATGGGATCACCCGTGGTGTCTGGTCGTCCGGGCATCCGGGCGGTGTCCACTTCTTTGTCCGGAGCATAACTCTGTCACCGTAAGTCCGATTGACTTTAAACTTGGCAGTTATATTCTTCTCATCAATACAGAGTGCAGCGCTCAATAACCATAACTGTTGTTTTTCATACTTGAATCTTGTCCGGAGTATATCTCTAAAAGTATTATAGCTAGGATCATGAAACTTCATGGGTGTATAGATCTCACCAAGGGGGAGTGCAGTGCACAAAAACCATAACTCTACCTGGTCTATTTTTTGAGTTATTGCCCTTTGTTGTTTTTCATACTTGAATCTTGTCCAGAGTATATCTCTAAAAGTATAAAAGCTAGAATCATGAAACTTCATGGATGGATAGAGCTCACCAAGTAGGAATGCAGGGCACAAGAACCATAACTCTACCTAGCCTATTTTTTTAGTTATTGCCCTTTGTTGTTTTTCATACTTGAATCTTGTCCGGAGTATATCTCTAAAAGTGTAATAGCTAGAATCATGAAATTTCATTGATGGATAGAGTTCACCAAGTAGGAGTGCACATTAAAGAACCATAACTCTACCTAGCCTATTTTTTGAGTTATTGCCCTTTGTTGTTTTTCATACTTTGTTTGACAAAAAATATTCATTCAAAATAACCTCAGTTCTATTCAAACCCCCAGTTAATATTAAGCAGTGTGACGGGCGTATCTTGTGACAATTTGGCACCTTGTTGAGTATGTATGCATGTATGGGCCGATCAACACCCAATTTCCTAGAAATACATACTGTAGTAACTCAAATTACACTGTTAAGTAATTTGCAATAAACTGGAATTGTATATTTTACGTCTTCATACATTTAGAAAAAATATTCCTCTTTGCAGTTCTAAAGAGTAGTTCAAGGAGATGCAAAGATGGTAGAAAGTAGGGTTTTTTCTTACTGATTACTGCTCTTGGAAATTGGAGATAATAGCTTATTGTTATCAAGGGGAAATGTGGATTGTATATTTTAACCCTAGTCCTGCTGAATATTTTTCCTCTTTTTATTATTTTTTATAACATTGACAATAATAGATCGGTGTTGTATTCAAAGATTTTTCTCAACACAACAAGAACAAGCGGGTAATGCATGCTTAGTTCAGACTGCACATCTGTGTAGGCTGATCTTAGTCTATACACCTGCCAAAGCTATTGTCAAACAGGAATATCCCGGGATAAGCTTGACAAGGGTTAATCCATTACCAAATGACACAATTGTAGACTGGTTAAAATTGAAAGCCATTGCAGGTATCAATCTGAAGTTAGAAAAATTGGCTACCTTGGAGATTCCTGGGGATGTCTGTTTATGTGTTATTTTCAACTTCAACCTTCTTTTGTATTCCAAAAATGGGGCTTACTTAGTTGTGGATGTTGACGAATTATTGTCTTATCACTAATGAATGTCAATCTGAATATAATAGGTCATTCCAGTAGAACGGCCAAGAGATGTTCCAAATGTAACAAATTTTTATATATATTTCTTCTAGTCTATCTAATCTACAACGGTCGTCCAGACGCTCATACATTATTATATGAATGATTTTAAGCATTTCAAAGATGAGGATGGGATACAGTAAAATTTACAATAAAATGCTACATAGTGGTAAAGGCAACTTTACCTTTAGCTTTTAGAATATCATAATAAATGATTAATATTTGAATTATTTTGCCCAATTGTGTATTTCGGTTCACATTATTTAAAAAATGAAATTGGCCGGTTTCGATTGCAAGGCAAAAAGTTCCCTACAGTATATAGATACAGCATTTTTGCCTCTCACATTAAAAATCATGATCAAGTTTTGTCTTCAAAAGTGAAAAGGATTCATGAATTTTTTCAAAGCTGAAAAAGACCAAAATACCCATCATAGTCTTTAATTTCACTGCATCAGCCAATGAAAATATTGAAACTAATGAATCTGATTTATTAAACCCAAAATCAGCATTAGGCTTATATAATCTTACTCGAAAATACCAGTTTTACTACACATACTACTTACTGACTTGTTATAAAGTTCTTAATTTGATTTCAGTTAATAAATCAAGTGATATTAGTTCCCAGTAAATTTGTTGTAAAGTTCAAAAAGGGATTTAGTAGATTTTGTAAGCTCCTGAATTATCATTTATGGTATCCAATGGGTGTCACAAGTTTTATAAAAGGGCCCTTAATTTTCCAAGACGGCCCTCCTAAATTTGTCCACGGGGCCCTCAAGGGCCCAATCCATGTGAAGGATGGAGAAAACTGCTAGAAAATTAAAAATAGCTTTGTTACTTATCCTCTGGTTGATACCTCTATTACTTCCAGATGTCTTCTTTTGTATGTCGGACCACATCTATCTTAAAAGGAACAGATCTTGGTGTTCCCTTTCCTTGAAATGGAATTTTGATATGGACTTGTGGTAGATATTAGGGGTTAACAGGGTGCATGCAAGCATTTGAAATTGACCATTAAATTCTAAATTGAGGGATAAAAAAACCTTTAGATCTTTAAAAAAATTTCTCAAGGGGGTCATGTTGACCCCCCGTGGGAGAAATTTCTAAGAGTCAAAATAGGTACCCTTCAGATTTTTAGGGTCATAACACTGGTTTTAGAGTAAAGCCCTAGGTAAATGCCTATCTAACATTGATAGTTTGCAATAAAACCCTATAGTGTGGGCACTCATTTGAATAATCTCAACAAGACAATTATGACTATCACAACACAGGGTTTGCGTAAGTATTATAGAAATTACTGGATCTAGGTTCCAAATGCTCCCTCTATCTTGAGCTCCGTGATAATATTAACCAAAGACATTGTTAAATATGTTGCTTGACAAAAGAATCGGTCACATGAAGGAGAGCCTGTGACCGTTTTTCTATTTGAAAATCAGCATTGTGCTGCAAGAACCTAACTGATTAGTCTGCGTATTTCACTTAACCCACTTCCACACGATAAGATTTTAGACTTGTCTAAATTGGAAGGAGCTATAGAGGACAATTCAAAGTTTATAAAATTCTAGATTTTTTCAGGTTTTCGGGTAGAAAACATTGTGAAAAAATGAAGTAATTGCTTGTAACAAACAATTTCTTCATTCTACACAATGTTTTCCAAAGCTTTCATATTGAGGGGTGTTTAAAAGCATCATTGTGTGGGTTAACACTTTACTGTATTACACCAGTCCAAATTCAGAGGCTTTGCAGACACAACATAAAGTGGACTTTATTCGAAAAAAATTTATTTTGTAGGGTAGAAAATATTGCGGAAAAAGAAGAAATTGCTTTTTACAAGCATTTCTTCTGTTTCAACAATGTTTCTCAATTGTGAAAATACAGGCACACAAAAACAAGGGATTGAATAGGAATGGGTTAAAGTAAAGAAATTTTGCCTGTTATAAAAGTTTTGACCAACTTTTTATCTGAAGAATAAGTTGACAAACTTTGTTAAACCATTTCAAAAAGTAGACACTTTCTGAAGCCCCTCAAAAAAATTGATTGGGAAAATATTGTGAAAGTGGAAAATATTGTGAGAAATCGAGCTATTGCAACAAGCAACAATTGAAGTTTTCTACCCAGGGTTGAAAAAATGAAAATTTCATAAATTTTAACTTGTTATTTGTTACTCATTTCAATTTGGACCAGTCTAAAAACCTCTTGATCTCACAATGATTTCTTTTGTATAATTTCTTGGCAAGAGCCTTAATTTTGAACGTAATATTGTAACCCGTCAAAGAAATGTTTCGGCCTTTTCCCCTGTTGCAGGTATTTGATAATTATGCAGTTACTGTGATGATTGGTGGTGAGCCATACACCTTAGGTCTGTTTGACACAGCTGGTCAGGAAGATTACGACAGATTGCGTCCCTTGAGTTATCCGCAAACAGATGTGTTTCTAGTGTGTTTTTCTGTTGTCTCCCCATCTTCATTTGAAAATGTAAAAGAAAAGGTGAGTTTTGTGTTTCCTTTAACAGAGCTTCAGCTAAGAACATTTTTATGCCCCCGCATCGATAAGATCGGGGGAATATTGTTTTACTTGTGTCCGTCTGCAGTGTTGTGCCTAGGCCGCAGCATCGTGGGATTCCCGCAAATTTATTCCCGATGTCCCCTAAAATCTAAGCCATCGCGGGATTTAGGGCGCACTCAAATTTCCGCGATCTTTTATATTCTGTAATGCCTACGAAAAAAGTCCTGCTCGATCGGCGTTAAAATTTGTTATGATAGTATAATTTACGAACTGAATATTATTACACGTACACAGTGCACCCTCAAAGACTTGACTGTGAACCAAAATTTACCTTTTGATTCTGCAAATTTGGATGTAAAATATTATGAACCAGTCGCGCACCTACAAAAACTTGACTGTGACCCACAATTTGCCATTTGATTCAGCTGATTTTAATACAAAGTAACGAGAACCGGTCTCGGAATTGTAACTGAAGTTAAAAATGGCTAAACGACAGATGCGCTTGACTGACTTTATGTCAGGAAAATGTGGAAAGGTAGCAGACGATGTTGAATAAACGGAGACGACTGCGAACCAGCCATGTCTAAATCTGCTGATGCAGACAGCGAAATGTCCCAGTCATCTCCTTCCTCAGAGACAAAAAACGGAAGGAACGAAATTTCCAAAAGAATTGGTTGTCAAAATTTCCTTAGCTGCAAGAATCGGGTGACAGCCAGAAATGCGACCTGTTTGGAATCGAAACTAAAATTATCCAAACTATTTGCTACAGACTCTTGGTGTACCAATATGCGCTCAAGTACCCTAACGAAATTGGGCTTATCATGTACGTGCAGTTGTAGCTTTGCGTTTGAAACATGAGGGGGCCCTTGCTATAGATCGCTCATTCAACGAAAAAGATGAAGCCATAACAAAACTTATGGAAATAGTGTACTTTATTGCAAAAGAATCCAGCATGGACAGAAAATTATATTCAAATTAGACTATTTATCAATAACAGGTAAGAATTAGTTGTTTCAGTTTGTCCCCCAAAATTTCCTAATGTCCCCTTGAAATTTAGGTAGGGGGACACCTGTGTCCCCGAAAAATTCTGACCTAGGCACAACATTGCGTCTGTCTGTCTTTCTGTCTGCAAAACTTAACCTGCCAACTAAACATTTTCCTATAACTTCAACCCTGATTGCGTTACAATGCTTAAATTGGGTATGTAGATAGGTCTCAACAAGGCGCAACTTGGAAAGGTCATTTCATCAAGGTCAAGGTCAAAATTTTAACCCTTTTCCCTAAAACAAAGAGAAAAAAAATAAAAATCACCCGTTTCTAAAGAATTCCTGTTTCAGGGGCATGGTGTTACACAAACACATCTTGTTTTTTGTGTAAATTCAAATATTAAGCTTATCATGCTTTACCCTGAATATATTATTTAGTTATTGAAGGAGGTATAGACAAAGATCAGTCTACACATAAGTGCTGTCAGATCTTAGTATACACCTCTTGTTAGACCTTTACAACCAAGAGTTGTTTATGAATCTATTTCAAATGAAATAGAGACCCACAACTAGTGCTTCCAGTGCTTTCAGCCCTTTGATTTTAACCCTTTTCTGGTTAATCCATGGATTTTACGTCCCTGAGTTTTTATACTTGAGAAAATATTGTGGGATAAGAAGAAATAGCTTGTAACAAGCAATTTCTTCTTATCCCACAATATTTTCTACCCTATAGGTTGATCACTTTTCAAATTGCACTCGCTTTTGATTGTCGTCTGCAACTTCTTTGAAATTGGACAAGTCTTAAATTTTGAAAAACAGGAAAGGGTTAATGCAATTATGCCAGTAACATGCAACATTTTATTACACTGGCCAACATTTTGCAGAATGCCACTATGTAATATCAAAATTGAACGGCCTGTTGGAGTGAAATTAACGATCCGTCATTTATATGCCCGAAAAAACGGTAGAATTTTGTGTATGTCAATCCCTGAGAAATAGCTTCCATCACCATGCTCTGATAATCTCTATTTCTTACTTTTAGTGGGTACCAGAAATTACACATCATTGTCAAAAAACTCCATTCTTACTAGTCGGGACTCAGATAGATCTGCGAGATGACGCATCAACCATCGAAAAATTATCCAAGAATCGTCAGCGACCAGTCACAATAGAAAATGGCGAAAAGCTAGCTCGGGAATTAAGAGCCGTGAAATATGTTGAATGTTCTGCATTAACACAGGTAGGTCACTGAATCTAATTGGAAAAAGCTTCCCCAAACTGTCATCACATTTAAATACAGTTTAACTTGTATGAGAGTAACAACCAGGGTACAATCAAATGGGTCGGTTTATTGAATAATTGAATAATTATCTAACCTAAAGATGGCAAATAAAAAATGATTTTATTTTCTTTATTCTCTGTGAGCATTTATTCTGTATTATTAACAAAAATGATTTTTTTTTGTACATTTCTCTTGTACTAATAGCATTGAGGTCAACTAAGAAATAAAATGCTTTTTATCCTGAACCCAGAATCCTATATTTTGGCTTGCTGAAGAAAAAAGATCAAGGGAAATCTTTATGGGAAAAAGAGAAATTGATTGTTACAAGCAGTATCTCAGTTTCTGCCCTATATTACTCTTAATTCCCAACTTAATTGAATGTTGAAATATTGTATGTAAATTCCCGTCATTTTGCCCAGTCTCAAATTTTGCAGTGTAGCAGCAAGTTAAGTATACACTTCTTTTGAGATCTCAAAAAGAAAATAATTGGGTTCTATTCACAAGGCTGTGTTCATAGTGCAGTTGGTAGTGTGTGGACTCTCTATCATGAGGTCAGGGTTTCGATCCCTTGTTGCGGCAAATATCCTTTCTGACATTTGTTGACCACCAATCAAAGATGTCATGGTAGTACTGGCATGAGAAATACCAGGAATCCATAGGTGAGTGCTTCAGCAGCCACAATATAACTAAAAAAACTGTTAAAAGTGTTAAACCACATGCAATCAATCAATCACTCTATTCACCTACCAGTCTTATCAGCAATATGATATACTCTGTCCAATTAGTAACTGAATTCCATGTTGGGATGTCATGAAAATAAGACAGGTTGGTGTATATAAATGACGATCACATCTATAGTACAAATGGTTGCTTAATAGAGGTTGTTGGTAGGCAAGATCAGCTCTATTCATACTGTGGGTTTGGAACACGAAATGAAATACCATTTTATCACAAGTGGTATACAGAATTATTTAGGAAAGGAAACAGTTGAATTCATAAATGGAGGTTGTCATTTGAAAAGCTACTAAATCTGTTTTACATTAAGTCAATTGTATGTTTTAATGGTCAACTTTTTGCTCGTTTTACAAACTTTAGTTCTAAATTAATGAATTATGGTGCCTTTTTTTTTAAAAGAAAAACAGAGAAAAATACTTACAGAATATGATAAAAAGTATTATTGATATTTCAATACATCATTACTTCATAAATATTCAATAAGTTGTAAACAAACGATGAGAATGATTAAAAAATGTTCACTTCTATTTTTTTAAACTTGCAGACAGGTTTATGGAAATCTCTAGAAGTAATTAAAACATTATTATCCTTATTAACACCTTACATTATTGGTATTTTATAAGAATCATCAAAGCCAGTTAATATAAAATGAATACCCACATTGTCGGATCAACTAGAGAATTAATTAAGTTTTAAATTTTTCCTGTTTTTACAACAATTTACAGAAAGGCTTGAAGAATGTATTTGATGAGGCCATCTTGGCGGCTTTGGACCCTCCAGAACCCCCTAAGAAAAAAATATGTAGAATTCTGTAACCATGGCAACAAAGTAATTAAAACTGTTTTCCTTAAATTATTGCATGATTTCACACTATAATCTTTACTTCTCAATAATCAAACAGTTCATTTTATTTTGGTGCATGAAGCTTTGTATCATTTCTCTTTTGAAATAAAAGCAATTGGGACCTTTGAATTGAAGAAAGACCCTCAGAAAAGTGGAAAAAATATGTAACGTAGTTAAACAGAAGACTTAGCTTGTTGACCAGGGTCAAAACTTTTCATCTTGGAGGACTTTAAGCCCAACTGTTTTCAGGAAAAACTTGAGTTATTGCCATAGACTTGTTATCATCTGCTTTGTAATTGTCATCTGTGTTTTTATGGTAATTATTGTCATCTTCATGCAATAACTAACTTGACAGTCTGATTCTCATAATTTTTTTTGTGTGTGTACATCTTTTTACAGTGAGGGCTTATTCTGTATGAGTCAAAGCAGAAGGTTTTGGGGCAAATTTTGACCTTGCCTATTCATCTTAACCCTATGATCCTATTCTCAGTATACTTTACACACTTTTTGATGAGGGTAAATTTGATTGGCATGATTCATGCTCTTAATGTCAAGGTCACATCAGAAGGTCAAATATTTACCTTGCCTACATTTTTGGATCCTATGGTTTGATTTTCACACTAGCATACTTGCTGAGAGCAATATGCTGTACTTGTTTCAGGCTTCTAAAGGTCGAGGTCACGATGGAAGATTTTAAGTTTCATCTCTTGAATCTAATGGTCTAATTTACATAGTATTCAACATTTTACATCCTTGTACATTACTATATGGCCAAGTACACTGGGCTTGATGCAGGCTTTTTATTCAAAGATAAAGGTCAAAGAAGGTCAGCAGTCAGATTTTGCTCTATAGGTCATATTTAATGAATTAGAGTGTATGAATATTGCAATAGCATGAGGAAATTCTCCCAAATACTCTCAACCCTTTCCCGTTTTTTGGAAATTTTAGACTAGTCTAAATTGAAAGAGTTTGCAGATGACAAAGAAGATTGGATCCCATTTGAAATGAAACCATCCTATGTGGTAGAAAATGTTGTGGGAAAAGGAGAAATTGCTTGTTACAAGCAATTTTTTCTTTTTCCACAATGTTTTCTTTAGTATAAAATCAAAGGATCGTAAAATCCCGTATATGAACGTGAAAGGGTTAACCACCGTCGGTAGCTTCTCAGATGCCTTATCTTCAATTATGGGATGTAATGGGTTCGATTCCTGGTGGCAGCACATATTCTTTCCGACATTTGTCTCTCATCAATGGGTGGATAATCGTATACTTAAGTGAGATAGCAGGTGGAGGCTAGGAAAGGATGTAGTGGTAGTACTGGTGTGAAAAATACAAATGTACCAGGAATCGATTGCTTGGTGCTCTAGCCGCTGCGATATGACTGAAATGTTGTTAATAGCGGCATTAAACCCCATTCAATCAATCCAAAATGCTCTTGCCATAACATTTTTTTTTTTTACTATTCACCCATATCAATAGCAAGAAAGGCTTTGCCCATAGCACAGTTTGTAGGGCGATGGACTCTTAGTCATTGGGTTCAGACTTAGATCCTCTGAAGCTGCAAATGTCCTTTCCTAAATTTGTCTTCCACCAAAGGATGGATAATCATAAACCTAAGAAGGCTGAGCAGACAGAGGCATTTAAAGGATGTTGTGGTAGTACTGGTGTGTGAAATCCATTGTAAGGTGCTCCAGTTGATTTTACTGAAATATTACTGTTGAAGGTGGTAGCACATCAGACTCCCTAAGTTCATACGTGGGCTATCATTGGTTTGATCCCTGACAGTGGCACACAGCCTTTCTGACATTTGTCTCTCACCAATTGGTGCATAAACTTAAGTGGGATAGGAGCTAGAGGCTAGGAAAGGATGTAATGGTGGTACTTGTGCAAGATATACCAGGAATCAATTGTTAGGTGCTCTAGCGGCCGTGATATGACTGAAAAATTGATATATCCCCGAAAAACAAATGTTTTCGGGTATATACTGGAATCAGCCTGTGTTTCCGTCTGTCTGTGTACAAAGTACTTCCAATTTTGTGCCGCAAACTCCTCCTTCAGTTTTGCTTCAATACCATTGATACTTTATACAAAGATTAAACACATGTTCAAGTTTTGCAAGACACAGTTTTCAAGTCTTAATTCTCCCTGGTTCAAGAATTATCTCCCCTTGAACTTATACATTATTAATGCTTTGTAGACATATACAGCTAATTATACTACCAATTTAGTGTTACAAACTCCTGTTTTCTAGAAAAGCAAAGTCAGTAGCTATGTCCTTGAATTGTTAAAGCTCTCATTACACTGAAAGCACTTGGGGGGGTATTAAGTCACATACTGTGACAAGTTCTAGTTTAAAGCGGCATTAAACCCGATCTAAACAACAAATACTGATAAAGGTTGCATCTAACCCCATCCATTCAATAAATAGCAAGAAATATATATTTGTTCCATAAAGCTAAATAAACTTCGTTGATTTGCAACGGCAATTTTCCTTTAACCCATTACCAGACGACAAAATATTAGACTGGTCCAAATGGAAAGGAGTTGCAGATTAGAATTTAAGTTTACGAACTATTTTCAACTTTCTGGGTAGAAAATATTTTGTGAAATAAAGAAATTGATTGTTACAAGCATTTTCTTCATTTCTACAATATTTTCCCAATTGTTTATCTTGAGGGGGTCCAAAAATGTCATTGTGTGGGAATGGGTAAAAACAACTTTTTTTCAACCCCTTGATAAATGGTTTTGATGAGGTTTTTAAAAAAAACACCTTGAATTTGATCTATGCCAATTGCTCATTTAGGACCTCTAAAAATGACCAAAAGCCCTATAAACATATGGAAATAATCCTACAAAATAATTCTGTATCTACCAGGATTAAAACAATTCATTAGTCGACACGAAAACCTTTTATTCCCAGTTCACAGGAATATTTTATTGTTGGTTTATATAAAACTGACCTATAGAGCAGAAAAGCCAAACATTTGTCAGAGTTCTTAAAAAAAGATTTTCATATAAAAAAGGTAAAGCATTCCCTTTGTGATTACTGGACTTGCCTAACATGGGCTTTTCTACTTGCAAACAAGTACATTTTTCAATGCCACTTGTCTGGGGATAAGTAAATACCAGGGCAAATCATCTCAAAGATAATTCATTATATATTTGAAAATTATATTTATGTTTATATTGAAGGGGAGAAAATATTGCTGGATTCAAGCATTTTCTTGATTAAGAACAATATTTTATCAAAATTTATCTCTTCACTTTTTTGCGAATAACTTTATTTTAATTCTGGACAATCAGAAAATCATGCCTTTCAGGTGCAAGGACAAGTGGAGATAATCTTTATTTCCTCACCACTTGTTCAGTTAGCTAAGTTCTTCTAAAACACCTTGGAAAAAACTTCCTGTCACTATTTTGTATGAGCCATATTATATAACCATCTTAGGCTAGTATGAAAACTTAAGGTTTTCTTTTAAACCTTTCCCATACAACAAAATTTTGGACTGCTCAAATTTGGAAGAGGCTGCAGACGACAAATCAAAATGCATTTGAATTGAAAAATAACTACTGTAAAGGGTAGAAGACATTGTAGGGAAAGAAGAAATTGCTTGTAACAAGTAATTTCTTCTTTCCCTTAAATGTTTTCCCCAATACAAAACCTATGGGTCGTGAAAACAAGTGATTGTACAGGAAAGGGTTAAAGAACATAAACAGAAGACATGGATTCCTGATAGATATTCCCAGGCTAGGGGGTGGGGGGGATATTTCCCAATTTCTGTAATTAGCCCTACTTTGCATAATTAATGTTACCATGATAGTAATTGAATGAACCTAAATATAACGTAATTATGCTCTTTCTATATAATAGTTGAATGCAAAAATTTAAGAAAATGTTCATTTCATTTGTGAAATTTATTTGACATGATTGAGATTTTTTATATTTTTTTGCTGAGGTATGCTTATTAGTCTGTGCATTGTAGGGCATGTGATATTATCATTATTTATCTGGATTATAGTTTTCTCCTATGAATGGCTAATGATTTCTCTGGCATATTTGTGCTATTTTGCATTTCATCATTAAGTAACAGTGTGCACAGCCTTTTAGTGATCTGCCATATATGCCTAATGGGGATTGTGCTTCATTTGTGATCTTAAGGTCATATGTTCAAGAACCACCAACAGATCTGCCCACTATTCTAACATCTGCTTTTGGTCAAGTGGGCATCAATTAACAGTTTATAAACTTCGAAACTATCATTGCATTCAACTGAAACAAATTTTTAAATTGTAGTTATGAAAGCATTCTTGTTTTTGCATCAGCTCTGTTTGAATTTTTAGGCAAAAGAATTGAATCTTGTGAAATTTCTTTACCTTTGTGCATGTTTGAATGGAAAATGTACATGTAATCTGAATTATATTACAAATTACATATAGTCAGGGTTTAGGTGAAAAAAAAAACAAAAAAAACCCAAGGTGATTTTATTGTCAGTTAAACTGTTATATTGTTTAATGTTTTGGAAAAGGGTTTTTCACTAACTGTTGTAAGTTTTTCCAGCTTCAAAAAAACTAATATATGAACATTTTGGTTGTTAAATCTAATGGCACTCCTTTATTTTTTTCCCATACAATCCTTCTTTTTCATATCCCTCAAGAATAAAAATGTAAAAAAGAAAAAATGCTTTTAAAAGCAATTCCTTCATTTTCCATAATGTTTCCAATGCAGAAAGACAAATATTTTAAAATTCCAACAACTTAAAAGTGTTGTATGCAATTTCTTTCAATTTTGACTATTGTAAAATTTTGAAATGGGGTAATGGGTTTTATGAATGTAGAAAAGTCAATTTTTGAAAACCTCTCCTGATAGAACTCGTCCAGATCCAATCCTGTCTCGATGCTCCTGCCATGTAATGGCAACTGGTATACAGAGTTGCCTCTGTCCATGTATTTCTTGTCCGGAGCTATCTTTTTAACCCTTTCCTGTTTTTCAAAATTTTAGACTAGTCCAAATTTGAAGAGGTTGCAGACAACAATGACAACTGGATGCTATTTGAAATGAATCCATCATATGTGGTAGAAAATATTGTGGAAAAAGGAGAAATTGCTTGTTACAAGCAATTTCTTTTTTTTTTCCACAATGTTTTCTCAAGTATAAAATCACAGGAAAGTAAAATTCCGTATTTGAACGGGAAAGGATTAAATTCATTGATGGATTTCAAAATAAAACAGTTGTTACTCTTGATGAGTAATAGTGTCATGCATAAAGTTATGTTTGATGCCTCCAAGTTCAAGGTCACAGCTGAAGGTCATTGGCAAGCACTTAAGCCACTACCAGATGACAAAAATTTTAGACGGGTTTGAAAGAACTTGAAGACGGCAATTAATATTTGATGGAATTTTAAATATCTTATGAGTAATGAAGAAATTGCTTGTAACAAAGAATTTCTTTATTTCCCACAATGTTTTCCCAATTATTTTTCTTGATGGTATCAAAAAGCACCATAAATGGTTTAGGTGGGGCATCTATGTCTGTGACACATTTCTAGTTCAAATATTTGTTTACAGAGTTCATGTATGGTCCCTTTTCAGCTCTCTTGAGCACAATCAATGGGGAGCTTATAGGATCACTCGGTAACAGCCGTACATCATCCATCATCATAAGTTTTCTTTAAACATTGGGCCAATTTGGACCAAACTAGTTAGGAATGTTTCTTGAGGGACCCTTTTCTAAATTGCTCCTGAAATTTCATTTGCAAAAAACTGTAGGCTTGGCAAGGCCAAGTTTATCAGACTTTTAGAAATCATTGAATAATTCTTTAAAACTCTTCTCCTTCTTAACCAATGGGCTAATTTGGACTAGACTTGGCAAGAAGGTTCTTCAAGGTACCCTTTTCAAAACTTGATAATGAAATTTTAATTTGAAAAAAATGTGGATGTGGCAGGTCAGGGCTTATTTGACTCTGAAAAATCATGCAATAGCTATTTAAACATCTCTCTTCCTAAACCAACTGACCTATTTGGACTTATCGTGGCTAGAATTTATCGTATATGACCCTTTTCAAAATTATTCCTGAAATTTTAATTCTTGAAAACTATTGGTGTGGCAGGATGGGCTAATTGGATTTGGAGAAATCCTTGAATAATTCTTTCAAAATATTCTTTTTCTTAACCAAAAGGCCAATTCGGACTAAACGTGGGAAGAAAGTCCCTTAACCCTTTCCTGTTCAAATACGGGATTTTACGCTCCTGTGATTTTATGCTTGAGAAAACATTGTGCAAAAAAAAGAAATTGCTTGTAACAAGCAATTTCTCCTTTTTCCACAATATTTTCTACCACATATGATGGTTCATTTCAAAAAGCATCCAGTTTTCATTTTCGTCTGCAACCTCTTTCAATTTGGACTAGTCTAAAATTTCCAAAAACGGGAAAGGGTTAAGTGGCCTTTTAAAAATTTGTTCTTGAAATCTTTAATTGCAAAAAAATGTGGGCATTGTAGGCTCTCCTAAACTGATTTAGAGAAATCATTCTCAGGGTGAGCAATTTAGTGCCATTGTGGACCTCTTGTTTGAAAAATATTACTTGCAATAATTTTGCAAAATAATGCTGTTCAATATCAAAGTGGAACTTACTGTTGAAGTCGGTGGTTGTAGGCAGCGGAGTTAGTGGGCGGGGCCAGCAATAAACCCACCCTCCCACACAATTTCTTCATTTAGCACAATGTTTTCTACCTATAATGTTGAAAAGTATTAAGTTTCATAAACTATAAAAACTCTGCAGCAATTTCTTCAATTTGGACCAGTCTAAAATTTTGCTGTGTGGGTAATAGGTTAACAGAAAACCTCTAACAAAGCAGTTTGTGTGAGATCTCGAACAATAGTAAGTTTGCAAAATATGGTGAGGCAAATAAAATAGGCATCAAATTGGATGGTGATTGTAGGCTGATATTTCTTTTGAAAATTTGTCCAATAAACAATTCTGGTTTAAAAGAGACAAGTGGTGTAGACTAAGATCAGACTGCACATATGTGCAGGCTGATCTTTGTCTATACCTCTTGCCAAAACAGGAATATTTCGGGTTCGGCATGACTAAGGGTTAACATTTAGATCAGTCAAATGGAAAATGCTTAACCTAATTGTCAGAGTTCAACAGTGACAATGGGTCAAAAAGAACAATTTTTTGTAGACATATATAATCTGTCATTATTTACCTATAACTTCAATATTTACTGATTTAAAAAATGCAATATTTCAATATTTTCCTTTACAAGCCAGGAATTTTACATTCCTGTGATTTTCAACTTGAGAAAATACTATGGAAAAAGAAGAAATCACTTTGCATCCAGTTTCCATTGTCGTCTGCAACCTCTTTCAATTAGGACCAGTCTAAAATTTCAAAAACAAAAAAAAAGTGTTGGATAATTGACAATATCAAACACTCTCACAACTTGAATTAATATACATGTAACCTGAAGTTCAATATGTAGATCTAAATTTCAGTGCAGAAGAATCTATGAGTTGGGCAATTTATGAATAAGAAGATATGAAATTTAGAATATCTTGGAAAAAGGGATTTATTCCAAATTCTTTGAAATGATTTTGTTTTTATTTTCTATTTACAGAAAGGCCTAAAGAATGTATTTGATGAGGCAATATTGGCTGCCTTGGAACCACCTGAGCCACAGAAAAAGAGAAAATGTGTTATCTTGTAAATGAATGCCTTATTAGTGAAATTAATTAATTTTTAAACAGTTGTATTTTGTAATTTTGATGAAGCACCTTTCACCCTTCAAAACCTTTTACCGAATAGCTCTGTGCTTAACCCATTACCAGATGGAAACATTTTAGACTGGTCCAAATTGAAAGAAAATGCAGACAATATTTATGTTTATGAAATTTAGATTTTTTCAACTGGTTTGAAAGTATTGTGGATAATGAACATATTGCTTGGTTCAAGCAGTGGCATCAAAAATATCGTGCGGGAATGGGTTAAACCCATTAAGGTTTTAGACTGGTCTGAATGAATAGAGGATGCAGACATGCAATATGGGTCTAAATTGGTGAAAATGCATCAGAATGTGTGAAATGGATGAAATGTTTGGTACCAGAATGTTCTTCATATCCTGCTATGTTATCTAAAGCCATGTTTCTCTCTGTAATCAATTTAAAATTTAAATGTAGAACCCTGTGGATAAAACTGTAATTCTGTCTGTTCTGTAACTCGAAACTAACAATACATGTAATTCTATTTATTGGAAGAAAAAAGGAAAGTAAAATTGTATATACCAGAATGCCAAACTTTTTGAAATTTGATCATTTTGAACATTCTAACACTGAAGAAAATATAAATGATAATGTCTATATCCTTTTTGTAGATGTAGATAATCAACTTTAACCCATTTCCACACAATACCACTTAGTTACACCCCTGAAGAAAAAAGCTGTTGAAAACATTGTTGACAATGAAGAAATTGCTTCAATCAAGTAATTTCTTCAATCCACTTAATGCTTTCAGTTGTAAAGGCAAATTTTTTTTCAATTTCACCAACTTTAAATTGCTGGCTGCAACGTCTTTCAATTGATCTAAAATTTTGTCTTGTGGTTTTGGGTTAAGAAATGTCAGAAAATATTTAGGGATAATTTCTGAGTAAGCTTTAGAAATTGAGTTCTAAATGATGAAATTGTAATTTTAATTCAAAAATTTTCGTCAGACAAATTCTAACAATTCTCCACTAAACCCTATTATTATTATTTTTTCTTCCTTTTTGTACATAACTGGAATTGTGTAGCTGTAAATAGAATGTATGCAAGAAGAATCCTGGTTTGTCAAAATGTATTAACCCTTTCCTGTACAATCACTGGTTTTTACGTCCATGTGATTTTATACTTGAGAAAACATTGTGGGAAAAGAAGAAATTGCTTGTCACAAGCAATTTCTTCTTTTCTCACAATATTTTCTACCCTACTGATAGGTTATTTTTCAAATAAAATAGACTTTGAATTGTTGTCTGCAAAACCTTTGAATTTGGACAGGTCTAAAATTTTGTAAAACAGGAAAGGGTTAAGTTCATCTTCCTAGGTCATGTGAAGTGGCATTATACTTGTATTCATAGCTTTTGTAAATATATAAACAATTCTTTTATGCATTCTCATGGGGGTTTTTTTATATAAAAGTTCAAACTAAAGATTTAAGACTTCAGTGAAGTTTGGTGTAGTTCAAAATAGTTTACTTGTTCCGATATGTTTTGGTATGCTTGTTTCGTGAAATCTGGGAAAGGGAGGTAACTCGGGCCCTCAATTGGCTTTAAGTGAGGAGTGCATCAGCATGGGCTCATTTGGGATCATTTATAAACAAAATTGTAACATTTTATGTTAGTACAATGTGTGTCCTTTTGTACATGAAAATTGTAAGATGTGCATGCTTGCTCACCTGGGAAAGACTTTATATGCTATTTGTATAAATGTATTATCCATTAAAGTGTTGTTTTAAAATGTAAAAATTAATCAAAAAAAAAAATAGTCATAGCATGCTGGTTTGTTTATCTAGGGAAGGGAGATAAGTCATACTGTAAGGTAAGATTATCATCCCTGAAATAGGTTTAAAGCTAGGTATGCATCATGGGATGGACACATTTGAGATAATATTGTACATAATCTAGTGTTTGTAAGTATATGACTTTGTATAATGTATTACACACAATCCCGCCTTTCCACGCCCTGAAGAAAATGGGTTTGGAAAACATTGTGGAAAATATAGAAATTGCTTGTAAAGCAATTCCTTCATTATCCACACTATTTTCTACCTTAAATGGTAAAAAAAATTCAAATTCCACCTACTTGAAAATGTCCTCTGCATCATCTTTCTTTTTGGCCCTGTCTAAAAAAAATTGTATGGGAATGGGTTAATGGTTGAGATAAAGACTGTCTGAAGTACCTTGTATGGACACTTATCCAAATACCAGACAACAAAGGTGTAGACTTGTTGAAATTGAAAGATGTTGCAGACAAGTTTTAGTTTATGGAAAATTGGATATCCAAATCCATGGATAGTAAACATTGAGGAAAATGAAGAAATTGTCTGTAACTAGCATTTTCCTTCATTTTCCACAATGCCAGATGGCAAAAATTAGACTGTTAAAAAAATTGACTGAAGTTGTGGTCTACGCAGAGGATAATTCAAATTGTGCTGAAATTTGAAAATAAATGCAACATAGGGTAGAAAACATTGTGAGAAGAGGAGAAATTGCTTGTAACAAGCAATTTCTACTTTTCCCTCAAAATTTTCTGGGATCATATTTCTACAGGGTGTCAAAAAAGGGAATTGTGTGGTAATGGGTTTCTACAGTTGTTCTCCATACCCTTGATATATGAAAGTGTATATGAAGGCTTAATTGCGATACTGTTCTATGTGTATATTCAATGTATAGACATTAGAACAGTAAGGCAGTTAACTCTCGATATGTGATCCGTCTTGCCAAAAAAGGACCTCCATGGAAGAATGAAAACTATCAACCCTGACCGGACAGCTCAGACCATATTGAAAACTTCCTCCTCTTTTAATGATTTCCTGAATCTAGAAGGATTGTTACATCTTGATATAGTATTTTCCGATGGGACCCTTTGGCGACCTCTGCTTGATCCAATCTCTTTTTCAAATATTTGGAAGACCTAGGAGTTCCCTTTTGTGTTTCAGGTCACATGTATATAATTGAATGTATGTATGAACTTTGTTTTCCTAAAGGGATTTAATGAGTGAATGAGTTGCAGACAAAGCATTTTTGCAGACATTTAGTTAACCCTTTCCTGCACAATCCCTTATTTTTACGAACCTGTGAATTAATACTTGAGAAAAAAATATGGGAAAAGAAGAAATTGCGTGTAACAAGCAATTTCTTTTTTTCCCCACAATATTTTCTAATCTATAGGTTGGTTACTTTTCAAGTTACACTCACTTTTAATTGTCATCTGCAACTTTTTTTAAACTTGACTAGTCTGAATATTTTTTTTGATGGGGAAGGAGGGGAGGAACTATTTCTGACTTGTACAGCTGATCAAGCTGTTTTTGTTCATTGAATATAGAGTATTGAAAAAGAGGACCCAATTAAAGAGAAAAGCATTAAAACTTGGTGCTTTCTGTTAAATTCGTAGTTATTTCATCTCTAAAATTGGAGTCAATCTATCTACAATTTATATTCTGACGGATGAATTTAATTGATGACATTAAACACCTATTGTATGTCAAACCTAATACTCTGTGTCAGAGGTATTTGTCAATCCTCATTGATTATACTCTTAAGGACTTGGTCGTTCAGCTATACTTGGCATTATTAAGTCTTTTGAGTTGTTTTTTTTCGATATTCCAAATTTCGATATGTCAAGATCCCATGAAGTGCCTTGTTGCTAACATCATATGCTTGCTTAAGTTAGCAGCATTCTAAATGTAACCAACAGTAGGGTCGTCTAATCAGATGCGATGCCAATAGTCATTGAAATCTGTACCAGATTTTTCGTTTGTGGTGTTAGATCCTATGTGCACTTACTATGAAAAGACAAATCTTGTAACTAAATCTCACATAATCTGGCTTTTTTACCTCTTCAAGATAAAGCTTTTTAAATCATTGTGGGAAATGAAAAAATGGCTTGTTTCACAGTTATTTTTCCCCCAAAAGATATTAGATTTAGGAAATTTTATTAACTTAAAGTTGTTGTTGGCAATGTCCAGAACATGCAACATCCAGAATTCTGCCGTCTGGTATTGGGTTATGACAGTGTAGCCTGGCTTTCTAAGCCGGGCACTCTATTCAGAGTGAGCTAATGACTGGTTTGTGCCATACTGACGTAAGGATAAGTACAGTATTTATTGACTTCGTTTGCACTTACCTCTTGGATTGTCAAGTGTATTTTTACTTTTCCATGTTATGATAGAACTTTGTGTGGATGAGATTCCATGTAAATGATATTTATGTATGCCAGTTATATAATCATTTTATACGCTCTATTTTAAATGTAAGCATTTGTATTTTTGTATGATTATTTCAGTTGCTGGCTAGAATTAATGTGAACAAAACGGCTTAAAGTTTGGACATGTAGTCACTAACCAACAGTTCACCTTTTATTCAATGTTCCTGGCCACATATTTTGCAAAATACCGGTAATGTTAATTAGTACCTCTGTCAAACTGCCATCACAGAGGTCAGTTGGCGTTGCTAGCAATTCGTTAATTGGGTCTTTTGAAGCACTTTTCTAGGTATTTGTCTTATAGCTAATATTCAAGGATTCTTGTTAATGAGAACTTTCCTGTCTTTGGAAACTTTAGATTGGTCCAAATAGTAAGAGGTTGCAGACATCATCAAAGATTGGATACAATCTTAAAAATGAAACCATCCTATGTTGTAGAAAATATTGTGATAAAAGGAGAAATTGCTTGTTACAAGCAATTTCTCCTTTTTCCACAATGTTTTCTGAAGTAAAAAATCATAGGGACGTAAAATCTCGGGTGTGTAAGGATTAACAAAGCTTCCTTTGAAGTTCTTTGAAAGTCGTTTTCATCTGAACCCAATCCTGTATTTTATGACGATGCTTTAACCCTTTCCTGTTTCTGAAAATTTTGGTCCTGTCCAATTTGAAAGGAGATGTAGACGCATATTTTAGAAAAATAAATCAAATTGAAAAGTAATCAACTTACAAAGTTGAAAATGTTGTGAAAAAAAGAGAAGAAATTGCTATTAACAAGCAATTTCTTCTTTTTCTACAATCTTTAATCAAATATAAAATGACGGGGATTTAAAAACCAGGTGTTGTATATGAAAGGGTAAAACAATGAAAGTAATGCCATCTAAATACTAAACGCTTGCTTCTTAGGGTTTTGCGTTGAATTGTTAGATCAAATATCTTGTGAATCAGAATTTCTACCGGTTTTATTCTTGGGAGACGCCGTGGAAATATCTGACAACTGTTTCAGGATCCTACTTCTGGGGAAAGCCTTTATTATTCAAAATAGCAATAGCTGTGTTCTGCAGGCATAAGTACAAAACTAACTTACATTTTGTATTACATGGTACAAATTTACATAATATGATAACCCATTTCCACAAGTGGCGCATTTTGATGGGAAGACATTGTGTCATATGAAGAAATTGCTTGAAGCAAGCAATTTCTTCATTTTCCACAATGTTTTCAACACAGAATTTTGGACCAATTTCAAATTTTGTCGTCTGATAATGGGTTAAGGAAGGTGTACAAATCTTTCTGGCTTCCGAACAACTTTTCGTATATTTTCGTATGTCTAAAAAGGGGAAGACAAGGATTTTGTTTTGCAATTAAATATTTATAGCATCCTAATATACTTTAAGGATAAATGTTGCAATTAGATTCATTGGTTCACCTTGACAGTTTGTGTGCCATGTCTTGGTGAGCGACTCAGCATGAAAGACCCTCTTGTTCAACTTATTTCTGTAAGATAGTCTTCTTTCTCATGCTACCATTTTGTTTGTGTATTAATATATTATCATGTAATATGTACTCCTTTCTCTTCTCTTTTTTCTCTAATCTGTGAAAAAATATTAATAAAAAGAGAAAAATGAGAAGAAATATTTTCGTTCCTTTCTAAAGTAGTAATTTAGCTTCTCTGTTCACCTAGTACACCCAAGGTATTGCCATAAGCCTTGTTTGCGTTGTCGTCGTATTCATCGACGTGCAAAAACTTTTGACATTTTGCCAAATCTCTTGTATTACTTTAAGTCATTAGCTAGCAAAGCGAGAGCTTTGGTAGCTTAAGTTAACACAAAATTTGAGGTCGTCTCAAAGTTCAACGAGTGCAAACCGCCACTGGAGGCTTCACCACTAGAGCCGTTAAATGCCTACGCCATGAAAAGTAGTTCTTTTGTATTTAAGGAATATTGTGAAGTCTGTCTGCAAGTCCATCTCCTAGGTATTTTTCGCTCACTGGAGCACATCGTGCTAAAATGGCTCTGATCCTTAAAGAAGTTGCAGACGACAATTTCAAGTTGTTGAAAGTTCTAAAATATTTATCAATGTTGAAAATGAAAAAAATTCTTGTAACTAGCAATTTCTTCATTTTCCACATTGTTTTCCAGAACTATTTTCTTAAGGGGCTTAAAAAGAAGGGATTGTGTGGGAATGGGTTAACTCCTTGGTTACTTTAACCTCGTTTGTTCATTATGCTAACGTTTGACAAAGATGATTACAAAACAATGCTTTGCTAGCTTACAGTACTTTCAGTACTTTGATTATTTGTAACTTGGAATATAAATGATAAGAGCAACCTATATTACCAAGAAAGGTAACCGTAAATATATTTTTTGTTAGATTTATACCTATTTCCGAGGTTGAATTTAATCCATTATTCAGTGCCTCGTCAAGTGTTGGGCACCGAAATACTGTACTCATCTTTTGATAAGAAAAAAAGAACTAGACATCTTTTATAGTACTGTCCTTACATAATTTTAGCCCTGTTTGCAGCACAGTTGGTAGCGCGTTAGACTGCTAATCATGTGGACACGAGTTTGACACCCGCCACAGCCGACTTTGACTTAGCCATTTGTCACACAATAAATGAATAATGACATAAGCGTGATGAGTATATATAAACTCCTGATGGGATTTAGTGATACAGATCACGGGTTCGAGCCCTGGGCTGACCATATCAACTAACAAAACTAATTTTCTTTCGGATGAGACGTTAAACCGAGGCCCCGTGAGACGATGCTATCCATCGAGCACGTTAAAGAACCAGGCGGAGCTCTCAGCTGTTTCGTCCTGTATCCTTGCACTATCCCCCGTAACAACTAACCGTCTTCTGGGGGCGTCGCTCATATGGGCATGTGCTACGGTAGCGACGATAAATAAACGGAAATACACACACTAGTGATACAGATAGTGTAAGAAATACCACGAATCCATGATTAGGTGCTCCTGCTGTTGCAACATGACTAAAATGGGGTTGAAATAGTCGTTAAATTTCATACGATCAAAGTATGAAACCTAACCTACTTGCTTTTATGTATTTGAAATTTTCCTCCATTTTCAAATGTTCCGAAACGCAGGCTGTCATGTATAGGATATCACGACGGAAAGAAAAAAAATCACAGTCATGTGTGACCCGGCATGCTGAAAAGAAATCTTCGTGGTTTTGAAGGAAGCTGGCAAAACACACTGATCTCCGATAGGATGTTCGGCTGAAATATGAAACGGCGTTATCTCTCAAACTTTAATGTACAGTTACATGTAACAAAAAATAAAATGTTTAGTTGTCGACCTAAAATTCGTAACTACAACTTGAATAAACAGTGGTTACGACGTTTAAGCCGCCAATCTAACCCAAATATTAAATGTGTCCTTTTGTCTTGGTGCGAAGTTCTCTACTGTTCTGATTTATAATTAGATAGGTCTATCAAATTTTTGATTGACATGCGATCCGTAAAATATTGGAAAAGGATATTGAATCACGAGAGGTAGATTAGGATTGGTATTTCAAATATGTATATTTAAGGAAATACCACAGACACTAGGTTCAAACATGACTACTTAGACAGAAATGACCTCCATTGTATTCAATAAAACAAATTTTTGGGGGAAAACCAGATCAAGATGTCAATCAGAGTATTTCTAAAAATAGCCAACAGTGAAGTTCAATGACCATATTTACCAATAGTAAATCGTCGTATTCATTCTAATCCCTCGTAACTACAGCTTGAACCAAGCTGTAGTTACGAGGGTTTAGAATGAAAACGACGAAGCAGTCAAGATTTTCACTCTCTGAAATGCCCTCTATTTGCTTGTCAGGTCATAAATGAAAAGTATTGATCCTTGTCACCCTGCGCATTCCCTGCTCTTTGACCAGTATTTGTACATTTACTATTCGGAGATTTTTCTTTTCAAATTGGTCGCATATTTGGATTGATAATTTTATGTAAGTCTATCTACAAATGTAGAGCTACATATAACGCCCACTAGCCCTAGTTTTTACCGGTCTATAATTTTGTCGCTTGATAATCTGAGGAGACATTGATTCTGAATTGCCGATAAATATTACTTTTAATTCTATTTTAAGTTTCAATGAATTATAGTACAGCGTTGGACTTACATTCGAAAACTGATTTTTTTATAACTGGAGGGAGAAGTGACATAATGAGGCTATAAGAACTCGTTGAGCATCTCGGGCCTTCATAAGCCTCCTGTACTATTGATGAAATTGCACAACATTTACGTTCGAATTTTACAAGCTTCCGGATTGTTTTGCGATCCAGCACGAAGGTGAAGGCGGCAAGTATAAGCACTTTTATACATTTTCACACCATTTATTCCTAGCCAATGTTGTAACTATTGCTTTAGCTACTTTTTGGTCGCGCACCAACGATGTGGTTATTTAAAACAAGGAAAGCGCAGCAATGTTACTGTCGATTCGGTCTAACGAATCCCAAATCTTTGTTTGAATTGGATTAACGTCGCTTTCACCAATCTTTCAGTTATATCACGGAGATGTTAGGTGTTCATGTATTTCCTTTGTACTGTACATTAGATGAGAAATAGATTTTCTCTTTTTTAGGCACTACAAGTAAAATTTCCTTGGTTGTTGTAAATAAAACAAAACACTACACCGGTAATCGTCATGACCGTGAATCACTTAACCCATTCCAACACAGCAAAATTTAAGACTGGTCCAAATTGAATGAAGCTGCAGACGACAATTTCAAGTTGATGGAATTTTGAATTCTTTCGTCTTTTTGGATAGAAAACATTGTGGATAATGAAGAAATTGCTTGATACAAGCAATTTCTTCATTTTCCACAATCTTTTACAAAGCTTTTTTCTTGAGGGGCTTGAGTTGGAATGGGTTAAAAGCCATCTATTGTAATACTATAACTCCACTCCCGTTCGGCCGATTGGCTGACTGCAGTTGTCTATCGAAGAATCAATCGACCAATCTAATATTTGCATTTGGACCGGAAGTGAAATTTTAACTTCGACATCGGCCGACATTTATATGAATCATTTTTGTCGGTTTGGCGACTTAAAGGCCGTAGCTACAGTTTACTGAGAGCGCGAATACAACGATCTAACTCATCGAGGCTCGGAACCCACAACTCCCAATAACACAAGATCATTTATGTTATTTCAAAATATTTAATAGAAAACTTGAATAAATACATTGCAAAATCAAAGGTATCAAAATTTAAAATGATGTATAAAGGGTGTGAGCATTAGTCAAATAGAAAATCATTCAAGAGAAAAACAATTCGTACAATCAAACCTGAGCTATAGAATTTGTGCATTATTAAGATATGTATTACTGAATATTATCCTGCCGTATGACTTTTTATAACGTAACTAAAGTTTGAATTAGGTAATGTTGCAACATTTTAACTCATTCCCACACAATCCCTCTTTTTACGCCCCTTAAGAAAAAACTTATGAAAACATTGTGGTCAGTGAAGAAATTGCTTTTAACAAGCAATTTCTTCAAAGCCCACAATGTTTTCTACCCTGAAATGCAAGGATTTCTTGAATTCGACCAACTTGAAATTGTCGTCTGAATCATCTTTCGATTTGAATCCATCTGAAATTTGTTGTGTGATAATGGTTTCTTAGAAAAAAATCGACGCTATGTCCAGGGATCAAAGCAAAACTATTGTAGGTTCCTATCAATATATGCTTTTACACATTTACAATAGTTTTGCTCTAACCTCACGTCACACTTTCTGTAGTTTTATAGCATATTAATTACAGATATTGCAAGCAGGCGAAGTCTATCGCAGTAAAATATCAATTGTAAATTTCTTCAGGGCAATGTACGTCAGACAAAAAGAAAACAATTCCGGGAAATGCGTGAAACAAATATTTGAAACAGAGATACGGTCCAGAAGAGGTTAATCAGAAAAAGTATTAAGAAAAACATAGGATAAGGTAGAAAAGATTAAAAAAAATAATGGCGATTTTGATAACATGATCAGCCTGCACAGTTCGTGCAATCTGACCAGAGTCGAAGCTTTTCTCACTTCCTAGGATGTATTCTTAAGCTTTGCGTGTCACACACATGTGACATCACGCGCGAGAGGACCTTCCCGGAACTACAAATAAAACAAGGGACAAAACGGGTATTTTGTAATTCAGGTTAAATTACTTAAACAATGCCTTCTCAAACCCTATGCTGTGGTACTTACTGGAATGTGGCACTCATTGGAATCGTCACGTCGGGATGATTCTATTGAGTACCAACAACATAAGGTTTTGGTGAGAAATAAACAGCTATGCACAAAATTTTCAGGTCTTCGTCAGACAGCTTTGCTAAACCTATCCCTGATATATTTTCCCTTCTCGTGTCTTATTACATTATTGTTCGAATAACATTGGCCCAAAGTGTCTAATATTTACGTTCGTTTGCATGTTTGCATAGTACAATTATCTCGGAATATCATTAATTTATCACAACCCTTGAGCACCTTTTGAAAGAGAAATAATGGCGTTTATATCCAGTGAATTCTTTCTCTCCTTCCCACTATTCTCTCCTTCCTACCATCTCCGTCCTTTACCCCCCTTCTCCATCTCTCTCTCTCTCTCTCTCTCTCTCTCTCTCTCTCTCTCTCTCTCTCTCTCTCTCTCTCTTCGCTCGCTCTCCTTCTCAACCTATTCTTACAACTACGCCCGATATTCTATGGTATTTGTAGCAAATTATAATGCGAGTAAACACTTTCTGTGCTGTCATACACTTTTTCACCAGCGTCCACTACTTTATGAAGTAGCTCTAAGACAGTTGAGTATTCTTGTTTACACATGACACAAATTAGTTCTTTCCTCGACGGTAAAAAGTACATTGCTAAGGCAGCCATTTTTCGTGTGATCCATGGATGGTGATGCGACAGTGTTCTCTCGTAAACAGTCGATGCTATAGCGGAGGTTTTATCCTGATCTGAACTTTTACTCACTTCGTTCATAAAGTCAAGGATAAACTCCAGTGCCCAGTGTAACCGTAGAAATGTCCTTGACCCTGATGGGTTGTGACCTTTCTTCAAAGCCATGGAATTGTTCACCTCGTATTGGAGCATTTGTTTCACAGTCTTGTAATGTTGGGATTTTTGGCTTTTTAATTTTGATTCAATCACAGATACTTTCCATTCAATGTCTTTGGCAACAAATGCGAATAAGGTCCCGGTTAACTTGAAGAACCTGCAATGAGAAAGAAAATAATTAAAAGAAAGAATGAGTACTCACAACACAGGGCTTCGTTGAGAAATACCAAATTCAAATTATCTTGACATCCCTACTTTATCTTAACCTCTTTTTAACCCTTTCCTGCACATATCCTGGTTTTTACGTCATAGAGATTTTATGTTTGAGAAAATATGCATGTACGAAGCAATTTCTTCTTTTCCCACAATATTTTAAACCCTATAGGTAGGTCACTTTTCAAAGTTAACTCATTCTAATTGTCGTCTGCAACTTCTTTCAAATTGGAAAGGACTAAAACTTTGAAAAACAGGAAAGTCAGGCAACTACACTGCTATATTCGTTCGGTTAGAAACATATTACAATCGGAATCGAACATTTTTGTGACCTGACAAAGTAAAAAGACCCTCTGTGAAGTGCACAGTCCGCGCAGGCTAGACGGGTCGACACCTTTCTAAATCTAGAATGGTCATTTTGCTTGCTTTTATCATGCATCCTATAATAGTGTCCAAACGAATGGGAAGTGAATAGTCTGTGGCCTAGGGCAAAAACAGATCTCTTGTAAACATACCAATTGACGTCTATATTGATTAAGTATTACAATCAGTTTGCACTGACAGAATGGTTTTCTCTGTTATTTGACATCATTTGTGCTCAACCCCACCCATTATGAATAATCTATGAATAATTCCAAACAAATAGACAATGTTGGTCATCGTGCAGTTATTCAATATCTTGGATTGAAAGGTTTATCAGCTAAGGAAATTCATGAGGACATGGTGACAACACCGGGGGGGGGGACATGCCCCATGTTAAAGCATGGTGAAGAAAAAGGTCCCCGGAATTAAAATCGGTTGAGAGAAAATCTTAACACCCCCGGCCTAGCATACCAACAACTGTTACCCCAAAGAACACCACCAATAAAATCTTTGTTATAATTGTGGGTATAATACAGAAATTAGTCAATACAAATATCTATAATGATTTGCAAATTACAAAGGTTTCTGCAAGGTGGGTCCCAAAACATCTGAACTTTGTCCAAAAGTGAGCTCGGTGCAAAAATCCAAGGAAACCCTTTCCGTGTTTCAGTGGGGTCCGGAGAAATTTATCAAGCAGTTTTAAACTGTTGATGATAAATGGGTTCACCTCTTCGAACCTAAAATAAGACAACAGTCAAAACAGTGGAAACACCAAGGATCACCATCCCCCGAAAAAGGCCAACACAACAACATCCTCTGGGAAGGTGATGGGCACAGTTGTCTGGATGTAAGAGGTGTGCTGCTATTGGATTTTATTGAAAAATGCCTAATTGTATATCTTGGAGGAATCATGCTGATTCTATGAGGCAGCTGCGTAAAAAATCAAGGAGAAAAGAGGTTGAAAACTGTCACTGGGCGTGCTATTTCACCAGCACAGTGCTCTGGTTTTATGATTGATTGAATGGGGTTTAATGCCACTTTAACAGTATTTCAGTTATATCGCGGAGCACCCAACAATGGATTCCTGGTATTTCTCACCAGTACAATTGCTACATCCTTTCCTAGCCCCAAGCCGCTATCAAACTTAGATTAACTATTATCCACCCATTGGTGAGAGACAAATGTCGGAAAGGATATCTGCCGCCGACGGGATCGAGCCATTGACATCCCATAGTTGAAGATTGGGAGTCTGATGCGCTACCAACTTCGCTATGACGGCGGCTCTGACAATGCTCTGGTGCTATGGCTGGTATCTAGGTTGGTTTAAACGGGTTGAGCTTCCACATTATTCACCTGATATAGTACTCTCTGACTTTTGCCCATTCCCCAAGATGAAGAAAAGGACACAGCCGCCGCCATTTTCGCACTGTCAATGACACCAAAAAGATGTTGACGCATTTAATGGGGGGGGGGGGGGGGTGGCGTCGGCCAAAGATGCTACCTTCTATTGCAGAGTGTATCAAACTACTTCAACAATGTTAAACCGAGTGTTTATGATTGCAAGGCGACTATGTCAAAAATAAAAAACATATACGCTTCTCTCTTCCTTAGTCCACGGAATTTTCAATCACCTATCGCAATTGATCCCTGTTCGATCATATATTTTTCTGCAAATATTAAGTTTCCCAGGGGACCCCCCCTTCCCCCGGGTATTTGGCCTGATGGCTAAATTTAAAGCCAGAGTTGTAACTAAAGGTGCAATTGTGCAATATTTTACGAGAGGGTTTTAAATGACGTCTAGATTCTGAACATCACGTGGTCGAATTACAACATATTGACAAACAAGGATTACGATTATCGTATTAAAACATTGAAGACAACAACGAGCATTTGCAATGTCACAGCTGAAATTAAACTGTTCTATCGTCAATAGGTCGGTGGTAAATATTTTGTTCATGTACTTTGAAATTTGTACTGGGTCAGTGACTCTGTGGTGTAAATATGTACATGTTTCATTATAATAGTTTATCGGCTATTTCAGTTCATTCAATAACAGTTTCTCCCAAGGGTAAACAGACAACGACATTTTGAGTGCAAATTGATAAACAAGTATCCTATGAGGATGAAAATTTAGTGAGAAAAGAAATAATTATCAGCCACAAACTTAACACACTAGCAACATTTTATCACCCTCGAGGCAACAATGTTTTGAAAAAACATTGCAGGAATTGTAACAAGCCGTTTCTCTAATTTCCATATTTCTTCAATTTCAAACCAATGTGAGTCGTCCTCTTCAAATAGTTCCACTTTCTAAACATAATCGTCTGGTGATGGCCGGGTTAATTGGCCAATTGCAATTGTCAATCAAATAATCAGACGACCAATGAAATCATTCATTTAAAATGGACGTTCAGTTTGAACTCTGACATTTGCAGCCTTTTTTGTGAATAAATTTTTTTGTGGCGTGTTAACCAATTACCAGACGACAAGAAATCAGACTGATTCAATTGAAAGAAGTTGCAGACGACAATAGTTTAAGCGATTCTAGACTTTTTCAACTCTCTGTGTATGAATAATTGTAAAAAATAAAGAAATTTCTGGTTGCAAGCAATTTCTTCATCTTACACAATGTTTTCAGATTTTTTTTCATGAGAGGTGTCAAAAAGCGTCATTGTGTTGGAATATTTCAAAACAAATACCACACGATGACGCTTTCTTTTAACTCTGGAGGAATACAATCATAAACCTTGTGGTAAAAGGAGAAATTTCTTGTAACAAGCACTTTCTCCTTTTCCCACAAAGTTGTTCACGATTTTTTTTCAGGGCGTCAGAAAGCGTCATAGTGTGATAATGGTTCAACACTAGCCTTCTTTTAGACTTCGTAGACAACTTACCGACACAACTCTCTGAAAGCTGCCAAGTATTGTATGATGTCGACATCACCGTCTATATTAGCGTCTTTGAGTCGCCTTAAAACGAGCTCCAGATCAAAATCATGTCTTTTGTCTCGATTAAACTCCATGTCTGTAATGAAAAAGAAGAAGATACCATTTTTTATACCTTTCCTGTTTAGAAAAATATCAGACCTGTCCTATTTCAAAGGTTTTGCTTTAAAGTTGATTTAATTTGAAAAATAACCATTCAGTAGGGCAGGTAAAAAGGTAGAAAAAGAAGAAATTGCCTGTTTTTTCATTTTCCACTATTGTTTTCAGAAACACTTATTTTCTTGGGGCATAAAAAGTGGGATCGTTTGAGGATGAGATAAATTTTAACCACTGATCACCGTGATAGACTAGCAGATATGAACATCGCCTTCCAAAACATCTTAATTTTCGGGGGGGCGTAAAAACGGGATCGTTTGAGAATGGATTACAGACTAACACTCGATCACAGAGGAAGAAGACTGTCTTGAATATCGTCGGTGTTCTACGAAAACCTCGTAAATAGAGAATTAGAGCTGATTCCAAGCTGTAGTTACGAGGTTTTCTTAGAACACCATCCACAACAATTGCAAGTTACAAACCTCACATGTACCTATATATTTGTATACCTGAGCGCCGAGGGCAGATACATTGAATAAATCATCTACACAGAAAATTTTCTATGATATCAAAGGATTTGAACCAGTGACCTTTCGACCCCAAGGACCTCACTTGTTTGGGCTACTTTGCATGCAAATGATGCAATGTAGGCAAGTTGCAACCACTAGGAAATAAATCACTGAAAGGAAAGTCCGCACAGAACAGTCTTTAATCAACTTTCCTGACAAAGAAAACATATTAAACAAGACCGGGTTCGTTTGGAAGCATGTTATCTATTGCAAATAATGTAGCTTCCAACCGGTAAACACAGCTGTTGATCCGTCAGAGCTCCATCAAGATTAATTTGAATGACTGATTTAACCAATTACCAGACGACAAAATTTTAGACTGGTCCAAGAAGTTGCAGACGATATTTCAAATTGCGCTAAATTTGGACAATCAAATGCAAAGTACATTAGAAAACGTTGTGAAAAAGGAACAATTGCTTGTTACAAGAAATATCTGACATTTACTCATTCCCACACAACCCAATTTTATTCCGACCCATCTAAAAAAAACAACTTTAGGAAACATGTAGGAAGTGAAGATATTCAACGCGGCTTGCTGTATTATCCCCAATGTTTTCAACTAAAAAAAGACTAAGATTACAAAAAAAAAAACTCTGAGGGAATCAGTTAGAAGAATTCCACTGTATTGATAACCCAAAGACGATCTATACGTCAAACGGAAAATCCGATCATGTGGATATGACGCATTTCCGTCCTTGCTAAAATTTTATTATCATGCCATAAATATATATGGTTTTGAGGAAATGACATAAACATGTCAACAATTTCACTAAAACTTGAGATTGGAATAGGATCTGCCCAGCTACGATATCGTAACCCTCTTTCTGACAATCTCCTAGCGAGCAGATTATCAGAAAGAAGGCTACGATATCGCAGCTAGGATGTGCCTTGATCCCAGTATAGATCCCAGCACAGATCACTAAGTCAACCCGTGTAGCTTTGCCTGGGTCTAAATATTTCGCACCTAATCGACGAGGACCTCTTTTGGCAAAAGCGATTCACAATTTACATTAATGTCAATTGACGGATCGCTGGCCCCGCCCATTGATGCCGCTGGCCCCGCCCACTGACTCCTATACAGCCGTTCCACTTCGATGATTAAACGGCATTAATTTGAATGTTTTCTGGCAAGTGCATCTAACGTGTAAAAATGTAAAATGGGTGGCGACCTATACTATTCAAGTTGTAGTTGCGACGTTTAAGTCTTCAAACTAGCAGGAATGTCGGCCTATGTTGGAGTTCGAAGTCCACTGCCGGTGTAAACGAATGATTTTATTGGTGGATTGATTTTTTGTTTGACAACGCGATCGGTCATTTCAATCCGAGTTCTTAGTTTTGAGATGTCAAAAGAAAACGTTGTATTGATAGTGTCTTGCTAGATCTATATTTTCTTTACACAATAGGGTACTTTGACTAATTATGTCTTACTAATGCACTAATTTAATACTGTATTAAACCGTTAAACACGTACCTTTTTACAGCAGTCCCTCCAAATCAACAGTTTGTAATTATTTTTAAAGCGTACTCGATCAGTTTGTAATCACCTATTAAATTCTTCAAATCGTCGTCCACAAATATTTAAATAAACCAGGTGGAGTGAACGTGATCGACCGAACTTACATAAGTAATCGGACACAATCTCAACATTTCGGATTTGACTGTTTTCGGGATACCTGGCGAGTATTCCGAATGTCTGTTTACAAAATCATCTATTTTTAGATTTGGGGTTATCCGGGTCGGTGTTCTTAATACACAAACCCTTAATCTTGTATTGAACTTCTGTTTGTTATTAAAGATGAAAATTTCGGATTGTGGTCGAGGTGTCACTAAACACATTAATCATGTTTATTGATTGAGAGTATGTCTTGTTCAGTGAGTCCTGTGCCTTTTACAAGGACAACATTTTAAAATTCCCCTTGTTAGAGCATTCATAAATTCAATTTCACCGGTTTCCACATAATTGCTGTTTTTGACATCATTTTAGAAAAACAAAAACAAAACAAAACAACAACAACAAAAAAAAAAAAAAAAAACGGGAAATTTGTGTGGAAAATTAAGAAATTGTTCGTTACAGCTGAAATTTCACAAACATAGGATTGTTCTCTGCAGGCAACGCACTTATTTCAATTCAGACCAGTCTAAAACTTTGTTGTCTGGTAACGGATTAAAGGATTGGCACATATCTCGAAAAACCTGAATAGCTTATTCTACAAACAAGAACATTGTAAAGATAAATGGATAAGTCAAGTCAGTCGACCGACCTGATCGGTTTGAGGTCGGTGTTAAGCTCGTTACATAAAATACACCGATTTCACCGAGTACTCGTTACAGATTATGGCCTTCTGAATTTCAGTGCCAGTCGGTTCATATGAACTTAAATAGAGAAGGACTGAACCCATTCCCTTACAATGACGCTTTATGGCGCCCCTCAAGAAAAAAAAGGGGAAAAACGTCGTGTAACATGAAAAAAATGCTTGTAACAAGCAATATATTATAGTTTCCACAATGTTTTCTACCCGGAAAATTGAAAAAAGAATCAAAGATTTGATAAAGCTTTAAAATGTCGACTGCAACTCCTTTCAATTTGGATCAGTCTAAAATTTTGCCGTCTGGTAATGGGTTAACCCGTTCAAAATAATCAGTAGAACAATCAAATTAACGGACGGCGGCTGTTAATCAAACTCCTACTGTTAAGCTCTCGTGTTGGTTTGGAGACGTAAACGGCGTTCCTAAAAACTGTAGCTACGACGTTTATATAGCAAACTACCTATTCTACTATAGACTGAATGTATGCCCCATGTTACTATCTTTTATGGTCTCTGTATATTCTTATCTCATGTATCTTTGGCCTTGTGGTTGACGGTAAAATATTGATTAATTGCCGGAGTGAGGTTTAACGTCACTTTTAACAAAATTTCAGTTATATCGCGGCGGCTAGAGCATTCATTACTACCAATACATCCTTTCCTAGCCTCAGGCGGCTTACCTCTCGTAGGTTTACGATTTTCTTCCCATTGGTGGGACACCGTAATGTCGGAACGGATATGTGCCGCCGGACGCAGCCAGTTGACAGTTAAGAAATGAAGTAAAGCATGTATATAAATTTCTCAAAATATCCCGGTTAGATACCGAAGTTGAAGTTCCAGTTGAAGCTCAGTGGGCGGGACCAGTTGACCAATCGCGGCTGTCAATCAAATAATCAGTCGACCAATGAAATTATTCATATAGACCAGAAATAAGTTGTGAAATTCAACATTGGCCGCCATTTTTGTTAAGCTGTTATTTTGGTTTGGTGACTTAAACGTCGTAACTACAGCTTATTCAAGCTGTAGTTACGATATTTAGGTCGCCAAACAACTGTTTACATTTTTGTTGCCTGCTACTTGCCATAAATTTTGCATAATAACTCCTTTTAAAAATCGAAGCGTGACTTCCTTGTTAGCGTCAACGCAGTAAGCGAGTGGGACCAGCGATTGGTCAATTGACTTCGGATTATTTGAAATTCAAAATTGAATTCATTAATTTATTCATGATTATCATCACCACCACCATTATTTTCATGATTATTATTATTACAATCGTCATTATCATTATTACATTATTATCACCATCATTGTTATCTGACCATGATCTTCTTGATCGATAAACTTTTTCAGTTCCTGGGTATCTATACCTACTTTTTTTCAGTTTACAAATTCCTGGCATTAATCCATTTTTTTTTTCAAAATGTTAGACCGGTACAGTTAGACAGACAAGCAAAAGTGAGAGCAATTTGAACGGAAACCATCCTATGTGGTAGAAAATAGTGCGAGATAAAAAGAAATTGCTTGTCACAAGTCGCAGAGATCCTGGGCCGGGACTGAATGTATGTATTCCTTTACTTCTCTGATGCTTTCTTTCTCTCTCAGCTGATCGAGGCCTGTCTCTTTATTTCGAAGTCTCCCTCTGGCTCGGGGACTCTCTCTTTGCCTAGGGGTCTCCCTCTCTCTCTTTCTCCCTCTCTCTCCCCCCTCTCTCTCTACCCCCTCCCTCTCTCACTCTCCCCGGCTCCTGGTTCCTTTCTCCCGCTCTATGCTCTATCAAGCACAGGCACCCCCCACACACACACCTGCATCTTCAGTTACGATCGTATAAGACCTCATCTGGGTCAAATCATTAATGTAAATTTCATTCTGAATGTACTTGACCTTCAAATAAAGTTGAACTGACATTAAAGGTTCAGTTGGTACTTAACCCTGTAATTCTAACCAGTTACAGTGTTATCTAACGTATTAAATTATAAAGCCAATTGTTCTTTATACCCCACCTTGCGTTTAAATGGCTAAACCCCTTTAACGCGTTAACCCATTATCACACAAGAATTATTTAGAATAGACCAAATTGAAAGAAGTTGCAGACGATAATTTAAACGTTATGAAATTTCAGATTTTTTCTTCTTTTTAGAAAGAAAACATTGTGGCAAACGAAGAAATTGCTTGTGACAGGCAATTTCTTCATTTGCACAATGTTTTCCAAAGCTTTTTTTCTTGGGGGCGTCTAAAAGCGTCACTTAGTGGGTAGGGGTTAAAACAACCTCTATTTTACATGAAATAGAACATAATCTTACCCGCAAATAAATTTCCGACTCCGTCGAGATTCGAACTAAGGACCTCTCTTTCCCGAAGCAAGTATTCTACCACGTCGCTATAAAAGCTAGCATACACGGTATGTCAGAATAAAGACTCCTTGGACAGTACCCGGCTACATACATCCCCTCGAAAATTAAGATTTATATCCATGAATTTTCTAGGGCCGTGACCATAGCCGCAGTGGTAGCGCGTAGGACTCAAGTATTCGTTGGTTTGATGGGTCCTGGGTTCGATCCCCGGCCGCGGTGAATATCCTCTCTAACATTTGTCTCCCAATAGTAGTTAGATAATAGTAAGCCTATGTCAGATGAGGAACTGGGAGCTCGAAAAAGGATATAGTGGTAGTGCTGGTGTGAGAAATACCAGGAATCTACGGTTAGGTGCTCCAGCCTCCGCGATATGACTGAAATAGTGTTAAAAGTGGCGTTAAAACCCACTCAATCAATCAATTCATGAATCTTTTACATTCAACATTATCAACCTCTAATCGCATTAATTTACAATGGGCACCAAATGTAATCCGTAAATAAACATCCGACCCCTTCGGGATTAGATCTGCGGACCTCTCTGTCCCGCTGGCTTGTAGTACGGCAAGGCAGTATAAGCACCCAAGACACTTCCCGGCTACAAGTACGGAGAAGAAAATGGTTTATCCTTGTCTTATGCTGCTTTCGACCGGATACAGCTCTTTTTAAGTTTTTCCTCGCTTTGACATATCGTCTGCAATCTCTTTCAATTTAGACATGTTTAAAATCGTGTCGTCTGGAAATGGGTTAAAACGTTTAACCACATCACCTGACACCTTTCCTGTTTAGCAAAATTTAAGATCTGTCTCAATTCAAAGGTTTTGCAGACGAAAATTTAAAGTGGATATACCTAAAATATCAAAACAAAAAACATTCAGTAGGGCAGGAAATGTTCTTTAAAAAGAAGAAAATGGATATTGTGGAAAAAAAAACAAGTTACTTGTTACAAGCAATTTCTTCTTTTCAACAATGTTAGCTCAATAATGATGCCGCTGCTATAGCGCTGTAGTGGTGGGTAGGACTCATAATATTCGGTCCTCGGGCGCGTCGAATATCCGACATTTGTCTTCCACCAATGGGTGGATAATCGTAAAACTAAGTGGGAGGAGCAGCTGGCAAAGGACGATGTGGTACTACTGGTGTTATAAATATCAGGGAATCCACAGTTAGGTGCTCCAGTCGCCTTGATATGACTGAAATACTGTTAAAAGTGGCGTTAAACCCGATCAATTGCAATTAATAAATTACGGGGACGCAAAACAAGGGATTGAACAGGAAAGGGTTAAAAGGAGATAACTACTGAACACTCAGACACGAGACAACTTTAGTCAGTCGCATGTTGTTTGAGACAAAATGTCTAGAGAACTATGTGAAACAAGAGGACCATGGTGGTCCTATATCGCTCACCTGATTATACTACATGTAGTTCCAAATTTTAAGGACTTTCTTCAATTCCTATATAGCATATAGGGGTCCAACACTTAAAGAAGATTGGACAAAAATTATGGCCGCTAGAGTGCTTACAAGAAAGTCGTCATTAAGGCCCCTTCTCCCTTATTTTTCGACGGAACGTTCCCATTTTGATTAGGTTCCATGCATCCTTGTGCTCAGACAAACATTCGGAACAAGTTTAATGAAGATTTGCCCTTAATTGTGGCCCCTGGAGTGCTAAAAAGGAAATTGTCATTAAGACCCCTTTTCCCATTGTTTTCTAATAGAACGTTCCCGTTTTCGATAGCATTTATCCTTCGGACCTTTCAAGTATTCTGACCAATTTTTGAAAAAGATTGGGCCAAAATTGTGGTCCCTACAATGCTAAAAAGGAAATTGTCATTTAGGTCCCCTTTCCCGTGTTATCCAAAGAACTTTTTCATTTTCGATAGATTCCATCCTTGTGACCAGTCGAATAATCTGACCATGTGTTGTAAAGATTGGACCATAACTGTGGCCACCAGAGCGCTTACAAGGAAATTGTCATTAAGGCCCTTTTCCCCGTGTTTTCAAGGTTTCATCTTTGTGCTCAGGTAAACATTCTGACCATGTCTCACGAAGATAGGACGAAAATTTTAGCCCCCGGAGTGCTACAAAGGAAATTGTCTTTAAGGTCCTTTCCCCCGTGTTTCCAAACGGAACGTTCCCATTTTCGATAGGGTTCATACAAACAAACAACCTGACCATTTTTCATGAAGATTGGATCATAATTGTGACCCATGAAGCGCTAATAGGTAATTTGTCATTAAGGCCATTTTCACCGTGTTTTCAACAGAACCTCTCTAATTTCAATAGGGTTAATCTTTGTGCTCAGACAAACTTTCTAATCAAGTTTCACGAAGATTGGACTAAATTTATGGCTCCTAGAGTGCTAATGAGGTAATTGTTGACGACGCACATTCAGTGATAATAAAAGCTAACATTGAGCACAATGTGCTCAGGTAAGCTAAAAAGAAGATATTGTTTGTTACCTGCAATTTCTTCATTTAAGAGATGAAGAGAATATTTTTTGTTTTCATGGAGGTATGAACCGAAAAACCTAATCACACAATGTATGAATCGCGTATTCATACAGTGTGATTAGGGTTTTCGGTTCACACCTCCATGAAAACAAAAAGTATTCTCTTCATTTCTTATAATTTTATAGCATCGAGCATAAAATGCAAATATTTTACAAATTTTGATACCTTTTTGTATTGGACTATTTTGTGCGGAAGCATACAAAATCGCTGCGTGCTCAAAAAATTGTTCATGGAGTTATGAATACTTTTTTTTCGACCAGTCAAAACGCCTGTTTTTGCTAGACGAAACTAAATATTAAATTATTTCCACATTATTTTAATGCAAGACAGAGATATTTGAAATTCTATCAATCTGAAATTGTCGTCTTCTAGTGTTTCAGGTACGGCGTCACCGTTACGTAGGGACTTCCATGATGCATTCGGTGAACGCATAAGTACAAAAACAGTCAGAAATCGATTGCATGATGCTGGCCTTAGGTTAAAACGACATGGAATCCGGGTTTTTTTGACCCGATATCAAAAGCACCTGCGTTTAGCATGGACACGGGATCATGTGACTTGGATCCAAAAACGAATGGGCTCCACTCCTGTTTACAGTCGAGTCCAGGTATTGTGTGGACATTGCCGATAGACGTGCTAGGGTACGGAGAATGCAATACCTAAAACACTTAAGTTCTAAAAATACAAAATTATTTTGTAATTTCCTTAAGATACAAAAAATGATAAACTATTTAAAGGTTACCATTAACAAATTCTGGGTGGTATAGTACAGATCGCTCTGCTGATAGTGAATTTATATATTCCTATTTTTAAATGAATATCACTAAATGTCGAAGTTCTTGGACGACAACGACTAAAGGCAATGGTTTTCAGCCAATACGGTGGGTTTTCTCCTAAAACAGGAAATCTTACTAGAAATGTGTCACAGACACGGAGGTCTCCGCATAATCGCTAGACGCATGACCTTCTGTTCTGATCTTGAACTTGAAGGTATCCAAAACAACCTTAGACACTGGTGCTGTTCAAGGAGAACAACTGTACCAAGTTGTTTGTGAAATCCATTAACTATTCATATCGTTGGTTTAATTGCGATACTGTTCCAAGTGTCTATACATTGTATGCTCAAGATATGCTCCAGACAAAAATTCTATATACACACTAACACAAACACATACCCCCTAACCCAAAAACTTACACACACGCAGATTCGGCGACATTACATGGTGGGGGCATAAAAAGGAAAAAGTTGTGATTGAAAAAGTAATTAAAAATTGATAACTAATGCCTCTATTTGTTGACAATATATTGTAGATGGGCTACCGTTAACTACAGCATAACCAATCTGAAGTTACAATGTTTTTGAAAAACATGGACGATGTTGTCTAACATGGCTTTGAAATACACATTTGATAGGTAGAATTTACGGCCCCGCCCACTGACTCCGCTGGCCAGGCACACTGAGTACACCAGAAGTTCCTCTTCGATATTTAATGGCGTACTTTAGAACAATTTATAGCCAGTAACAGGTTACAACAAGAATTGTCTGTGCACAACATAGCTCTACCTTTGGGTGCTTTTTTTTTTATAACTGCGTTAAAGGTCAATGGAACATGGTCAAGGTTAAGATCTTCCCCTTGTGATGCATGTATGAAGTAGGAGTACACTAGGATGAAAATGATCAAGACATATAAAGTAAAGGTTTTGGGTTAAATTTTTCATATAGGGTAAAGGTCACAGGGTCAAGGTCTGTATAAATTGAACAAGAGGCACTAAAATGCTTTCTTTTGTGGAGAGGAATTTGTATATGTCTTTAATTCTTTCCCAAAAAAGTTAGTCTGTTTTAATATTAACTGGATTCATTATGTTGGACATGTGATATTATGAACTACATTTTGTGGACGGACATATCTCAGCCATTAGGCCATGTCACATCTCAAATATCAAAGCCTTAAGCCTTTCGGTTTGGGAACAGATTTTTTTCAAGATTTTCTTCTTTACTTCTATGTAAAATCAGGCATAACACAATATAGTGCTGATAAAGTGAAATAATTGGGAGGATTTTGGTAGAGGGTCATTAGTCAATGTCACATGCCAAAATACAAAGCTCTAGGTCTTCAGTTTACGAGATTTTTTTAGTTTTTGCACTATGTTACCATAGCAACCAGGGTTCTTCACGAAACATTATTATTAGAAAGAATCTGAGAGAGGACCATCTAGGGAACAATCAAGTAAAGTTTGGTCGAGATCTGACAAGTAGGTTTTTAAGAGAAGATTTATTTGAAAAAAAGGTTAATGCCTTAACGGACGGACACATAACAGACCATTCGCCATGACAATAGCTCCTGGGCCTTTAGTCAGTGGAACTGAATACAACGACTAAATATATCGTAGAAACATTGTGGGCAGGGCTCCGGAAATTTGGAAATCTAAATCGGTCCGGGACTTTGCCCCCCCCCCCCCCCCCAGGAGACGAATACCCCCGCTTTTTTTCACCTTTACCGTACGTAAAAGGGTTCATCATTCATTCATTAGTTGCATTCTTTTTCAAATGTTCCGAAGATGATTATTATTTTCAACGATGAAAACAACAGACAGATCCTACTTTCATTTTGTTTTTGAAAATTCGGCCGAGTATAAATTGCAATTCCGGCAATGTACGGCAGTCCACGAAATTCTAATATGTTGTAAAATTAGATAGAAAAATAAATCACATTATAAAAATTTCCGGGTTTTACAGAGTACCGCCGATTTAATTATGATAAAGATATATTTTTTTCATTTTCATAAACTAGTTATTCAAAGTTCTATTGATTAAACACAGTCATGTCGATTTTCTCTCAACACGAGCGTCTGTTGATGGAAAAACACAGCTGACGTCACAAAAATGTCGGGTCAGTCCATTCTACCCCATGGGACCACAGAGTCGTGACGTACATCAAAAAGACCGACGAGACAAACTCCAGTGGGTCGCCCACGTGTTGCACAATTTTCCTAGAGTGGGATTTGTTCACAAATCTCGGTCATTTATTTATTGTAGTTGATTTCCGATTTATTATTCGGACGTTTTCCACTCCTGAAGTAAAATTTAACTTTATTGACGGAACTGTCGTTTTCGTTTATATTTTAGTTATCTGTGTTCTGCGGATTTCCAATTATTGTTTGAATTCTATCAGCTATGTTTCTTACCGTGAATGAAAAATTTTAAAACATATATTAACGACGTGATTTTTTTATATAAATTTCAAACCCGGTCTTGCGCGTTAATTTGTGATAAATTAATTTCATAAAAGCGTTGTGCTGAGCTATTCCGACTTTGAACGAACGGCTAGACTGGTACTACTGTCGACTTTAATAAGGTCTAACGAACGGCAACTGAAGCGTGTTCGTGTCCCGATTTATATACGCATCCCATGTTATTGTAAAAAAAAAAAAATAGTTTCACGAGTAACGGTAATTTAAATCGACGCAGTTTTCTTCGAACGCATGGTAAGTCAAACCTATTCTGTATTGCAAGTAGTTTACAAAACTTGATACCCGAAGTTCGGTCAAGCGTGAAACTGCAAATTAGGTCCACGTGCGGATTGGCATTTGACTGGCCGGCGGGTAAACCAATTATCGATTTTTGGCACTTTTGTTGATCTCTTAATCTGCAGGTAACGTGTGAAACCCTTGAATTATTTCGGTTTCAAGTGGATTTTGATAGATGGTGGGAGAGTTTATCAATATCTTAACGTGAATTTGATGAAAATTTCGGACCGATTTTGGTGTAATTTTGGGGATTCCAATCGGTCTGGCAATTCAAAATTCGGTCCAGACCGGCAATTTATCGGATTTCCGGAGCCCTGATTGTGGGAAAAGGAAAAAAAATGATGTTACTAGCCAATTCTCATTTTCCACAATGTTTCCTTTGTATTATTATACAGGGGTGTCAAAAGGCATTATTAGCTGGTAATGGGTTGATGAAACCTTTTACATGTCGAGATGATAAAGAAACACAAGTAAATTGAGTGGCTAGAATGCTTGGCTTTAATAGCAAAACAATATGTTTCATATAAAATCAAAGATTCAAAATCAAAGTTTTGTGGAAGATATTCATAAAATAATTCATATCAAACCTTAACACGAAACAAGATGTGTTTGTGAAACACAATGCCCCCATAACAAACATTTGACCTTGATATGTGACCTTGACCTTATCACATGACCTTGACATAAAGAGATGCGTATTATGGAGATGTATCATCATGCCAAATATGAGCATTGTATCTTGAATAGACTGGTAGTAATCTGCAATGTTAAGTTTTTGGGTTAAGTTTTGCAGACAGACAGACTGATGGAAAGACTGAAATGACGGACAGACAAAACGGTAAAAAAAATATGCCCCCTATCTTTCGATGCCGAGGCATAAAAAACAAAAGAACATGTTTTATAATTCATAACCTTTCACCTGACATAACGAGGAAGTAAAATATAAAAGGGAAGTCCTCTTCCCCTTTTCAAGATAACTGCTTTGTATATAAATGTGTATCAACCATTTCATTGCTGTCATGCCACCTAGCAGCAGTACAAACTCTTTCAACCCTGCAGTAATCCTAACACATGTATCTGCTTGAGTCATGATCTATCAAAAGAAATTCTATTAAAAGATTTGAATCTGTCGCTTAAAAGTTTTATGAAATGTCCATTCTGTCTGATTATTGTAAATTGACTGTGTGGTATGGTAGAATGACTTTTGTAAAGTCTGACAACAAATTCAATCACATACTAATTTACACTGGCAGGTACCTTTGTTTACCCTTTGAAGTATTCATATTTATCTTTATGTCATGGAGAATAATTTTCGTACAAAATTTCGTATTTTTTACAATAAAGACTATTGCCCTACTTTAGGACAAGCTGAACTGTTGCCCTCTACCTTTGGATCTTTGGTATAGTACTAAGATTGGACAAACAGACAGACAGACTAACAGACAAATGCTTAAACAAATTTCCCAAACTTTTGATGCGTCATTAAAAAAATATACCTATGCGCACAAATCTGTTCAACAATAAACCTCCATAAATTAAAACATAAAATTAATATGTACGAGCTTGGCAGAAACAAGGAAGATATTAACATTACCAAATAACCAGACATCAAAATTTTAGACTAGTCCTAATTGAAATGAGTTGCAGACAACAATTTAAAGTTAATGAAATTTTAGGTTTTTCAACTTTCTGGGTATGAAACATAGTGTAAAATAAAGAAATTGCCTGTTACAAGCAATTTCTTCATTTAACTCAATATTTTCCCTATTGTTTTTCTTCAGGGGTGCCCTTTCACTGTGTGGGAATGGGTTATTTCAACTAGATGCTTGCAAAAGACAAGTGCCTAAGTTGCAACAAGATGCTAGCACTGAAAGATATTAATAAACCACAATGACTCAGAAGAAATATTTTGTTAAAAAAATGCCATAACATCGAGATAAGTGAATGAATCATAACCAAAACAAAATATGTACAGCTTTGTTTCATACTGACAGCAAATGCTATAAATCAAATCCATTTAGTAGATTAACCCATTCTCACACAATGACACCTTTTGACGCTCCTCAATAAAACAATTGGGAAAACATTCTGTAAAATGAATATGATAAGCATATTTAAACAAAGGGCATTAACTCTGGAAAAAAATGAATGCAACAGAACTCACATAAAACATGCACATCTTTACTTGATAATGGTGCCTGTATACAACATAGTTTTAGGCAGTATAACACTTTATTTGAAGCATGACCTTAATCCATCCTTAATCTCTGTTACATATATATCATTTATTGTTGAGAAGTACCTTAGTGCCAAATATGCTCAATACATCATAAATAAATATAGTTTTAACCTATTAATACATGACAAAATTTTAGTCTGATCTAAATTGAAAAAAGTTGCAGACAGCATCTTAAAGCTTGTTGAAATTCTAAAATCCTTGCCAAGCATTGTAGGAAAGTTGTGAAGAAATTACATGTCATAAGCAATTCCTCCTCAGTTTTTCCTAAACTTTATTTCCTGATTGATAGAATGAAAAGGGTTTAACACCACTTTTAAAAGTATTTTAGACATATCGTGGAAGCTGGAGCACCTAACCATGGATTCCTAGTATTTCTCTCACCAGTAAATACTTTCTGAGCCTCCAGCTGCTCATCCCACATAGGGTTACTCTATTTCTTTAGGGTTGAAAAAAAGGAGGATTTGTTGTAATGGGTTAAAGTGTTTATAAAGATAATGTTAAGTTTACAAATCAAGTCCGAGACAGACAGACAGACAGATAATGGAATAACATTTTGCCCTGATCATGGCATAAAAATGGATAAAATACAATTCAATTATGAAATTTGCTCATCCAAACTCAAGCACCTTTTGAAGGTGTACACACAACAATTCCGTGCACTAAAATGAAAACCAGCTAATCCGTTCCTACACAATCCTGTTTTTTAACCCTTTCCTGTACAATCCCTGCTTTTCTCATCCCTGTGATTTCATTCTTGAGAAAACATTGTGGAAAAAGAAGAAATTGCTTGTTACAAGCAATTTCTTCTTTTTCCATACTATTTTCTTTCCTACTGAATGATTATTATTTAAATTAAAGCCACTTTCAAATGTCGTCTGCAAAACCCTTGAATTTTGACAAGACTAAAATTTTGCAAAACAGGAAAGGGTTAACGCCCCTCACAAAATACTATTTAAAAACATTGTGGATAATGAAGAAATTGCTTGTTTCAAGCAGTTTCTTCATTATCCACAATATTTCTACCCCAAAAGACAAAAGGTATTTAAAATTGTATCTAATTGAAATTGCATGTTCCACTTCTTTTACTTTTGACTTGTATAAAATTTTGTAATCTGGTAATGGGTTAATCAATATGAGGTCATGATGGTTATACATGATCAATCATGAAGACCAATTTTCAGTAAATTAAATCTAGAGATTCTATGTAAATGCCTCAAACAGTATATTTGTGTACTAATGCCATAACTTTCAAGTAACAAGTCACAATCTATATTTTTTTAATGAAGGAAGTTGTAGATGCAAAAGGGTTAGAACTCATAGATACACCATGGAGAACAACTAGGAAAGACAAGAAATTTTGCATTAATCCCCATTTCCTGTGATGAAGCCTAAAATGGCAAAACATTGACAATATTAGCAAGGTCAGGTAACTAGAAACATTATATGAAAATTTATTCAAATTCACCCATACATCTAGGAGGAGATGTGCTGACAAGGAATTTTGCATGAAGCCCCCTAAAATGACAAAACCAACAATGCATAAGGTCAGGTGACTAGGAAAATTCTGTGAAAATTTCATTCAAATTCAACCATAAATGTGGGAGGAGATGATTTAACAAGATAAGGACCAATGAATGTAGATTCTTAAAGTAAAAGTTTTCAGACGCATGCATGCACAGACACACGACAGACACAAGACCATGACAAAAACCTTGCTGGCTTTCAGCCAGTGGAGCTAAAAATGGACTGCACTCAAAATGATCAATTTTTTTTTTATAAACTTTTCTTTAATTTGAGATACACTTCCACTTATAACTTATTTCAATAAGTATTTAGAGGATAGTTTCATCCTTATTGAGAATACTTAAACATGCAAATAACACCTAATAGAATTAGCTAATTTGATGCAAAACAAAAGCTGAAAGCACTTCAAGGGATCTTTTGTCAGAAAAATACCATAGGTAGGAAAACAAACAGCATGATTACGTAAAAATATTTTGTAAGCCTTGTCAATAAACAGATAAAGTGAAATTTAAACTTAATATTCTAAGAAATAACAATTTGGAAGACAAACACATATATTTTTAACAAACAATGCAATATCTATTCTCTTTGATTTGATATAACAATTTCATTGTAAAAAATCCAAAGACTAAGCCCACATAATGTGTGAAGAAGGATCCATGTCCATTTTTTTCTGACAGAACAAGCGATATCTTTTTTAACCCATTCCAACACAGTGGAATTTTAGACCGGTCCAAATTGAAAGGAGCTGCAGATGACAATTTCAAGTTGATGGAATTTTAATTTTTTTTGTCTTTTTGGATAGAAAACATTGTGTATAAGGAAATTGCTTGATCCAATAATGAAGAAATTGCTTGATCCAAGCAATTTCTTCATTTTCCACAATGTTTTCCAAAGCTTTTTCGTTTAGGGGCGTAAAAAGGAGGGATTGTGTTGGAATGGTTTAAATAAATTCTTTGACAATGTACACATGGTGTACAAAACCATGAGAATGTCATAATTTTACCCACTACCACTTAACCTGATTCCATATGAAACAACTTTTGGACAGTCACCCAAGGAATTAGAATTGTCACAAGTAACAAGCAATATCTTCCTTTTCCACATTATTTCTGCCCTACAAGACAGAAATTTCTAAAAAATTATCAATTAAAAGTTGTTAGCAGCTTTCCAGCATTTGGACCAGTCTAAATTTATTGCCATCTGGTACTTCGACTTTGGTAGACTTTTTACATGAGGGGTGTTAAAAGGATGATTGTGTAGAAATGGATTAAATCTGTTGCCTCCAACTTCTAACAACTTGGACCAATCTCAAATTTTGTTGTTCGATAATGGATTAACCCATCCCCACACAATCACTCTCTTTTATGCATCTACAGAAAAATACTTTGGAAAATGAAGAAATTACTTATCACAATCAATTTCTTCGTATCCCCAATACTTTCTACAATAAAAGACAAAGATTTTTAAGATTCAGTCAACTTAAAATTGTTGAGTGCAAATTCATAGAATTTGAACCAGTCTAAAAAACTTTTGTGTGAGAATGGATTAAAATATCTATCTTTATAGTATGACCACTGCTACAAGCTATTTCCTCATTCTACACATTTGTTTTTATCCAGAAAGTTGAAAAATCTAAATTTCATTAATCTTGAATTGTAGTCTGCATCTCCTTTCAATTTGGACCAGTCTAAAATTTTGCCATCTGGAAATGAGTAAGGCAATCAATCAACAAACCATAAATTCACCTTATATTGTCTTTTGAGACCGACCAGAAATTACTCTAAATAAGTGTCCCTATTCCAGGAAAGAAGAAGAGATGTGGCATCCGTAATGTACTCTTATACTCTGACATCTGACTCATTTGGTCCATTTCTATCTGGGGACAATTGGACACTTTCTTAGATACAAGTAGATTTACCTGCAAAGAAAATTAGTTGCTGTTATTAGGATTTCCATATTCACTCTTTGGTTTGATTTTTTTTTTCTTCTGATTTTGGCTAATTACCAGTCAACAAAATCATAGAAAGGTCCAAATTGAAAGAAGTTTAAAGAAGTTGCAGTCAACTAATTTAAGTTGGTAAAATTTGGGAAAATCCTTGTCATTTAGGGTAGAAAACATTGTGGATAATGAAGAAATTACTTGTAAAAAGCAATTTCATTATTTTCTTTAACCTTTACCAAGCATTCTTCTTGAGAGGCATAAAGGCATGTGTTAGAAAGGTTTAAGAAATAACTTATCTATTTTCGATAAAGATTTTTTTTGTTATTATCTATAGATATTGTATGTCATGATTCCCCCCCTCCCCCTAAAGAAAGAAACCTAAAACCAGTCCTCCGGCCTGAGACTTGTGGTTTTTAGAGAGGACTGGTAGAGTTCTTAACTTTTGGTCCTTTGGACCAGCAGATTTTCTTATTCAAATGCATATAAATCTCCCCTTTTTACTCTTACCCTGAAAATCACTGATTTTCATGATAAAAAGATATTTAATTAGAGAAAACAGAGTGAGAAAAGAAGAAATTGCTTGTTACAAGGACTTTCTTTTTTTCCAACACTGTTTTATAACCAATATTTGCTTACAATTTGGGGACTTCCCACTATTAACACATTCCCACACAACAAAAGCTATTTCTTCATTTTCCTCAATGTTTCCTACAGTTTTTTTTCCTGAGATGCATAAAAAGGTGGGATTGTGTGGGAATTGGTTAATTTCATATTAGATGTACTTTTACATTCAAGTAAATGACCATAGATTTTGCTGACATTCATTTGCACAGGAGGACCTGTAAGAATTGGAAATTACTGGTCCTACAGGCCTGTGTTGAAATTCTGGAAGTGTGGAACCAAGTTCCCTGTTATGAACATGTTTCCTATTTTCATTGGTTAAAAATTACTTGTTACAATCATTCTGATATAATTCAATTTTTAGTTTTGTCTATCAAAAACAAGCCTTCTGATTGGTCGAAAAAATTTATTCATAACTCCATGAACAAAATTTTGAGTACACAGCGATTTTGTATGCTTCCGCACAAAAAAATCCCATACAAAAAGGTATCAAAATGTGTAAAGCTTTTGTTTTTTTTCGCTCTATACTATTAAATTATAAGAGATGAAGAGAATATTTTTTGTTTTCATGGAGGTATGAACCGAAAAACCTAATCACACAATGTATGAATCGGCTTCGCGTATTCATACAGTGTGATTAGGTTTTTTGGTTCATACCTCTATGAAAACAAAAAAATATTCTCTACATCTCTTAAATACAAGAACATAATAAATTTGCAGACTAAACTCCTAATTATTATACCTCACAAGGAAAAATTTCATTCACTACTTATTTGTGACCTCCAAAAACCAGAAATGATATAAATATTTGTTGCCATAGTAACTTACCCTATTCAACATGGTGCATATATCCTCACATTTTGCATATTTCATAAACACCTGGACCAGGGCCTCGACATACCAGCTACCTCGGTCTCTGTTCCTCCAAGCGTAATAACCTGTTGGTGAAAGAATAACTAATTTAGACAAAATGTGTTTACAAAACACCATGCCCCCTAAAAAGCCTTTTGTCGGAAGTAAGACCTTGAAGTCACCTTGACCTTGATCAATGACCTTGAACTTACGGCACATGCCTATAAATGCAAGGAAATATGAGCCATTTTTTTTTAATGGTGTTTGAAAGTTAAAAAAGACAGGCATATAGACATCAGTTAAACAATTGCCACCGGATCTTATAGATAAAAAATAATGAACTAAAGAATAATAAATGATATAATAATGAATTGAAATATCACCTATAACTTACTTAAATGCTGTAACTCAAAAACTAGAATGACTAAGGAAAACATTTTGGAAAATGAAAAACTGCTTCAAGTAGTGTTTTCACTATCCACTATGTTTTCTTCCGAAAAGACTGAAATTTTGAGACCTTATTTGGACATTAGCACCCTCCCCCCCTTAAGAAAAAGCTTTTTAACTGAACAATATTATTTGAAGGAATCTGACCCAAGGTCACCCAAGGATCATTCATCTGACATGTGTAGTACTTTTTGAGGAAAAGATTTTTATAAATGACAGACAAACAGTCTAGATGAATATAACACCTTGACAATGACTCTTGGGCTTTCAGCCAGTGATCATAAAAATTTACAATACAACATACCGTTCTGTGTTGGATAACAAATCAACATATCTGACATGGAAGGACATTGTCTAAGTCTGGTGTCCGAACCATCATGTTCATCAGTGTAATACTGCACTCCTCGATCTAATGCACCTGTGTTGTAAAAAACCAAGTTAATTGCTTCCTGCAAAACTATTGTAAGTGCCTACAAAATATCAAGGTCTCAGACCAACAATTGAAAATGCAAATATTTATAAAGGCACTAACATCAGTATTGTGAAAAGTCCTCCATATTTATTTGCACTTCAAATAGTTTTGCATTATTGGATAACCTCTTGAAAGGCAAAGTGCAGTTTCATGAAAACTTGTGAGGTATTTCAAATCTTAACCCATTAACAATCAATAGTGCCTTTTGCCCCCTGTAAAATAATGCTAAGGAAAATATTGTGCAAAAAGTAGAAATGACTTATAAGCTATTTATCCTTTTCCCATGATGTTTTCCAACATATTCAGTCATTATTATTCAAATTACACACTTTGAAATGACGTCTGTAACTTCTTTCAATTTGGATCAGACCAAAATTTTGTTGTTTGCTAATTGTGAATGCAAGTTAATTAGTTGTATCAATAAAAATGGTTCCTTTGCCATCATCCTTTTGGTACAGTATGACCTTTTTAGATTCTGAGTCATTTACCCATTATCAAACGACGAAATTCTAGACAGGTCAATATTCATGTGAAATCAACAATTTTTTGTTACATTCATCCTAAAAATCCTTTCTTTTTGGGTAGAAAACATTATGGATGATGAAGAAATTGCTTGTAACAGACAATTTCATCATTTTCCAAAATGTTTTCGAAAGCTCTCTTTCTTTAGGGAGTCAAAAAAGGTTGATTGTGTCGGAATAGGTTGATATCACTAGACACCTTTTGGTGAGTGTTATATTCATGCCACATATGAGCATTACATCTCCAATAATGTAAAAGGAATAAAAAATAGTTGGTTTTCAGATTAAGATTTGAAAAGACAGACAGATTGACAGACGGAGGTTAATCATGCCTCTGAACTTTTGAGCATAAATCTTTAGTTTCCATGATCTTTCAGTATTTTTCAATGTAGATATTCCATTTATCTTAGATGATATATTTTTTCAATAACAAAGATACTTTAAACCATTTTTGGGTGACAGAATTTTAGAGTGATCTAAATTCAAAGAAGTTGCATACATTTTAGTTGGTGAAATTCTAAAATTCTTTATCTTTTGGAGTTGAAAACCTTGTAACGAGCAATTTCATTATTGTCCACAATGTTGTCAAAAGATTGACGTCTAAAAGCAGGATTATGTGGGAATGGGTTAAAACTTCAAATACAAAATGCTCATTTTTTATCCTTTTCACATTTCACTTGCACGAAATTCGCCCAACCTTACCTCCCCTACAAGCCTGTACAATGAATATCTTTGGTTTTCCCCTCAACATGGGGCAGCAAGTGTTGTCAAACAGAGAGAAGACTCCGTCCAGCTCAAACTTTTTACCGTCTGACCCAAAGATGTAGCCTTCCTCACCATGACTAAGAATACATATGATTGCTGCCTCGCCAGACCTGTGACCCTCATCTTGTGAGAAGTCTTGAAGTTTTATTGCCATTTCCTACAATTAGAGAGACCTCATTTTCATAGCAATCCAAATCCAAACAAGAGCACTACATGTGAATGCCAATATTCTGCTGTTCAAATGATTGATGGTGGGTAAAATGAAACAGAGGCAAAATTCATTCAAATTGCATTTAGTTATACCCCTTGTTGGTATAGACTGTGCTTTTGACAGTGAACATATATTCTGTGTTTCAAATGAAATTGTTAAGTAACAGAGATATTACAAACTATAAAAAGTTTTAGGACAACGACCCAGACGCCTGCCTTGTCATAGCAATACGTCGGGTTTTCTATGTAAGCAGTTCAGCTAAATATAAGAAGTTTTTGGAGCCTGCTATCTTTCACGTTCTTCTTTTCGGGAAAAAAAGCATTCCAGGGACTTTCGATAACGGAACTCCTAATCAAATAAAAAGTCTTTGCTCAAGAATACAAAACATAAATATAATAAGCCTTTTATTTCACTTCATTTTTGCCCATTACCATGATTTTCAAATTGAATGATATGAGTTATTTCATTCTCAGATCACAAAATTTTAGCAGTTACAGGAGACAATTTTCTGTTGATGAAATTTTAAGAAATCTTTGTCTTTTAGGTAGAAATTGTGATTATCGAAGAATTTCTTGTCTTAGCAATTTTTTCAGTTTCTACAATGTTCTCTATAGCTTTTTCTTGAGGGCATAAAAAAGTTGAATTGTGTGGGAATGAGTTAATAATGAAGCTATAGAAATAACCATTTATATTGAATACCCAAATTGAAGATTCTTAGACAGACAGAAGCAATGCTGAAAAACCATTTATAAAACCTATATACATGTATTTGTGGTAAAAAGCCAAAATGCTCAAGCAAGAGATGAATGTGCTTTCAAACTTTAAGTCTGTCTTTAACCCATAACCAGAGAAATTATTTTAGACTGGTCCAAAGTGAAATAAGTTGAAGACAACAATTTCAAGTTGATGAAATTTTAACATTTTTTTCTTTCTCTATAGACAACATAAAGGGAAATGAAAATTGCTTATACAAGCGATTTCTTCCTTTTCAAAATTTTTACCTCAGCGATTTTCTTGAGAAGCACAAAAAAACTGGATTGCTTTGGAATTGGTTAACCATACGTTAACCCATTCCAACACAGTGGAATTTTAGACCAGTCAAAATTGAGAGAAGCTGCAGACGACAATTTCAAGTTGATGGAATTTTAAATTTTTTCGTCTTTTTGGATAGAAAACATTGTGGATAATGAAGAAATTGCTTGATCCAAGCAATTTCTTCAATTTCCACAATGTTTTCCAAAGCTTTTTAGTTGAGGGGCGTAAAAAGGAGGGATTGAGTGGGAATGGGTTAAATTGAGAAACTGCTTACCTTTGCAGTAAGCCCATCCTTATCATTAAACACAGTGACATCAAAATGTAGTTGACATAACAAATTATGGAGATTTTCTCTGTCAATATCTGTACCACGACGTGGAGGTTTGCCCGTCACTTCATTGACATTTAAAACCAATGCTTTACCACGAGGTATTCTTCTCATTGAATATGACTGAAAATAAAAAAAGTTCATTTAACCAATTACAAGATGGCGAAACTTTAACTGGTCCAAATTGAAATCAATGGCAGACAACAACTTTTCCATGGTAAAAATCTGAAAACATTTTGAATTTTGAAGAAAATGCTTGTCACAAGCAATTTCATCATTGTCCACAACGTTTTTGAGATCTTTTGTTCTGAGGGGTGTAAAAAAGCTGGATTTTGTCAAAATGGATTCAGTAATTATCAAAAAACAAAAGGTTTCAACTGAAACAAGTTGCTATCAATAATACAAAATGACATTGAAATTGAAGAATAAATGCCATATATAGGTGAAAGGAAAGGAAAAATAACTTTTAAATGCATTTTTTTCTTTTTCCAAAATATTTTTCCTCATTCATAATATGTCAAAGGCCATATGACTGACTTGTATCCAAATTAGTTGATCAAAATCCAAACTTGCCCTCAAATTGAAAGTATTACTAGTCAAAGTTTTAATTAACCCTTGTCATGCTGAATCCTGAATATTGAAGGAGGAGTTTTTGACACAAGATTATTAGTAATATGTAAGAATATCGAAGGAGGAGTCAGCGACACAAAGTTACAAGTAAATGTGCACAAGGCAGAAAAAATGTTGTCCCAATGGGAATATATTCTTCAATCAGGAGTTGCACATCAAAATTACATTTTCCAAAAATTCAACATATATGTTTTTATGTAGTTTCAGCACAATTAAAGAAAAATGAAAAGAGGAATTTACAACAAAAAATTGAGAGCATTTTGTTTGCAGATGGATGGATGGACAAACAGGCTGATTCCATAATTATTTTCCATTACCATACGGGAAATTTTAGACTGGTCCAAGTCAAAAGAAGTTGCAGATGACAATCTAAAGTTTATGAAATTCTAGATTTTTCCAATTTTCTGGGTAAGAAACATTGTGTAAAATGAAGAAATTGCTTGGTTCAAGCAATTTCTTCATTTTACACAATGTGTTCCAAATTGTTTATCTTGAGGGGCTTCAAAAAGTGTCTATATGTGGGAATTGGATATTCAAGGCTCAGAGTGACTGAGCTACTGGCTCTCTGAAAAGCATAAATCAGTACCTGTTTGAAGTTTGCAAAGTAAAACTGCCTTGAACAGTGATCAACTTTCACATCTATGGGGCCATCTGTGAGGTCTATTTCTGGGTCATCCATGACCCCTTGTAGGACCCCTTTTTGAAATGTTTCCTGGAGATTTTCTCCTTCTATAACAACTGATGGTTTAGATGGTCGTTTCTGTTGATCTCCAACAATCTTGACAATAAGATCCTTGTCGTCAACAATGTTCATCTTAATTGGTGTGGAATGTCTGTCTGTCTGTATACAATCTGGATCTTCTCTGGCTCGTTTGACTGCAAATATAGCAAAGTGAACATTAACTCATTCCCACACAACAAGGTTTCAGACTGGTCCAAATTGGAAGAACCTGCAAATGACAATTTCAAGTTGATAAAATTTTAAATTTTTGTCTGTTGGGATAGAAATCATTGTGGATAAGCAATTTCTTCATTTTTCACAATGTTTTATGAACTTTTTTCCTTGATGGGTGCAAAAAGGTAGAATTGTGTGGGAATAAGCTAATAGACTGGAATCCTGTTTTAGATGTTTCAGTAGATACATGAAAGGTACTTCTGAGACTGTTCTATTGCCTACACAATGTATACAATTCAAAAGAAATTGAAATAAAAATAGTTCAAGGGAAGACAATTCTTCATCGAGGGAAAGTTGACCCTTCAAAATGTAATGCAGTCCCCTGCATAGGCATAGATAAAGATAAATCCCAAAATAAGTGGCATCAGATCCATGTCTATACTGCAAGTTTTTCCCTTTTAATCCATTACAATATGACAATATTTTACACCAGTCCAAAAAGAAAGAAGTTGCAGATAACAATTTTCAGTTGATGACATTTAAGAATTCTTTATCTTTTGGGGTAGAAAATATTGTGGATAATGAAGAAATTGCCTGTCACATGCAATTTTTTCATTTTCCATGGTGATTCCCAGGCTTTTTTCTAGAGGGGCATAAAAGGGTCATTGTGTGTGTGAATCATAAATAACAATAATTTTCAAATGAAATACTGGCCCCAAAACAGCCTTTCTGATGCTGTCAGCCCTTAAATTTGATTTTAACCCTTCCCCGTTTTTGGAAATTTTAGACTAGTCCAAATTGAAAGAGCGTACAGACAACAATGACAACTGGATGCCATTTGAAATGAAACCATCATATGTGGTAGAAAAAATTGTGGAAAAAGGAGGAATTGCTTGTTACAAGCAATTTCTTCTTTTCCACAATGTTTTCTCAAGTATAAAATTTCAGGAACGTAAAATCCCGTATTTGAACGGGAAAGGGTTAAGAATTCTTTATCTTTTGGGGTAGAAAATATTGTGGATAATGAAGAAATTGCATGTCACAAGCAATTTCTTCATTTTCCATGGTGATTCCCAGGCTTTTTTCTAGAGGGGCATAAAAGGGTCATTGTGTGTTTATCATATATAAGATTAATTTTCAAATGAAATACTGGCCCCAAATCAGCCTTCCTGGTGCTGTAAGCCCTTTGATTTTAACCCTTTCCAGTGTTGCATCCAGGATTTCTTCCAAGAGGGGGAGCTCCCCCTCTGAATTACTGAAATGGGGGGAGTGACAAATGCTAAGGGGGGGGGTAAAACCCCTAAGCAATAAGTTGATTCATTGATAAATCTTTCATAAAGATATGAAGTAAACAACGAATCTAATAAGTTTACACCACAATTCAAGATATATCACTGAAAAATTGAGGCAAAAAACTAAGCTCTTGATGTATATGTTGAAACATTTTCACCCACTTTTATATCCTTCAAGTCTAACCCAATCTATTCTTGTAGAGCCAACATTTCAGAAGGCTTTATCTGTCTTAGTCATATAATAAGCAGTTCTCATAGCACAAGTTATTCTTTAACTGAAGTTTATCATGTATATTGGAGGTAGCTCTAACAAACTCACTTTGATGCACACTGTCCTTAGTAAATGTGGTCTGACTAAATGTTTAAATGTGTGCAAGTTTTGAAATTTGTGCATCCGGCAGTAAATGGATAATTCTTACCCGAGGTTTATCACAAGACAAATAACAGTCATCCCAGATTTCATTTTCTCCTCGTGTTTCTAACTCTTATAATTGTTAACCACGATTTCTGCAATTTTGCGTCTGGATGAAACAGAGTCCGTTTATTTTTCGCCCCGAGAGCTGACAAGATTGGCTTTTGTGGTCTTTCTTCTAGTCTGTCGATTACGATGATAAAGCGCCGATATCGAGGCCCATAAAGAAGTCGGTGGTGCCTTATGGTGGTATTCAGATTGATTTAAATCAACTCTTTTTGTCAAGTTTGACATGATTGTCTTTAGCCGGAAACGGAAGGATTCTTCTGCGCATGCTCCACTGTTGGGTTCCCTGACTATTTTATACACATTGATTAGAATTCGGGGACCAGTTTAATTACGATGTGTCGTAATGGTTATGAATAGCGATGATCGGAGCTATTTTTATCAGTATGATATTGTCAACAGTTAATCGTCATTAGTCTTTTTTCACTTTTTTTTTTATACCGCCCCTTTGGTTATGGATTCTGAGGGAGTCAGAACATTGTTGCGTGATTACTCCCCCATCAAATTAGTGAGGTTGCGGGAGTGATTAAAAAACACGGGGGAATCCCGCAATTGCGCGGCCTGGATGCAACTCTGCTTTCCCGTTTTTGGAAATTTCAGACTAGTCCAAATTGAAAGAGTGTACAGACGACAATGACAACTGGATGCCATTTGAAATGAAACCATCATATGTGGTAGAAAATATTGTGGTAAAAGGAGGAATTGCTTTTTACAAGCAATTTCTTCTTTTTCCACAATGTTTTCTAAAGTATAAAATCACAGGAACGTAAAATCCCATATTTGAACGGGAAAGGGTTAACTCTTTTCTGAATAAGGATCTAACCAAGCTGGAGAAGGGTTAGTATCTTTGCTAAGGTGAGCACTACCTTTTGTTTTCTCAAAAAACATCCAAATAGAATGAAGTTTCTCTCATAAATTGTTTCACACCATCTTAGAGGAACTACACAATCTCAGACCAAATTTAAATTCTTACCTGCACTTCCATCTTCATCAGACATCAGTCTTTTATTCATTGTATCTGGAAAAATAACAAAGTCATATTTCTATCAATCACTCAAGCTCTAAACACCCCTGTATGATTTCAAAGCAATTCTCATAATTTTGGAAATCTGTGAGCAAGGCATAAGCACTCATTATTTGAATTGTGTGTTTTGATGAAATTTTATAAGAGCCTGTGCTTAGCATCTCCAATAAATTCATTTGTGTGCCTAGTAAATACTCAGGTTGTCCTATCAACCTATTACCACACCAGAAATATTTGGACTGGTCCAAATTGAAAGGAGTTGCAGACTACATTTCAAAGTTTTTGAAAATTTTGATTTGTTCAACTTTCTGGAAAGAAAACATTGTGTAAAATGAAGAAATTGCTTGTGACACAATGTTTACTCAGTTATTTTTTCTGTAGGGGCATCCAAAAGCGTCACTGTCTGGTAATGGGTTTATCCATACATTCAAGTCAGAAACTTCACTTTGCACTCTTAAGATATTTACAGACAAAAGGTTTCTTTAACCAATTCTCACACAATAAAATTTTACACCAGTCCAAATTCAAAGAAGTTTCAGACGACAATTTTAGGTTGATGAAATCTTTAAAATCTTTGTCTTTTTGGTTGGAAAACTTGTAACAAACAATTTCTTCATTTTCTACCAAGAAAGATGAAAAAATCTAAAATATCTAATCTAAAATTAAACTTTAAATTGTTGTGTTCAACTTCTTTCAATTTGGACCAGTCTAAAATTTTGCCATCTGGTAATGGGTTAAATGATCAGGAAATAATCTACATGAGATAAGTTGATGTAAAGGCTGCTCATTGTTCATTACATGTATTTATTCAAACAAGACACCTTGAGTTGTGACCTTGACCTTGGAGCACATCTACTCATGATGGAGAACATCTATACCACATTACTTTTAAATCCATCCATGAATGTTGAAAATACACTAAGGACAAGCTCAGTTTGACCTCAAGCTGTTACTTGACCTTGATAAAAAAAAAGACACATACAAATAGCACAAAGTTATCTTGAAATCTATCAATTAATTAAGGAGGTATGCTCTGCACAAATTTGTACAAACTAAAGCAAATACACTGACTTGTGGTTGTAAAATCTATGTCTCACTCACTGCAAGCAGGTTCAACAATGCCAATATTTTTCTGAGGTCTGACTTGATTTTACACAATAATGCATAATGAAAATAGATGAAAAATAATAATCAATAATATAGAGATTGATTGAATGGAGTTTAATACCACTTTTAACAGTATTTCAGTCCGTTCGCGACGGCTGGAGTACTTAATGTATTCCTGGTATTTCTCACACCAGTACTATCACTACATCCTTTCCTAGGCTCCGGCTGCAATCCCACTTAGATTTATGATTATCCATCCATTGGTGAGAGACAAATGTTAGAAAATATGTGCCACCACCGGGGATCAAACTCATGACATCCCATGATTGAAGATCGGGAGTCTTATGCGCTACCAACTGAACTATGACAGCCGCTAGTAATATAAAGAAAAGACATTTGGAATTGCCTTTACAGTTGATTTCTCCCACAGGTCCTACTAATGTATATTTCCTTCCTATTATTCTTCTTGGGTATAAGCACAAGGGATTTTGAGGTCATACGTAACCCTTGTCAGGCTAAACCCAGAATATTCCTGTTGAGGCAAAAGATATAGACAAAGATTAGCCCCAACCAGCTGTTTGTCTTTTTAAAGCCAAACTTATCTTTAGAACTGTTTTTCCAAAGAAATATTGATCCAAAGACATGATACCTTTAGCCCTTTGATTTTAATACAGATCTAAGATTTTTTTTATTCAGCATGACAAGGGTGAACCCATTCCCATGCACATTTTTTAGACTGGTCCAAATTCAAAAGGCTGCAGACAACTATTTCAAGTTGAGAGAATTCAGAGCATCTCCATTGTTTTGGTAGAAAACATGGTTGAAAATGAAGAAATTGCTTTTAACAAGCAATTTCTTCATTTTCAACCTTGTTTTCCTTAAGTCTTTTCTTGAGGTACGTAAATTGGAGGGATTGTGTGGGAATGAGTTAACCAAGATGAATAGTTTCCTTTTCAAGGTACATACCCACACTGTCATTCTTCAACAATTTAGGAACATTTCTGTTTGACACCATATATTCTGGATCAGTCTGTCCATTGGTCCGTCCAACATCTGTATGAACAGTTTGGATGTAGTGAGGCATGGCCATCATTTCTCTCTCTGATGATACGGAACTTTTCACTTCAATATGGCGTGGAATTTCTATATAACTTCTTTCCACGATTAATTGTTTATTCGGACTTGCATGTGGAATGGAAGACATGGATTTCATAGCACTTAATGACTGCTGTCTTATCATATCTTTGCCAACTTCTGAATTCTCAGATTTTGCACACTGGTTTCCATGGATGTTTATTTTTTCTTGGTAACCAAGATAATTATTATTTAATTGATTATGAGGAAAACTATTGTCACGTATACAATTATATTGTGAGATTTCTACTTTCTGTGGGACGGAAGACGGGTTAATGGCATTGGATGTTTTAAATGAGAACGGATTTAATCCTTTCAGTGGAGGTTGGGATGATTCTACTGCTATATTGGAAGACGATGATAATAGCGATGAATTGAACACTTCTGGTGGATGAGCAAATAGTTTATCAAAGGAAGACGTTTCCCGATCTGGTACATTACCACCTAGCCCTATATTTGGTGATGCTACATCTTTCACGGGAAAATTTATTTGGCTACTGGAAGTATTCCTACTCACACCGTGTTGCAACAACAACTGTTCTTTTTCAGACATGAGGCCATTAGTTTTAAATGGAGAATGTGTATGACGCTCCACTTGTGAAAGATTTGGTCGTTGGAGGGAATTCTGGTAGAAATAATAAGCATCGTGTTCTAAATTCGATACCATTGGAAGATTCGGTTTCCCTAAAGCAAGATGAGATGGTTCTATACTCCTTCTGTAAGTCTGTTGCTCAAATTCCTCCCTTACTGCCATATTTGGAAGAACCTGTGAATTTGGGCTGCAGTCACTCACAACCTTTGGACAAGCATAAGTGATGACCTGTGATTCAGGTTGTGGGACGCTGCAAGATGGTGTGGGTTTGACTTCCTTCACAGTGTCATCATCTTGACCCTTTTCTTCACTTTCCTGGCTTTCTTTGGGTTTGAGGAACAGATCTACAATGTCTTGTTGGTGGTCAGCTATCAGAGCTTCACAAAACAGATCAAACGCTTTGCTACCAGACAGCTCCAGCTCTTCCAGTAGTTCCTCAGTTTGTTCTGCGAATGTCCTTTTGGCCTGGATTGAAAAGTTAAGAAATATTTTAAACACCTCTATTCAACAACTATCTTAACCCATTACCATACAGCAAAATTTTAGACTGAAGCAGGGTTTTCATTAGTACCCAAAAGTGAAAAGTCATTGACCCTTGGGCCAAAATTTCCAAGAGTCAAAATTGAAATCCAAAGAGTCAAAATGCAATATTCCCCCCCGAGCAATTTAGAAAAACAAGCTTAAAACCTTGTTAGCAATGGTGCCTTAAAAGTGATTGTATGTTTTTTTTTTCAGAAATGGTGCCTTAGAATAACCTCTGTTTCAGATTGAAACATTTCTCCAATCTGACAGTATTCTTTTTTCAATATAAGTTAAATTTTAGGGAAAGTTTAGTATTTATACATATTATTAGTTTGAATCAGTTTTAGAAAATCTTAAGAGCACTAAGAGGATCAAATTATTTTAATTTCTTATAAAAAGAAGTGCCGATTTTATGCACGAAAACCAATGACATTTCTTGGGCAATATTTTCTTTGGTTTCACTTTACTTCTTGATTATATTCTGTGACTTTTTTATTAAAGAAATAGCAAATAAGTAAATTTCAGTAGGATTAGAACTCTGAAAATGGGTTTCATCATTAATTTCACAGGTGTCAAGTACCTGTCAATGGCGATCGCCGATGCATGTTCATCATTGGGAAGTGCTAATTGCCTATCAAGCTTGTTGTTAAACTTGATGGGGTGTATATTTTTATAATCAATTAACCATTTTCCAATAATTTTGGCACACTTATGATGACCCTTGACGCATGGCTGATAATTTTCGAGAGTCAAAATGACGCACAGTGACAAATTTTCAAGCGTCAAAAATGCATTTTTTTGAATTTCTGTGCGTCAAAACCCTAGGTCTCGGGTCAAACGAAAACCCTGTGAAGTTGCAGACAACAATTTAAAGTTGATGAAATCTTGTAAGTTTTCCCGAGTTAAAAGCAATTTCTTCACTTTCCACGCAATTGTTTTTCTTGAAGGGCGTCCACAAGCGTCATTGAGTGGGAATGAGTTAAAGGGGCCTGAAAACAGGGTTTAGGCCAACATTTCAATTCTTAAGGGATCTTTTTCACCCATACCATCCATAAAATTGTTACTAATATTGTTTTTACACTGTGAAGCAGCAAATGAAACAAGAGCACCGACCATGGGTGCCAATGCTCGGCTGAATTTGCTATTCTAAGTCGAAAAGGGGTATAACTCTTACAAAAATGCTTTTAGTTATCCCCCATGATAGTTTAGATAGCTCTTGTCAAGTTTCATGAAGATATCTTCGATAACAACAGAGATATAACCAAAGTTAAAGTTTGTCACGCCAACCTAACACCGACGCGAACGATGCCAAGTTTCATGAAGATATCTTCGATAACAACAGAGATATGACCAAAGTTAAAGTTTGTCACGCCAACGCTAACGTCGACGCGAACGATGCCAAGGTGATCAAAATACCTCGTTTTTTTTTCTGAAAACAGCCGAGCTAAAAAAAGGGTTTTCATTGATCACTATCAAAAACATAAAATCCTGTTACTCCAGATCAGGGTAACCTTAATTTATAATAGAAATTTTGTGTTGTTGGCAATATTTGGAAATGTCTTCATAAGACAATTGACACTCAAATCTTGATAGATGAAACTGAAATTATCATACATTGTTTTTATTCAATTTTGAAATATCAATTCTGATAGACCCTATACTATATTAACCTATTCCCACACAAGACAAATAAATTGGGAAAACATTGTAGCAATTTCTTCATTGTACACAATGTTTTCTACAAAGAAAGTTGAAAAATCTCATATTTCACAGACTTAAATTGTCGTCTGCAACTCCTTTCAATTTTGACTAGTTACCGGTACTCTAAAATTTTGTTGTGTGGTAATGGGTTGAGAGTATTTTCAGAATTGAGTGTTTTGGAGTACAAATATCAAACTTCTTTAACCCATTACCAGATAACAATATTTAAGAAGGTCCAAATTAAAAGGAGTTGCAGACGACAATTTCAAAGTAATGAATTTTGAGATTTTTTCAAGTTTCTGAGTAGAAAACAAAGTGTAAAATGAAGAAATTGCTTGTTACAAGCAATTTCATCATTTTACACAATGTTTTTTCAAGTGTTTTTCTTCAGGGGCACCAAAAAGCATCATTGTGTAGGAACGGGTTAACCAAATACCAGACTGCAAAATTTTTAACTAGTCTAAATTGAAAGGACTTGCAGGCGACAAATCAAAGTATATGAACCTTTAAATTTTTTCAGTTCTTTGCATTGAGAACATTATGGAAAATGAAGAAATTGCTTGGGTGAAGGAATTTCTCAATTTTAACACAATGTTTTCCCCCTTGCTTTTTTTGAGGGGTGTCAAAAAGCGTCATTGTGTGAGAAGGAGTTAAGTTTTGAAAAGATCCATCTTTCATTGAGTGAACAAAACAGTTTCATATGGGAAATACAAACAAGAGGACCATGATGGTCCTAAATCGCTCACCTGAGGCATCCACAAATTACAGTCCTTTTTTGTATAAAAAAGACTTAACTTGAGCAAAATAAATAAAACACTTATAAGATTACGGGCTTTGTACAAAACAATCCAGTAATGCTTTCAAAAAAAAATCAATGCCTTTGGCTTTATTGTTTAATCCATTACCAAACTATCCCACAATTTGTCACCCTCAGGAAAAAAGGTTTAAAAACGCATTGTGAGAAAGGGAGTGACAAGCTATTTCTCCATTTCTATTCAAGAATTCTTTAAATGCGATTTACGCAATTTTTGACCCCAGGAGCAGAGACGTTCTTTATCCTAAGAGCATTTTTTCCTATAACATAGTACAAAATTATTTAGTCATGCTACATACCAAATATGAATGCCATTTACCATATATTTCAGAAGAAGAAGTCTTTCAAAGTTGCTCTAATTGGATGTTTTCGAAAATTTTGGACCTATAGGGCAGTGCCATGTTTTATCCCAGGGCTAAGATTTTAGCTAACATGGTAAAGAACCATCTGTTCATGATATATACCAAATATGAATGCCTAAGACTTTGTAGATTGGGAGGAGAAGACTGTTGAACATGGTCTAATTGAGCATTTTTACAAACTTTGGACACCCAGGGAAAGGGTAACCTATAGGCATGAATTTAATCAAAATTGATAGATAACAGCCAGGCTATGCCACACTCAAAATATAAATGCCCTCCGCCTTAAAATGAAGATTTTTTTTTTTAACATACTCAAAATTTACTTTTTCCCAATTTTTGGACCTCTAGTGCAGGGCCGTTTTTGACCCTGGGAGGACAACTTTAAGTGATATAGTACAAAACTATCTAGTTATGCTACATACCCAATATGAATATCCTTGACTTTATAGTTTAAGAGGATAAGTCTTTTGAAATTGCTCTAATTAAGCATTTTTCCAAACTTCGGACTTCAGGGGCGGGGTCATTTTTGACCCAAGAGATTAAATATTTTAAAACTTGGTAGAGAACCATATGATTAAGCTCTATTCAAAATATAAAGGTCTTTGGCCTCGAAGTCTATGAAAAAAACAACAACAAAGATTTACTAAAATTTCCCATTTTCATATGCCGCGGTTACAACATTTTTTCACGGAATGAAATTCTTTTCACAACTTTTGAAGAGCTTCACCCAAGGAACATCCCTGCAAAGTTTCAGCTTGATTGGCCTACTTGTTTAGGAGGAGAAGATTTTTAAAGATATTTAAAGAATTACTAAAGATTCCCATTTTCAAATGCCGCGGCAACCAGCGTTTTTGATGGAATTAATTTCTTTTAACAACTTTTGAAGAACTTCACCCAAGGAACATCCCTGCAAAGTTTCAGCTTGATTGGCCTACTGGTTTAGGAGAAGAAGTTTTTTAATGATATTTAAAGAATTACTAAAGATTTCCATTTTCATATGCCGCGGTTACAATAGTTTCTCGCGGAATGAAATTCTTTTAACAACTTTTGAAGAACTTCACCCAAGGAACATCCCTGCAAAGTTTCAGCTTGATTGGCCTACTGGTTTAGGAGAAGAAGTTTTTTAATGATATTTAAAGAATTACTAAAGATTCCCATTTTCATATGCCGCGGTTACAATAGTTTCTCGCGGAATGAAATTCTTTTAACAACTTTTGAAGAGCTTCACCCAAAGAACATCCCTGCAAAGTTTCAGCTTGATTGGCCAACTGGTTTAGGAGGAGAAGATTTTTAAAGATATTTAAAGAATTACTAAAGATTCCCATTTTCAAATGCCGCGGCAAGCAGAGTTTTTGACGGAATTAAATTCTTTTAACAACTTTTGAAGAACTTCACCCAAGGAACATCCCTGCAAAGTTTCAGCTTGATTGGCCCACTGGTTTAGGAGGAGAAGATTTTTAAAGAAATTGTGGACGGACGGACAGACGGACAGACGGACAGACGGACGGACGGACGACGGACAACGACCGATCACAATAGCTCACCTCGCACTTTGTGCTCAGGTGAGCTAAAAATTATAGCCTTATGTTGTTGGGCATGCAAATGTCATAGCTACAGCTTTATTCAAGCTATATTTACAAAATTTTGTAAGCCTGATGAAGATTTGTTTTTTACTCAACGGATTATTCAGGGATTTTGCTACACATTTCAACTGCGGCTTTGGGTCAGGAAAATTCACAGTATTATTCTAATTTTTTGGAAATTTGAGGAGATTTTAGACGAATATTTCTTTACTGTAAATACAATACATTACCTCCTAGTAAGGCTTTTTAAAACTTTCTACAATACTCCATCATGCCTTTATTTCGGGTCCATTCACCAATCAAAACAAAACTTGAAATTTGGGGAAATTGCAGCCTACAATTGGAAATTCTCTGCTCTGAATTGGGTAAAGAAGATACATGTACTCTTTATCACTTCATAAATATTGCTAAGAATCTAGCTTAGACCAAAACAAGAGTGCCCTAGTCACAATATATACCGCCAAATAATTGCTTTTTAAACAGGTAGCTATAGATGTACATGCAGGGTTCTCCCCAGGCCATTATGGCGTATCGGCCCCGATACGCCTTCATTAATTAAGAGAGTTTGCCGATACGCCTTCAGATCGCCGATACGCTTAAATTTGGTCACCGATACGGCTTAATTTCAAGCAGAAGAAAGGGTAAAGCAAACCATTAAAATTGGCTGCAGAAGCGCGGACACGACAGGCTCTTTATCTATAATGTTGTATACCACGTTTTACATAACATCTCTATTGATAAGACCCTTACACTCTTACTAATTAATGATTATCGATTTTTTCTCGCGTTTCCCACTGGTACCTCGCTATCAGTCACCAAGCATGATAGGTACCAATATGTAAACAATGAATTCAAAATGGCGACCCGGTTCCGGAAAATTGTCACTTCGGCTGAGATCGGTCCAGTTAAAAGTAAAAGATGTGGTTATTTGATGTGACAACTATCAAACTAAAGCCACAGTGGTTTAAAATTTATTTTTTTGAAGGAAAGATTTATTGGGTCAGTTTATTTCATACACTGATCGCTGAAAACATACCCTTTTCGCGATCTTTTTTCCTTACGAGAATTTGCCAAAATAATAAAGACAGATTTGTATAGAAGCCATCCTAGTTATACTAAGCTCTTGTTTTCAACTCAGTTTAATAATTACACACATGTATCTCCTGGAATAAGTCTATTTATTTTTTATCCAACATGGAGGGCATTATCTCAAACATTCGTACCCTTGTTTGTTCAACCCATTTTTTCAATAAATTTGTTTAAAAGTTTGATGAAAAAATACTATTATACTTTTAGTAATCATCTAATAATATCTCATCCTCTCATGTTTTTTACCCAAAAAGAAATAATACCCCCATAAAAATCAAAGTGCTGAAAGCACTTCAAGAAAAGAATGCCTTAGACCAATTAGGGATTTCTTTTTATAAAAAGTAATGGTTTAATAATTATTTAGAATCAGGAAAAGATCATTCACGCTATAATATTTGGAAAACAAAATCCTCTTTTGAAAATCAAAGTGCTGAAATCACTTAAAGAAGAGAAGAGTTAAGACACTTGTTTAATAAATTTGATCAAGTTTCATGTTATAATTTGAGAAATAAGGTTGGACACTGCTGATATATTATACATTTTTTATTAACTTATTGAAATCAAATAGCTGAAAGTACTGTTAGAAGAATAGTTATAGTGTCAGACAGTCGAATGCTTCTGAATGGGCAAATAATGAGCATTTCAAATTTTACACAGAGAATCTAATGGAGCTCTTTAAGAAGCAAAATATGAAAATGAAACCAGGTATTTCACACAGGAACCTTATAAATTCATTTTAGAAATTACTGATAATATTTCCTAATTTTTTTCTGATGAAGGGCATTTTTCGTCAATCCAACACTCCATGCTTTTTTAAAGAGTCCTCAAGGATATGATTTTTGGACAGACTTGATAAAATGGCCAAGCATGAAAAGCTAATCCTATCTAATAGACAAGCACTTGACACTTTTTTTTACTCATGAGACTTTTGGGTATATTCTTTCATTATCTTTCCTTTTCACATCCTTTTTATGAGACAATTTAGTGCCCTTTCCAACAAATAGGATAGAGAGTTGAAGTAAGCTGAGTAATGTCACAATTGGTTGGTATCAAAATAAGCCTCAGAATAGATAAATCAACTTATAATAATTAAAAAGTTGAAGAATATAATTCAAGAAGAACTCTCAATAAAACAACAAGATGTCAATAACCAAGCTAAAAAGCACTTTTAATGACCTTTATTATGTATAGTCATACCAAGATGTTAACAGACAATACGCCGCGCATTTGCCACTACGCCTTCAAAAATTTCTGGGGAGAACCCTGACATGTATAATGGTTTGAACTCATGAACACACCATAGAGAACAACTAGGCAAGGAAGGAGATTTTGCATTAAACCCCATTTGTCTGTGACAAAGCCTAAAATGGCCAACCCCCGACAATATTCCCAAGGTCAGGTGACTAGGAGCATTCAGTGAAAATTTCCTTCAAATTCATCCCTAACTCATGGAGGAGAGGTGTAAACAGGAAGTTTTGCATTAAGTTCCTATTTTCTGTGATGGTAAAAACTAGGACAAAATACACAAGGTCAAGGGACTAGGAATATTCTGTGAAAAGTATTTTCAATTTGTCCATAAATGTTGAGGAGATGTATCAACAAGATTTGGATGTACAATCGGAAAGGACAGTCATACCAATACACATCCAGCTTCCGAGGGGTTCCGGTATCCAAAAATCAAACTGTAGAATTGGTGACTTACCTTAATATTTTGAATTTGTCTACGAGTCATGACTTTTCTGGCCAGTAGTTGTGTGTACAAGCCTCCTCTGACATTAATGTTGTCCACCAAATTGACTCGCTGAGTCAGCAAGATATCCTTGTGTTTGTCATCCATGCCTGAAAGATAAAACTTGTGTTACCAACCACTCAAGGGACTGCAAGAATTTGGCTGTTCAAGAGAAGGATCACTCAGTACACTTTTTTGTGACATATGAGGGATCAGTTCAGCTGCATACATAATCAATAGTAGGATTCTTAACATAGGAATAAATGAGAATCCTTATAGTTTATGTATGCAGCTGAACCCATATGCCACAAAAAGGTACACAGCGCATTAAGTGATCATTCTCAAAGATAGATATAATAATGATAGCAATAGTGATATAGGAACAATTATAATGAAACTAATTTTCCTAACAATAAAATAACTTCAATAACTAGACATTGTCACAAAGCGGACTAATACCCCCCCCCCCCCAACAGCACTTGTCCATATACAAGTGCTATCTGCAAAAGGGCCATAACAAAAAATGGACTTTTTAAATAAAAGGGCCATAAATCCGTCAAAAATCAAAGGACCATAACCAAAATAGGATATGCACATGTCTGACTTATACCGAGTCTTTCAGTGAAATTTGAATCAAATCCGTCCACTGGTTGCTGAGAAATTGAGCAGACACGATTTTTCACCAAAGGGCCATAACTCTGTCAAAATCAATGGACCTTAACCAAAATTAAATATGCACACCTCTGCTTGATACTGATTATATCAGTGAAGTTTGAATCAAATCAGTTCAATAGTCGGCAGAAATTGAGGGGACACAAAAGAGCTACAGACAGACAGACGGACTGACCGACAGACCCACAGGCTGACTCCTATATACCCCCCTAACAAAGTTAAGGGGGGTATTATGATAATATTTAACATAGAACCAAAAAACACAATTCAAAATGGATTTGAGTCTAAATTGGTGCTAATTACAATGTCTTGGCAGTATCATTCAATTTAAATTTGGCCCTTGGATTTAGAAAAAGACCCCTTAAAACCCTACTTGATGGGCCTTATGGCCCAGACATTAAAAATAATCTGAAGCTCTATATCTTAAGCCCACTCTCACACAATCCTGCTTTAATCTGACTCTCAAGTAGAATAATTTGGAAAACTTTAAGGAAAAAAAAGAGCACCACCCATGGGTGCCAACGCTTGGCTGCCGGTGCTGGATAATGCAAAAATTCTAAGTAAAAAAAGGGGCATAACTCCTATAAAAATGTTTGTAGAGTTATCCCCTTTGATAGTCTAGATAGCTCTTGTGATGGTCAATACACAAACCAAGTTTCATGAGAACATCTTTAATAACAACAGAGATATGACCAAGGTTAAATTTTGTTACTCCAACGCCAACAACGACATAGTGATCACAATACCTCTGGTTTTCTCAGAAAACAGCCGAGCTTTTAAAAAAATTGCTAGTTTTAAGCTATTCATTCTTAGTTTTCTCTAACAGACATTTTTTTCTTTAGATTTTATAAACTCCACCCAATCCCACACAATGACGCTTTCTCACACCCCTAACAAAAAATAATTGGGAAAACATTGTGAACTAAAGGGGCTTGAGCGCCTGTATTGCTCCACAGGCATGAATGTACTGATTAAGCAAATTTTTGAAAGTCATTGAAATCTTTGAAATAATTCTAGAGAACCATTTCAAACTTTTCATTGCTTTTACAAAAGTCAACTTATGTAAAATTCATTATGGAAAATTTTTCAATGTAAACCATATATGGACGTAACCCACCACCGTAATAGGCATGTTTTTCAACCAATCAAAATTATATAGAGGAACCTGATAAACAGACATCTGAGAATCATTCCTGTGAATTTTGGTTGAAATCTAACAACAGGTTTCTGAGAAATGTACAAAGTTTTCAGTATATATCATAATTATCCCTGCTCATTAAAGCCATATTTTTCATCCAATCAAAATTCTTTTTCATAATCTGAGGTCACCAAAGGATTGATCTGGTCTAATTTGGTTGAAATCCATTGACTTGTTTCTGAGAAGAAGAAATTCAAAGCTTTTACAATATATGGAAATTAGCCCTGCCCATTAAAGCCACAATTTTCATCTGATCAAAAGAATTTGAAGCAATTGGATAAATGTTGACTCAAGGATCATTTCTGTGAAATTTGGTTAAAATCCATCCACCGGTTTCTGAGTAGAAGATTTTCAAAGCTTTTACCTAATATGGAAATTAGTCCTGCCCATTAAAGCCGTGTTTTTCATCTGATCAAAATTCTTTGAAGGAATCTGATAGAGGGTCACCCAAGGATCATTTCTGTGAAATTTGGTTGAAATCTGTTTGCTACTTTCTTAGAAGATTTTCAAAGGAAAACTTTACGGACGGACGGACAGACGGATGGATGCACGCACAACGGACACAACTCCATGACTAATTAGAAGAAATTGCTTGAAACAAGTAATTGCTTTATCTTCCACAATGTTTTCTACCCTGAAAGTTGAAAAAATCTAAAATTCATAAATCATAAATTGTTGTCTGCAACTCCTTTTAATTTGGATTAGTCTAAAATTATGATGTCTGGAAATGGGTTAAACACAGTCTGCAATTTCTTAGACTTTTGGCCAGCTTAAATTTTGTCAACTGGTAGTATGCTAACACTTTCAACGATTTGAAATAAGGGTTGTTCATTAGATGAATTGACTTGTTAAAGTTTATTTGAAAAGTTCCCTCTGTTCCCTACATCCCAATCTCTGCCTGATCACTTAGGGCACTATCTAATAACCAATTAGTATTACTAAACAGTCTTGCTTTTTGATTCTCGGACAGAAAAAATGTTGAAAAAATGTATAAATAAATAAAAGGAGAATTTTTTCTCACAAGGTAATCTACTTTACATGCAACTTATTTTAGTTTCAATTCACATGCTCTGTGAGATATTGACAGCAAATATTTTCATTTTAGATGTAATAAATTAATTCACCTTGTTGGGTGTTACAAGTATGATAATTGATTACCCTTACCTTTGAGTAAGCTATCTTCAAACAACCAAGAAAATATCTATTCCATGGACAACTTTTGTTGGACTCTGTACCAAACAGGCAACATTCTTAAACTCTGAAAAGTATATAAAAATAATAATAAAACAGAAATAATTAAAACATTACTTTCATAAGAAAACTGTCCCAGTTCTAAGTATGAACAGGGTTCAATCTAGGAATGAAAACCATAGGGCCATTATGGCCCTCTCAGAGAATAAAAAAGAGGGGCCATTTCAAAATTCTAGGGGCCATGTATTCTTTTGGTAATAAATAAATCAAAATATGGCAGCTAGACTATAGACACCGCAGATTAAGCTTAAAAAGAACTTGTCATTTTTGAGACAACCTTTTTCATAGTTGCCACGAAATTAGGCTGAATATTTTCTGCTAAATGGCATTTCTTGGATCATTACTCCCCGATTTGTTTTGTTACAGAATTCATCAAGAAATAATTTGTTTCTCTAGTAAGGGCATTATTCTTTCTCAAGACTCCCATAAAAAGTTTCTTAACCAGTCCACGAACTGTGAAATGATAAGCATTCTTTCAGACAGAGTTATGATTCGTATTCAACTTTGGTGGTTTTAGTGCTAGTTGACTAAATTTGGTCGCCTAAATTGTCTGACAATGAGGTTCCAGTTTTATCTTCATCCTTGAGCTTTTTATAATACTCCCAAAAAAATCTGAAATTGTGTGATTTGGTTCAATAGACATTGTTGGGACAGTAAACAAGGTAAATAACAATTGACCAATCTGTGATCGATAACTTGTTACTAGGCTGTAATCGGTAAGTGAATTCCGGCGTTTTATACAGAAAAAAATTCATAATCAAGTAAATTTTCCCCCGAAAAATTTGCTCACCAGGTTGGCCTCGTCGAAGGATTTTCTGTACCCCATTTGAAAAAATTTGCGCTAATGACATACTCTAGAATGAACCCTGTGTGAGATAATTATGAGGTTTCGATTAACCTTTGTCATGCTAAATTAAAATTCTATACAGATATGCTTTGAAATCAAAGATTACAAGACTTCCAGGTCATAGAGATGCATAAAAATGTTGGGTCTATCAATTATTACCTTGACCTATGAAGATGTCTTGATTAATACTTTTGGTACATGGCTAGGACCCAACTCATTTGGCAACAATGGCGATTGCCAGCAACAGCCTAGTAGAGTATCAATATTTCTTTTGAAATTTTATCATTTAAACAACTTTGGATTAAAGGGGACAACCGAGAGGTAGAGACCACGATCAAGCTTATGTTTAGGCTAATCTTTGTCCATACCTCCTATCAAAACAAGAATATTTTTTTAGGTTTAGCATGACAAGGGTTAAGCCACATGAAGAGTTGTAAAAGCAAATGCTAATCATATGCAATATATTGGAAGACAGGGTGCCCATTCACTTACTGTAGTACGTAATTCATCTACAATTTTGTTGGTTCACATACTATTCTTACACCAACATGTGCATGAACGTAAACAAAAATAAAAGAACGTAGAAACTAAAATGCCATTTCATGTATGTGCATTTACTCTAAACTAAAAACTCTATGTGCATGTTTTTTCCTAAAAACCCAAAAATTTGCAAGCAAAGTAGAACAAAATCGCATCAGGAATAAGTGATTTCCCTTTCATGCGATGGGAACCGCGGGTTCTTTCTGGTCTGTTTTCATCTATATAGAGGATGGGGGAAACAGCAGTTGAAAAAGTTTGTATAATGCGGATCCTGATGGCCTCCTCATTTTGTTTTGAAATAAGTCCAAAGTTACGCTATTTTTCAAACAAAACGCAAGATATTTACATAGAAACTGAAAAAATTCATACTATAGAATTTGATTTTGGTATTAGTTTCGCTATGAGTTCCTTTGTACAAATGACAATGGACAATGCGTGACAAATGGAGCTGTTTTTTTTTTAACTTTTTAGTTTTGTTTCAGCTACGTTATTTGCTGTCTGCAAAATTACATAACAATTAACTTGTTAGAGTTGGTTAGCTATTGCTCTCATATCCCATTTAAACCTTCAAAAATCTAATAATTAAGAAAAAGTGAATTGTCAAAAATCAGCTTTTTGAAAAAAGTCTTCTAACCTTTGTTCTAAATTCTAAATTTATTTGAAACTTGCACATGATGTGTGGCATTTGTCTACTGATTACTAACAGAGTATATAACTAAAACATTGTCATTTTGGTAAAGGGTTCAGATTTGTATGGTGACCCTTAAATTTGAAAGCTAAGGGTGAACTACCCCCAGATTTATTTTAACCCCCATTTCAAAACCTAAGGGGTACATGTACCCAAAAAATGAAACCCCAGTGGGTATGCTGGATAGATATTATAGTTTTACCATATATCTAAATGTAGGCTAGTTAACCCTGAGTCATGTCTGTGTGTCTGGTTCAAACACAAGCACACGAAAGCTTAGGAAAACATTGTTGAAATGAAAAACTTGAAAAAAAATTCTACTTCTATGCAAGTCTAACCAAAAAGATGAAGAATATCGTCGAGTATTCTAAGTTCGTGAGTATCCTAAGTTCGTGACGTAACTTAATTCGTGCTTTTCTCTCATGCTTTTGTTCTGACGGCGAACCCCGAGTTGTCAAACAGCCTCTCACAACTGTAATATCTTTTCAATAAATAAACAGCCAAAGATGCGCTTCAAACAGGTAAGATATACGTAAAGATATGATAAAACACTTAATTAATGGTTATTTACCTAAAGCATTTTTTAAAAACACTTTAATTGTCCACAAAATGCAAAATATTGAGATGACAGCTTTTTTGATGGCGTTCCTGTGTTTGTTTACAATATGGCTGCCAAGGTCAAGTGATTTCTGGGAATTTTAAGGCCAAGCATACGAAATTTGGGGATTCTTTTGATAATGGGGTGCTTAAACGCTGGAAGTTATTGTTAATTAATATTCTTTGCAGTCCTTTGCTAAATATTTCTAGATTTATTCCCATTCGCGAATATAAGATTCTTAAAGAACATTTATTAATGTTATATGTAAAACCAAAGACATAAATGAATATGAATGCATGCTACTCTATGTCTCTGGTATAATAGTTGTATGTTTAAATGCTTGAAATAATCATGTTCCTTTCTGTACAGGTCAAGTTCTCTTTAGAAATTATTTTATTTCCTTTGACCTGATACGAGGAGTAACAAGTGGAGATAAAATGGTTTAATTTATTCATTTTTCTGTTTCAAATATGGATCAATAAAAAAATCACAACAAGAAATTATTCATTTCAGACAATCCAATCTCTTTTCAGGCAAACCCACTAAAGACTAATGTTAAGTACAGACAGTATGCACACACTTCCCTGACAGATGCTTACCTTGCAGTCAAGGAAAAGAACTTTACTGTATCTAAAGCATCAAGAGTTTTTCAAGTACCAATGCAAACCCTGCGCGACAGAGTCCTTGGAAAAATCGATATTGACACTATAACTACTGGTAGGGCACCTGTGCTGTCATTAGAAGAGGAAGCAAAGCTTGTAAGTCATCTCCAGGAAATTGCAAACCTAGGATATGTATACAGCAGGCAAGAAGTTGTGGACATAGCAAGTGACTATGCATATGAACTTGGCAAACGTTCTAAAAACACTCCATTGACATTGAATTGGTTTGTTAAATTTGCAGGACGATGGCCAGAAATAAGAGTTGTAAAGCCACGTGCACTCGACATACAGAGAGCAAAATCTACATCAAGTAAAGTTGTAGACACTTATTTTGAAGAACTTGAGAAAATACTTATTAAATATAATCTGAAGGATAAACCCCACCTACTGTTCAATGTTGATGAAAAGGGCATTACCCAAGACCATAAACCACCCTATATTGTTGCTGGAAGGGATTACCACCCCCAAGCTGTTACTGCAGGACGTTCCAAGACAACAACTTTATTGGGTTGTGGAAGTGCAGCTGGACTTGCAATACCCCCTTACTTTGTTTTCTCAGGGAAACGCATGTTGCCAGAGTTGATGAGTGGTGCTACCCCAGGAGCATCTGACACTATCTCAGAGACTGGCTGGTCTAACTCAGATGTTTTTCAGAAATATTTACAAGAACATTTCATTAAATTCATTCCCTGTCGTTATCCTGGTCAGCATATTCTGCTGCTATTAGATGGCCATAAATCCCATATTTCTATTGGCCTACTAGAATGGGCCAAAATCCATGAAATTATTCTATTTATTTTACCTGCACATACATCCCATATCTTACAGCCCTTGGATGTTGGTTGCTATGGACCATTCCAAAAGATGTATCATAATGAATGTCACAAGTTTATGCGCGACAGTTATAATACTGTGACACGTTATGACATTTGTGGCTTGGCATGTAAGGTATATTCAAGAGCACTGTCTGCCGAAAATCTTTTTTCAGCTTTCACGAAAACTGGTATTTTTCCTTTTAACAAATATATCATCCAAAAAGAGTCTACCAAACCAGCTGAAGTATTTAATGATATAGAAGTATCTGATATTTTGGAGAATGAAATATCTGGTATTACTAATAAATACCCGATACCAGAGCTCATTCTCCGTCAAAGGTTTTGTCTGCAAGGCTAAGCAATGTCTTAAATGTAAAAAAACAAAACAATAAATCAACAAGAAAATATCATGGAAAAATTGTGTCTGGCCAGGCAATCACAGAAACAAATATCAGTAACAAAATCATGGAACATAAGGCCGAGTTTAACAGATCTAAATCATTAAAGGGTGGAGAAAAAACCAAAGGTGGTAAACATGTTATTGTTACAAAAGAATCAAATAAGATAAAGAGAGAGGAAACCAAAGTTAAACAGAAAAACAATGTTAATTTTGATAAAGAAAATGAGCCAGGTCCCTCACATATTAATCTTGCTATTGATTCATCTGAGAGCGAGAGTGATATGGAAATAAGTGATGACGATAAATGCTGTGTCTGCAAACAATTTACACCATCTGAGGTACAATGCAGTCTGTCAGTTATATTCACAAAATGGGTTGTGATAGAATTGGGTGTCCTCACTGGGCACATTTAAAATTTTGCACAGACGTTTCTGTTATTAGAAGGGGTGACACCTTCTTCTGCATTCACTGTAAAAAAGAAGAATAACAATCTTTATGCCTTTCATCATACTTTGCTTGAACTTTTTATGTTTTAATGAATAACATTTTTTTTGTTCATGATATTTCGTTTGACTTTGTCTTTTGTCAGAAACCAGTTTTTAATCAGTTTGGCCTAATGATCAGAGTTTAATGTGACGTCATAAAAGTCTACTGATGACATCACGAACTTAAGATATTCAAGATGGCTGCAATGTAGCTGTACAGATATGGGATTTTGACACTGTTATGTTGACCATTTGTGTGTTTTATGTTAGAAATATAGTGTTAAACTAAAGAAGAAGATTTTTACTAACAGGTAAGAAATACATTTCTGCCCTTTCTCTACGATTTTAAGTCAGCAATGCACTTTTTTGCTTAAGGTCACGAACTTTGAATACTCGAGGATAGATAATTCCATTAACCCTTGTCATGGTGAACCCGGCAAATTTCTGTTGTGACAGGAGGTATAAACAAAGATCAGCCTGGACATAATATGCAGTCTGATTTTTGTCTACACCACCTGCATATCCCTTTCAAGTCTGAATGGTTTATAAAATCAGTTTTCAAATGAAATATTGCCTTGTAACTAGCACCTTCAGTGATATCAGTCTTTTGACTTAAACACAGTTCTAGACAGGTTTTATATTCAGCATAATAAGGGTTTATATTGAATTGTCATATGCTGCTTATTTACATTTAGACTAGTCTTAAATTTTGCCATTTGGTAATAGGTTTAGCTACCCATGTCTATTCAAAGAGGTAATGTCTATTTTTAGAAAGTAGGCCAACCGTTGTCATGTGTAAACAAACAAAATTTGAATCAAGCTATAAACTCCATTACATCAAAAATCGTGTTTCATTGACCACATGTATGATCTAAAATCTTCAAGCGAATAAGAAATGCTAATAAAAAGACAGAACATGTACTTACGTAAATAAACAATAAGTTCTTTAAGAGTTTTAAACAGAAACAAAACTTTGGCCCACTTCCCACGATTCGATGTTTCACTCGATTAAATACATCTTTAATGGTCTCTTAATTAAATGTATCCTGATGAAAAGTTGATTATAATTTCTTACCTGCAATCGATTACATTATTTACAAAAACAGATGAAAAAATCTTGAAGTTGTGGCTGCAACGGAAATCGTGTTTCGGCATGTAGGGATGGGCGAAAAACGCGACATTGTGGTTGGTCGCAGAAGGGGGGGGGCAACCGGTGACCAAATGTTAAAAATTGATTTTTCCGCAGTTTGGTTTGTTTAAAATAATTCTGCACAAAAGTTGCAGCGGATCAAGGTACCCATGGCTTTCAGTATTTAAAGTCAGAAAGAGTGATTGGATCCGGCTGACAGCGTGAAAGGCCAATCCGGCCATTTCAGAAAATGTCCTTACATGTCCGCTTTCCATGCAGTCTAACCGGGGTCAGTAGGCGACTTTCCGCATTTCCAACGAAAGCCACTTTTGTTTAAGTGCTTGTTTAAGATTTAAGAAAGCAAAACTGCTGTTTCAAATCAAGTCGTTTTGGTTCCGGGTAGAAGTTCACCACCCCTCTATTAGATAGTATATTTCACACTAATCAACTGTACTTTACTTCCATGATCACACCTCTCATGTCAACGACATGTGTTTGAATGTGCGATAGGAATTTAAGATGCACAAAACACAACGAGAACGGTAGACTGTATCACCCAATTAACTAGTATATGAGCCGGCCCAAGTCAATCTGGCAGGGGGGTCAACAGGTACTATATTAGCCTGACTCCCAGACTGTCTGTAAGTGTAGGTTTTGAAACAAACCATGGTGCATCAACCATGCAAGTTCATTTCAGTCCTTGAATTTACGTTCCCGGTATACGTTTCAGAAGAGACATAAAAACATGTTATTCTACGTCTCACAACCCGCTGATCAGTAAAACAGAAAGATAACAGCTATAAAATATAGAAAGTTTTCAACTATTTTTTATTGATGCATTTGTGAATATATATATACCATATGTCAATAATTGTTGTACATGCAAGAGATCAGAATTTAAAATATCACAGTAAAAATCAAATATACAAGTATTACAGTTACATTGACTCCGCTGGTACGTTCCCTGGCCCATTGACTCCAATAGGAAGTTCACCTTCGATTTTTAACGGCGTTATTCAAGTTTTCGAAATTTATTGCCAGTAGCATGCTACAAATAAGTAGAATGTTGGTTGGCGACCTAAACATCGAACATGTACATTGATTAAGGTGAGGATACGACGTTTAAGTCGCCAAACCAACAAAAAAAATTTATAAAATGGCTGCCAATGTCGGGGTTCAAATAAACTGGTAGCCCGCTGTCTGTGAGAGACAACGGGTAGTGTATAAACTTTCCTCAAATCTGATTGGCGGTTGGAAATGTTATTGTAGTTCTTATGACGAGTAAAGTCTCCCGGCACCGGTAAAAATTACCCATCGTGCAATCGCACATCCGTTTGAAAAAATGGTAGGTTTGTTAAAATTATCGTTTATATTGATTTGCACTTTCCCCGACAAGCGCAAGACATTTAGTACTAATTTTGGACTCCAAAGCAACTAGAATGTCTAAATTTAGCTAATGACTATGATACAATCGCTTAGATATCTACATTCTCAGTCTTCGGTAAATCACTCTGGTTTTAGGTGGGTGAACTGTCAACTCGGACCACCCTTTACTAGCTATGCAATATGATTTTTTTAGCTTCAAATATCAAGGTCAGGAGCAATAGATTTGAAAAATATGCACATCAAACAATTGCAAGCAAGTTTATTTTTGACAAATATCTAAAATTTTGCTCATTTAATGCACAAATTAACCCTTAACCCCAATAAACAATAAAAAATGATAATGTCAGAAAGTGATTGAATGACAGCCCAAGTTTATTATTGAAATCTTAATAGTCAGAAATTGGTATTTATGCAATATTTCTTTTATACTTTTGATCCTCAGTTGATTTATGTAAAAAATTAAACATCACAAGATCATTTGAGCTGAAATTCTTAACCCTGAACACCCTAAAAATCTATAAAATCACATAAAGCCCTTAATATTGAAGAAGTGTACTATATCAACTCACTGTTTCAGATAAAATCCCATGTGGATGGACATTTGAAATGTATCAATTTTTAAGTTTTTGAGATTTTGTGTAAAAATAAATATTATATTGATAATAAACCCTTAGCCATCCCTTCACACCAAATTCCCTTAACACCAAATTTGCAAATGAAAATGTTATCTCACTACTATCAGGCATGTCTTATAAATGAATGATGGAACTTCTGTTTGAAGCCAGGTTTATAATCAGACCACTGTAGAAACACTGTTCATCTACTGAGAATATGTATAAAATTTGTTTAATAAATGTTTCTTTCAGAAATAAATGAAACAAGAGGACCATCATGGTCCTATAATGCTCCCCTGAGTATGAAGGCTCAAGGCTTTATAAGATAATATACAAAATACCAAAGCCTTACACTTAATCCTTTTGGAGAAGAAGACTTTTTTAAAGATTTTCTCCTTCAATCATAGGTATAGTGAAGATCAAACCATAGTGAGCTAATTTGAAGAGTACAGTAATTCTTTGAAGTACTAAAGTAGAGGGTCAATAGGCATTAATACTTACCAAATATCAAGGTTCTAGGCCTAATGGTTTAGAAGGAGAACATTTTCTATCATATCCTTCATTACTCCTTTCTGGGATTGCACAAAAAGCGCTTATTTTCAGTAATTCTATGAAGTATTTTAGTACAGGGTCAATAGGTATTATTACTCACTACATATTAAAGCCCTTGGCCTTATGGTTTGGGAGAAGGAGACTTTTAAAGATTTCCCTCTTTATTTCTATGTAAAATCAAGGAACACATAGAAAATGGCATTTTATTTTATGAAGTATTTTGGTAGGTGGTCCATAGATGATGATTTATACAAAATATCAAAGGTAAAGAGTCAATAGATGATGATTTAAACAAAATATCAAAGCTCTAGGCCTTATGATTTGGGAGAAGAAGATTTTTAAAGATTTCCTTCTTTATTTCTTTGTAAAATCAGGGATCGCACAGAAAAGGGCTTATTTTCAGAATACGGCAAATCTTTGAAGTATTTTGGTAGAGGGTCAATAGATGATGTTTTGTACCAAATATCAAAGCTCTAGGCCTCATGGTTTGGGAGGCAAAGATTTTTAAAGTTTGTTTCACTCCGTTGCCATAGCAACCAGAGTTCTTCATGGATTTCAATTCTTTGAAGTATTTTGAAAGAGCATGACCTAAGGATCATATATGTGAAGTTTTGTTGTAATTCCATGATTAGTTTAGGAGTTGTAATTGTGAACGGACGGACAGATGGACAATGACCGATCACAATAGCTTACCCTAACACTTAGTGGACAGGTGAGCTAAAAATTCAAACTGGTTCATTTAACAGTTGCAGACAATTATTTCAACTTGATTATCTTCGGGTTGATTTGTTTTAAAATTGATGGTTTAAACCTATTTATTTTACATCGATTGGGAAACAAGTTCTTCCAACTTAGATTAATCCCTCTCGATTCTGCTTCCTGGAAAATGCACCAGTACTTGCCCCGAAAGTGTGGGCAGATGACAGAACTGATTGATAGCCGCTCCCTGGAATCGAACTCAGAACCTCTTGATCGGGAAGCCTACTCTCGACCATGGACACCAGTTGCAATTGATATTAATTTTTCTTTAAAAAATAATTAATTATCTTTCAAAAAGAACAACAAAAATTAAAACAATAATGCTTGAAAAGGTTTGATATCATTAAATTATCGCCTAACAATGATTCAAAATGAATAAAATTTATAAATAAATAATTGTTAAATTAAGTTAATCATAAATCATAAGTTAATCATAAATGTGTAGAAACATAGACAAGTTGTTCCGAAAACTAAGTCTAAATTACTTGTCAGTTTCACAATAATCAATAATCTTCCAACGAGCTTTGAATCTTTTAACTTTAGTTTTTCAATTGTTCGATAACAAAGAACGAAAAAAAAGTGGACGAAAATTTCGCCACCCTGCAAAAAATCAACAAAGTAGACGGATAAATTGGATAGAACTACGAACTTGAAATGAATAAGACAAAAGCTATCGATTGTTTGAAAAATCGGGTCATAATTCACCACAATTGCGATAAAATCGATCCAAATGAGGACTACTTTCACTTTCGCCTCAGTGTAAATAATGGGCCGCCATTTTGGACTTTCGGTTATTTGTTTACATTTATTCGGACCTCATTTCACATTACCCCAACCTTTTTCAATATCAAAACATGCTATTTATGTTACACTATGTATTGAATTACTGATACAAGCCAATAAATCAAGCGTAAAGGCATGTATTCAGTCTTTGTTCTTCAATTAAAAATTTGGATCAATTTTTTTCCTCCTTGATGGTGGACGTAAATGAGGGAAAAATTGCTCTCCGGGCAGAAAAATTATTTCTTATGAATATTCTAATGAGAATGGTCTCCCACGTTTATTAAGAAAGGAATATCACAGCGTAAAAAACTTGGGCCATTCTTGGGCCGCTGACGACATCTCATTAATATTCATGAGTTTACAACAAGGGAAGTAACTCTAATCGATTTTGCATTGCTACCTTTACTTCTAGGTCGAAAGCAATATGGCTGTTGTTCTGCGAAAGCTGTAACAAAAATATTGAGCCCAGTTGGACAGGTTAAAAGGCAGTCAAAAGCCAGTGCCTGATGAAAGATCAAGTAATTGGTGAGGACGGCCTTTCTCGGAGTGACTATTTGATTTTGATTGGCTTTAATGCCATTTGTTACAGTATTTCAGTCAGATAGCAGTAACTGAGCTCATAACCATGGTTTTCTAAGATCTCACACACTAGTACTACACTACAACCCCTGATGCCAGCACCCTGGCTAGGGAGTTCCCCTTGACCCAGAGGGGGCCCTAGTTGCTCTCAGCTTTTCAAGGGTAACCAGACAAAATCCCCTCTATGTTTTTTGACAAGGCGGACAATATTCCCTTCCAAAATTTAGAAGGACAGACTGATATTAGCCCCTTTGTCATTCTGACTGGGCAGACAAAATTTCCCCTCCTTATTTGACTGCCACAAGTTCGAGCCCCCACATCACGGGGATTTGTTCACGGGCAAGACACTTAATAGCCAGATCAAGTCTACCCAGCTGTAAAAGTGGGTAGCAGTGGGATTCAGTCACTGCCTCTCTTTCAGGGATGTGAAAACATCTGGATTGTGTCACCTGCCAGTAATACCCGAAAGGGGAGTTAGGCAGTATAAATAGATAGATAAGATTATTAACAGGGTGGACATTATCCCCTTCAACATTTCACTACTGCGGATAGAAGCCCCTTCCTGAAATATATCACAGACAATTCATGGTTTCTGGATTGGTTAGGATTGAACTTGTAGTTATTGTCCGCATCTTTTTTGAATTCGGACTGGTCTAAAATTTTATTGTGTGAGATTGGGTTGAAATGGCATGAATTTTGATAGTTGTCTTACACTAATCAATCACTTTCAATGCGTTCAAACAATAAAACTGTAATTTCTAAATACTTAGTCAAGCAGGACTATAAAATTGTGTCTTTTTATTCAAAATCATGTATGGGGGTTCGATTCCCTCCCCAGACGTTATAAATAGCTGGTGCATAAAGGGATAAATTGTCTGGTGGTCCCACATGATTTTGATTGACAAAAATACAAAAACAAACAAAAAACAGATACCTTATAGATTGAATAAATCGATTTTGAGATAAACAAAGAGAACGAATGAAAGTGATTGCTTACTGGCCTAATTGCAAAGATATAGTACTGGGAATGCATATTAACTTTTATGAATAAATCATTTGGTGATAGAGACTGAGAAAAGTCATATGGTGATAATGACTGCAAACCAAAGTGATTGCCTAATGTCCTGATCTCAAAGATTTGACACCAATTTGGCATTTTTTATGCCCCTATGTTTAAGATCAAGGGTATTATTGCTTTACCATTGTCCGTCTTTCCTAATTGCAATAATTTTGCACCAAGATAGTATATTTTATGCCCATATCAAAAGACTGAGGACATATTGTTTACCATTGTCTGTCTTAAACTGAAACAAAAACAAATTACAATGTACTTGTACTTTAGGCCCGCTCAAGTTAAATGCTCATATTTGACATGAAGATAGATCTGACAATACCCATCTGCAGATAGCAAGGTCAATGTTATTTTTTATGTCGCAATTTGACCCATTACCAGATGACAATATTTTTGACTGGTCCAAATTCAAAAAGTTGCAGAGTTGATGAAATTTCAAAAATCTTTTTCTTTTTGGGTAGAAAACATTGTGGATAATGAAGAAATTGCTTGTAACAAGCAAAATCTTCATTTTTTAAAAATATTTTTCGAAATTTTTCTTTGGTGGGGTGGGGTGGAGGGTGTGTGTGGTCCAAAAGCGTTAATGCTCTGAAATTGGTTTAAAAATTGGCTTTTATGGGTGCGTGGTGTTTCACAAACACATCTTGTCACATCAGGCAATTTCTTCATTTTACACAATGTTTCCCCATTTGTTTTTGTACAGTGGTGCCAAAAAGCATCACTATGTGGGAATGAGTTAATTGTCCTTTTTCATGCTCCTCCAATGGTGAGCATATAGCACCCCCTCATCTATCTGTCCTTCGATCATTCCATCCATCTGTCCGCCTGGATTTCTCCACAACCCCTGGGCCAAAATGGATGAAACTTCAAATGTGAATTCCTTGTGATATTTTGCCGACGCATTTTCCAAAATTTTGGAAATTCCCAAGGTCAACGTCACAGTTCAAGGTAAAACAATTAACTTTAGCTTGTCCATAGCATAGCTCCTTCAATTGAGGATGGATTTCAATATACCTTGACATAATTGTTCTCTTATCATGAGTAGATGTAAAACTTGAAAAAGAATTTCAGATAGCTGTCATGAGTAGACGTACCACTTGAAAAAATATTCAGATAGTTTCAAGATCAAATTTTCATATAGCTCCAAAGTCAAGGTCTCAGCCCAAGGTCGTACATTAAGATTTAGCATGTCTGGAGAAGGGCGAGCATATAGCCAATGCTTTGTCCATCTGAACCCTTTTCCTGTTTATTTTATACTTTTGTGACAGGGCTATATTCGGGGAGCATAATCCATCTCTGAAGGCTCTTGTTTCTTGATAGTCACTGTAAAACAAGCACTGGGGTCTTGTTTCTTGATAGGTCACTGTAAAACAAGCACTGGCACCTGCACTGGGTACTCTTTTTCATTTCTCACATTGTTTTCTTACCTAAGTAAAACACACTTTAAATTGTTATAACCTATCTCTCATACTGCAGTTTTCAAATAAACCAATATCAATAGTTTTCCTAATTAATGCCTTTTTCAAAATACACTCATTGTATAGGTATTAATTGGGTATTACTGTAATACATTGTTTTACAACTGTTAGTTTTTTCACAAAACTTTTTTTTTCATTGCCTATTTTTCCAGACACTTTCTTTCCGATAATCAGTAAACATACCATAAATTACAATGTCAATAGTCAAGTGTTCTATCTTACTTTTCTTCATGTATTTGAAAAGTTCAAAAGCCTCTTGTTTTCAGTGGATTTTTTTTTTGCGGCAAGAGCATGGTGTGAAATAGGATTTATCATTTATTAAACAATTTATATTATGCAACATTTGTCTCTTTTATTCTTTTCACAAGATATTATCAAACATTCTGTAATTAAATGAGTATAGTTCAGCCTTTTAAGATGATCCCTCATTTTTATTACCCCAGATAAAACATAAAATTTCATATAAACTGAAATAGATCAAAGAATGGATAATCATGCTGTGATTTTTAGTTCACTGTTAATTAACTTACAAGTTTTATTTAGAGATATAATTTTGACAACTGAAAATTAATGGGGGAAAAATGCAATTACATAAAGAAGACAAATAGATTTAACATATTTTTCAACATAACAATATAAATATCAGTATGATATAAATTTTGCTTATCTTACAAGAAATAACTTTACCATTAAGTCAGACCAATATTAATTAAATTTAAAACCTATGTATTTGATATGACAACAATACTTTTGCAAACGTATAAATATTTAATTCAAATTGTGATTTTTTTTTTTTTTTTTTTTTTGGGGGGGGGGAGGGGGTCATGTAAGGGATAAACAGACACATGTAAGAATTATATATAGGGGATTATACAATTTGATTTAATCTCTGATTATACTATCTGTCTTTGATGTACTTTAAGAAAGTGTGCACAAGTATTGGAAGAACAATAGAACTGAAAAAAGTGGTTTACTGTATTTGTTAACATATGTTTCTATCCCTTAATACTGAAAAGTCTAGAACTTTGCCCTTAGGATCAGTAAGTTAATAGATTTCTGATTACTTATTTTTAAGCTTTCAATTAATTTCATTTTATTTGAATTTATATAGTGTATACAAACTTATAAGATTAAAAGAAAAATGAAAAAAAGAAAATGTAGAAAATGTGCTTTGATATTCAAAAATATACTACTTATTTCCTCCAATTATCAACTTATTTAGATAAAAATTTGCCATTTACAAGATAATTCTTTTTGCATTTTGTAGAAGTTTATTAATTCTTAAATCACATGACAAACTTCCACAAGCTTAATCCCACTACAAACCAAATCTATGAAGTTAGAACAGAAAACAAAAATTTAAAAAGGATCAAGAAATTACCCCTTCTCATGCTGATCCCAAAATATTCCTGCTTTTGAAATGGCTTAAGCTGATGTATAGACTAAGATCTGCCTGCACAGAGGTGCAGTCTGATCTTAGCCTACACTACCTGCTTTTTCATGTTGGAACTCAACATAGATCGGATTATATCAAAGTTTTTAAATATATTTAAAAGAGGATAAATATATAGCATGACAAGCGTCAAAGACAAATATACACTTTCTCTTTTATGATTGGTTTATACATATGTATGTTAATGATGAATATTTATTGAAAAATAAATTCAGAGAACTTTGATTAGAATTGTATTAATTTGGTTAGTATAAGAAAACTACTTGAATATTATTGATTTTGCTTTCCACAATATGGATATTAAATTTTCTTTATGTAAGCCGGTACATCAATTTTAATTGAATTACACTTAATTCATTCAATTCCTTCTTTATCATTAATCTGATTTAGAACTCTTCATACTTATTAACCCATTTCCACTCAGTGACGCTTTTGGACACCCCTTAAGAAAATCAATTGGGAAAAGCAATTTCTTTGTTTTACAAAATTATTTCAATCCAAAAAGTTGAAAAAATGTAAAAGTTTGTAAACTTTAAATTGTTGTCTGAAATGCCTTTCAATTTGAAGCAGTCTCAAATTTTGCTCTCTGGTAATGGGTTAAGAGACCACCTCATAATACCACAAATGGAGTGTGTAATTTTTGTAACAAAATAAGTTACAAATCTTTTTTTCATTCGGACTGTAATATTCTAATTGAATTGATTTTATTTTAAGTTTAATTCACAGAGTCTAATTATCATTTTGTAAGTGCGCATGTGTAAATTTTTAGCTGAAGATGATCCACTACGGGAGAATATAGGCTAATTAAGGGTGCATGGAAATATAGCCTGTAGTCTCCTATATTCGAGCACCTTAAGCATCAAATCGGGCGCATGCGCAGCTAAACAATTTGAATTTGATATTGTAAACTTTGCTGCAAATTGTACTAATTCAATTGTAATAGTCCAGTATTAATAAAAAAGATATTCGTAACTTAATTCGGGGGGAGAGACACTCTAAAGCCGTACACCTTATGTGATCAGTGTCATCTAGAAGCAGTCTCCCATATTCGAGCGCCGGTACAATTTTCTTTCCGGGGTCAAGGTCGCACGTGCAGTCGGTTATTTACAGTCTAGTTCAGACAGATTGTTCCAGTGCCAGTTTTGGTATTTGAGTTTGACGATTCTTCAGGTCATTTTCTTCTAAAAAAAGACTTTATACGGAATACTACAGAAAGGAGGTTGAGGTGTCACTTACAAAGAGGGGTTGAAAAAAAACAAGTTTTTTTTTTCAATCACTTCATCAATAGTATGTCATATGTTACATTTTCCTTTTCAACATTTAAAGCAACTCTAAAGCATAGAAACATAAGTATAACATACATAACATCCAATGGATGACAGTGTTAAATTGTATGATAAGAGTGATGTCTTACAAACATTTCACAAATATAAATTTCTGTAGCCTCAAATTAATCATATTATCAATTAATAATGAATTATCAGTTATCTTCCTCAAATGAATGCAGTTCGATATTTGCTCCTTTTTATCCATTTTTTAATTCGGTATCACAGGTAGAACATAACGATATTGTTTCTTTATTCTGTTTCACAGTGGGGACATAAAAATACTGTGTGCCTGCGAACTACTCTTTGGGGGGAGCATACTTTCAAATGGACCCAATGTCCACACATGTCACACTGACCCCAACATATTATTTTAAGATTCTCATCTTGCTTTGGTGGATAAAATCGTCCACATACACAGCATTTGTCATCATTATCATCCTCGTATGGACTGTCACTGTCACTTTCAACATTAATACCCTCCTTGCGGCTACATAATCCACTAGTAGATGCCTTTGGACTATTTGTTTTTACCTTGGATGTTATTTCTTTACGGGGGGGTTTGACAGCTTTGCTTGGTTTAGAAAGCTCCTTTGCTGCCTGCTTGTTCTCAAGATAGGCTGTAAAATCAGTGTAGAAATCATCATTTGTTATAGCTTTACCACTAGCATCAGGTCCTCTTGATGTTACCCTTTTCTTCTCACAGTTAACATTTTCACTTTTCCCAAGAGTCATGGTAATTTCCTCTCTTCTCTCCAGGAAACGTTCTACTAGCTCTGGTCTAGACTTTATAGCTTTCACCTTCGCAACTGGATTTTCTCCTCTGAAACTTTCACAAGGCAGAAGTTTTTCGAGTGACACAGCTTTTGTGTTGAGAGGATACACTCCTGTTTTCCTAAATCCAGACTGTATGTTGATTGGTGTCATGGCTTTCTGGTAGGCTCTACATGCAAGAGAGCAAATATTGTACTTCGTTATAGATCGCCCCATGTGCCTGTACATAAACTGGGAGCATTCGCTATAGTAGAACTTTTTGAAAGGGCCGAAAATTGCGACATCTAGGGGCTGTAAAATATGAGATGTGTGTGCTGGAAGCACAAACAGGATTATCCCTTTCTCCCTTGCCCACTTTATGGTCTCCGGGTTTTTGTGAGATGAGTGACCATCATAAATGAGTAGTATTGGCTGACTGCATGTAGAAGAGGATCTAGCATACGGTAGGAAGTGATTCTCCAAGTAGTTCCTAAATACCTCGCTGTTTGACCAGCCTTTCTCTGACATGGTACCCTGTGCTCCAGTACATGAGCCTTTCATGAGTTCCGGATTCCATCTCTGGCCTTTAAAAACGAAAAAAGGTGGAATAGCATGGCCAAGCGCATTTACACAACCAATCAACGTTGTTGTTGCAGATTTTGGAGATGTAACTGATTGGGGTTTGTACTTTGGATTGGCAATTATGTTTGATGGTCGGTGCTCAGGTTGAATTGCAGTTTCGTCTAGATTGTAAATAAATTGTGGTTTATTATTCAAATCATTTTCTTCAAGCACAGCCTTTAGGTTGTCGAAGTAAGAATTAACAGCCTCAGGGGTTGAACACTTAGCTCGAGCACTTTCTAATTGCTGGGGCCTTAAACTTGCAATTTCCTCGGACCAACGGGTCAAAAAATTATAAAGCCACCTTTTGCTTAGTGGATCATCTTTTGCTTTTCTCCCAAGCTCATGTGCCATATCCCCAGCTACCTTTCTGGTTTCATTATTTGTCATGCCATATCCTAACTCAGCCCTTGATTGTATGTGGCCTATAAGCTTTTGTTCTTCTTCTCTGCTGAACAATGTTTTTCTCGCAAAGTTTTGGGCATCTATTCTCCCATCAACTCTATCCCGTAACGTCGTTTGGGGAACACCAAACATCCTTGCAACCTTTCTGACAGAGACTGCAGGTGTATTCTTGAAATAAGTGTAGGCTCTCGTCATCTTATCAGCGTCATAATTACGATATTTTCTTTTACTTTTGACTGGTTGAACCTGAAATGAGAATTAAAAGATATAAATACCAAACATATTTTGTTCTTTCGTGCTAGAATGAATGCAACCACTTACAACTGACTGGACGTTAATTGAACGCTAATTGGTAATAAAATCTAGTGGAACAGAGTTGATTAATTTAACTGTAAAAATGTTTTGGGGTTATCTCCCATCTACCTAACAGCGTCTGTGTGACGTCGGCCATTTGCAGGACAACAACAACATGGGAATTTTGCTTGAATTGACATAGTTCACATAGGATTCGAAAGGATAGGTATTTATTTGATCGAAAGTGCAAAAAAGGTATTTGTTTTTATTATAGTTTCTGTATATTTATGGATATTTACCTGTTTCTTTCGCATAGTTTAGGTAGCTGATATTTCGTGAGGCAAATCTCTTCCAAATTCCACTGTCTTCTAATAGCTATAGTTACCTGCGCGTGCTAAGAATCGAACCGATCGAATATAGGAGACTGCTCGAATACGGGAAACTACAGTACCAAATTATTCCTGAAATACCAAATTTATTTCAAGTAATAATAAATGCCAACGATATTATTTTTTGCAAAATCAATTTCAGGTTTTTTTTTAATTATGGCCGAGTATTTTCGCGGAGTTTTGATCCTTAAACCTTGTATAGATTAACCCATTATTTTCTAGTCAGAGACCCGCCGCATTGAACTGTATTTGATCATCTGCAATTTTTAATCAGCGTTCGTCAAACGTTTGATAATACCCGTTTATAGCGTTCGCCCAACTATGATCAACTGACGTCACTTCCGCCCATTTTAAACAAGAAATTTGTACCGTACCTGTCTCTAGTATCGATAGATCTAGGGGCAGTAACCCAGTCAAGGGTTCAAACTGAACTTCTAGTCTAATAAATGATGGGATTGATCGGTCGATTGATTATTTGATTGACAGTCGCGATTGGTCAATTTGGTCAATTTCAAATGGGATCCTAATGTTATATAAAAAAATGATGTACATATCTAACAAATAAATGATCGGTGGGCGTTCAAAATGTCGTAACTACAGTTTTATTCAAGCTGTAGTAACGATATTTTGCACGTCTAATGGCGAAATATCAGTGAGTGTGGGAGCGAGTCTACACTGAAGGTATTTATGCACGTGAAGTTGAAATATTCCAAGATGCAGGAAAACATGCCTGAATGCAATATATGTTGTGTGTGTTTTTTTTTAATCATAGAATAAACTATCTTTTCGATTCAGGAAGAATGCTAATATCTGAAAAAAACTAAGTAACGCCTGTGTACATGCAAGAGATCAGAATTTAAAATATCACAGTAAAAATCAAATATACAAGTATTACAGTTACATTGACTCCGCTGGTACGTTCCCTGGCCCATTGACTCCAATAGGAAGTTCACCTTCGATTTTTAACGGCGTTATTCAAGTTTTCAAAATTTATTGCCAGTAGCATGCTACAAATAAGTAGAATGTTGGTTGGCGACCTAAACATCGAACATGTACATTGATTAAGGTGAGGATACGACGTTTAAGTCGCCAAACCAGCAAAAAATATTTATAAAATGGCTGCCAATGTCGGGGTTCAAACTGAACTTCTAGTCTAATAAATGATGGGATTGATCGGTCGATTGATTATTTGATTGACAGTCGCGATTGGTCAATTTGGTCAATTTCAAATGGGATCCTAATGTTATATAAAAAAATGATGTACATATCTAACAAATAAATGATCGGTGGGCGTTCAAAATGTCGTAACTACAGTTTTATTCAAGCTGTAGTAACGATATTTTGCACGTCTAATGGCGAAATATCAGTGAGTGTGGGAGCGAGTCTACACTGAAGGTATTTATGCACGTGAAGTTGAAATATTCCAAGATGCAGGAAAACATGCCTGAATGCAATATATGTTGTGTGTGTTTTTTTTTTAAATCATAGAATAAACTATCTTTTCGATTCAGGAAGAATGCTAATATCTGAAAAAAACTAAGTAACGCCTGTTTTTGTACATAAACCCATTAAAAGGCGACGCAATTTTAGCGGCGAATTTCAAAATTAAGAGAAGATGCAAACGACAATTCTAGTTGATGCATTTTTTTTCCAAAATCAGTATTGCGTAGTAGAAAACATCATGGAAAAAGCAAAATGTTTCATGGTAAGGCAATTTCATCATTCAAGTTCCACAAAAGTGTCCAAAGCTTCATTTCACACAATGGTTTCCAAAAGTAGATATGACCAAAATTCGAAAGGAATTACGATTTAACTTCAAGTTTCCGAGTTTAGATGTGGAAAAAAAGAGAATTCGGTTGACAAGATAAGGCTAACCGGCGAGGGACGGACTGGCGCACGGGAAACAGAACACTGCAAATAGTTCTGACCCCTTCGGGTCTACCCCCCCTCAAAAAAACAAAACAAAACAAACAAAAAAAAAAAAAAAAAAAAAACACCAAGCGCTATGCTACTGATTCGGGAGAATAAAAATCAAAGGGACTTAACTCATTTGATACTTTTTCTTGATTATGAAAGATTTCCTCCCCATGGTTAATTTATCATCACCGGGGTGTCCCCATGGATCCAACAAAATTGGAAAGGATTCCATCAATAGACCAATCGCTGGCCCCAACCACTTATTTCTTTGGCCCCTCCCTTTGACTCCAATAGGAAATTCCGTATTGAGGTTAAACGGCGTTATTCCGTAAAATTTATGCCGAGTAGCATGTAACAAAAAGTAGAATAGTTGGTTGGCGACTTGAATAAGCTGTGGTACGACTTCTAATTAGCAAAAACCAACAAAAAAGGATAAACAATGGCGGTCAATGTCGTAGATCAAAACTCATTTCTGGTCTCAATGAATGATTTCATAGGTCGACAGGTTATTTGACTGACATCCGCGATTGGTCAATTCCAGTTTAGCTGCCGTCATTTTCACGCATATATGAAATCGTTTGGATTGCCACGCACTTTTTAGATTTTGTTGGGATTGTCACGCACTTGTGATTTTGTTGAAAATGCCACTAACTGGGGAAATTGTTGGAAATGACATGTACGCATTTGTGAAATTGTTGGAAATGTCACGCATTTTATGAAATTGTTGGAAATGCCACGCACTTGTGATAATGTGGACATTTCATGCACTTGTGATACTGAAGACAGTTTTTCAGTAGGTAAGGATTACTTTATTTTCGTCTTAGTCAAAGTCTTAGAAAAACTGGATTAAGTCCGCTCTAACAAGTCGATATTTCAGCTTATTGAGTCATATTACTTTGAGATGACCAGTATAAAAGAGACTTGAACGGACTGGATTGTTTTTGTAGACCGGTGCCGCCGTCGACTTTGTTAAGCCATTCCCATACACGACGCTTTTAAACGCCCCTTTATATGGAAGCTTTGAAAAAACATTGTGGATAATGAAGAAATTGCTTGTGACAAGCAACTTCTTCATTATCCGCAATGTTTTTTACCTTAAAAGACAAAGATTTTGAAGATTTCATCAACTTAAAATTGTCGTCTGCAACTTCTTTGAATTTGGACTGGTCTAAATTTATCGCATGGAAATGGGTTGAAGTCGACAGTGGTATCAGTCTACTGCTTTGGTAAAGTCGATGGCGGTACTGGTCTACTGCTTTTGTTGCTCTTAGACGAACTCTTGCGTTACTGAGCTATCCCATGTTTGTTCAAATGAGGCGATCATATGTAACTGGCATATTCCAAGTGGGTCGATACATGGTTTTTAGAGGTTGAAAATCATCACATTGTCTGTATATCGTCGTTGGGTGAGCAAAATATCGTAAACACAGCTTTTTTCAAGCTGTAGCTACGACATTTTGCTCGCCTTACGACGATATGTGAGTGTTCTACTGATGATACACAGTAAGAAAAAACAAAACAAACCTGTACCAGATGAAGTTCCTGAAATTTAGCTGTTCATCGATAAAATCGTTTTACATGATGTTTGGAATAAACATTCCAGCTTCAAACTGAATGAAAGCTCTAATTGGTAAAGGATTCGTTGACCCTTGTCATGCTGAACCCGGAATATTCCGGTTTTGGCAGGAGGTGTAGACTAAGATCAGGCTGCACGTTTGTGCAGGCTGATCTTAGTCTACACCTCCTGCTCATACGTTTCCTTCCCGAGTTGTTTATGAGGTTGATTTCTAAAAGAAATATTGATTTTCGAACAACAAGTTTATCAGTGCTTTTAGCCCTTTGATTTGACAGCAATTCAGTCAGCTAATTTACACAGCATGACAAGGGTTAATCAATAGGTCGCTGGTCACGCCCACTTAGCTCCGACAAGAAGTTCCTCTCAATATCAAACGACGTTGGTTTTTTTTTTTTTTTTTTTTTTTTTTTTTTTTGCAAAATTTACAAATTGATAAAATAATTGAATAAATAGATAAATAAAAATGGTTGAATAGCGCCGACTTAAACATCGAAACCATAGCTTGAATAAGCTGTACTGAGTAACGACACTTAAGTCTCCAAACCAACAAAAGTGCTTCACATAAATGTCGGCCGATGTCGGAGTTCATAGTCCATTTCCGGTCTTCCGGTCCAGCGAACCGACAAAAGACTTATCGCTGACGCCGCTGAGTCCACTTGCCACACCCAAAGACTCCGACAGGAAGTCCCGCTTCGATACTTAGCGGCGTTATTTTGCAAAACATTACAACATGTAACATCCAGCAAAAATGTAAAATTGTTGGTTGGCGACTTAAACGTCATAACTACAGCTTGAATAAGCTGTAGTTACGACGTTTTACTCTCCAAACCGACTAAATATTCACAAAAATGTCGGCCAATGTAGGAGCTCAAATTTCACTTCCAGTCAAAATGAATTATTTGATTGGTCGATTGATTCTTTGATAGATCAATTCGATACAAAAACAAATTATTCGCCAACCAAAGATATACATTTTTTCTCCCTGGTCAGGTAGAAAAATTTAAATAACTGAACAAATAAACAAGTATATCACACTCTGAACGCACGTAATTGAACCGTGTTAATTTTTAGCTCACCTGAGCACAAAGTGCTCTGGTGAGCTATTGTGATCACATTTAGTACTGCGTCCGTCCGTCGTGCGACGTGAGTCAACAGTTTCTTAAAACATCTTCTCCAAAACCTCTGGGCTAATTTGAACCAAATTTAGCAGATATGTCCCCTTTAAAGAAAGCTGAAATAATTGAAATCGGTTGAAAACTCTGGTTGCCGTGGCAACAACAGTGAATAATAAAAAAGAAATCTTTAAAAAACTTCTTCTCCTGACCTAGAAGGCGCATAGAGCCTTGATATTTTCCATGAAATATCAGTATATTGATCTCTTTCAAAATTGCAAAAATCATGACTCTCGGGTCTCCGGGACAGAGCCCCCCACCCCCAGCCCCCTACGGGAGGTGTATGGTCAATATAGAAATACAGAAGGATTTTAAGAACGACACCTCCCAAACCACAAACACAATTTTGCAGAAATATACCATCTATGTAGAGAACTGATAAAAGATTTGAAAACTATTGTTGCTTTGGCGACAAAAGTGAAATTTTAAAAGAAATCTTTAGATACTTTTATCTCCTGACCCAGGAGGTGTACAGCCTTGATATTTTGCATGAAACATCAGTGTAATTGCTAAAATCACTGCCCTCAGGTTCCCAGGGGTAGGGCTCGGGGGGGGGCTTTAATAATTAAACAAGGATGTTTAAAAGAAAATCCTCACCTTACTTATTTGGTCCAAGACAACCAAATTTTGAATGATGCATAAGTATTATTGACCTTTTTCAAAATTGCTTAAATCAGTATCCACATGCCTCTAGGGGCTTAGCCTGTGGGAAGTGACCGTATAAAAATAAATATTTTTTCCAAACAATATCTCCTCGCAAACTTCTGTGCCATTTTCAACCATTCTAGAAATGTTCAAAGTTAGACCCCCCCGCACCCCCCCCCCACAATTATACCCACTCCCCCCCCCCCCCAAAAAAAAAATAAATAAATAAAAAAATAAACCAAGTTACAAATGATTCCTGTCAGGGATGAAGAGCAACAAATCTAAACGTTCGTCTTGGTCATACCCGGCAACTAGTATATAGCGATATCGTAACCCTCTTTCTGGTAGTCTGTTCGCGAGGCCTCGGCATCAGGCTATAAGAAAGATATGGCGCACGAAATGGGTCAAAAGTCCATTTTAGGTAGTAAACGCTAAAATAAACGCGTGCACGCTTAAATAAGATAGGTGCACTCACGAAATTAAAGCGTGCGCGCATAATTATTTTACGCGTGTACTTTCAAAGTATACGCGCATGCGTTAATTGAACGGGTTTGCCTACATTATTTACGCGAGTATGCGTTCTTTGTGCTAAGACGACTTAAAGGGGACTTTTGACCCAAACGGTACAACGGGTATAGCCATCGGGTGTATCTATACGTCCCGGAATTTGGTCACCTATTCAACTCTAATGGCTAGTATCGCGACTTGGCCACAGAGACAATTAACGACGTAAATCGATATTTCCTAATTTAACCCTTTCCTTTACAGTCCCGGGAATTTTCACCCCTTTGCTTTTGTACTTAAAAAACAAAAACATTGTGGGAAAAAAATAAATCACTTATAACGTAAGTGCACTTTCTCCTTTTTCCAGAATATTTTCGGCAACATAGGGTGGTCTGTTTTCGAATTGCACCCTTTTTCCGTTGCCCTCTGCAACCTCTTTATGCAGTGTCCGTGGTCGAGAGGTAGAGCGTCGACTTCCCGATCAAGAGGTCCCGAGTTCGATTCCCGGGAGCGGCTATCGATCTTCATTCTTTCATCGGCTCACACATTCGGCGCGAGTACTAGTGTATTCTCCAGAAAGCAGAATCGAGAGGAATTAATCTAAGTTGGAAGAACTTGTTTCCCAATCGATGTAAGGTAAATAGGTTTAAAACTAAAAAGCGAATTCTCTATAAATTTGGACCAGCCTAAAATTAAAAAAAAAAACTAAAAAAAAAAAACGGAAAGGGTTAATATTACATGTAGCGGTTTAAAACATTAACAAACTCACACACAGAAGTGGGTATACGTACTAGATTGAGACAGTATACAGGGTGGGCCTTCTTGCTTTGTCCACACTTGATTATTTAAACAAGAATTTAATCGATAAACCTTTTTATGTTCGTTTTATTCGTGTATAAAACATGTTGTGCGATATATCGATGGATTGTAGGTTTGGTTAGAATAGAGGTAGGGAGATTTTGTGGATTAAGATGTGATGACCTTGTGAAATTTGGGATTAAAACAGTTTGTCGCCAGATCAAGACAAAACACGCATAATTACAGCCTGTACTATTTGGAGGACTGAAAATGCTAGTTTTATTGGATACTGTGAATAGTTTGACGTGACTGTCTACAATAATAAGGACTGTTCGTTTCGTTACTTGTTAAAAATTGTTTGATTTTTCACTGTGTTCCTAATATTTTACCCAGAATGTATAAGAAGGAAAGAATTCTACAGCGATGATCGGCGAAAAATTGGAAGTACTAGGAAAGTAAGTTAGTTTTATCATTGGCATTTATGTCACCTGTCACTTAACCCTTTTTTTTTCAAAACGATAAAAAAAACCAAACTTATCCAATTAAAAAAACTACAGACGACGTTTGAGTTTAAGAAAAATAGATAAAAGAAATATCATAGAGAGTAAAGATAGTTAGGTCGCTTATTACAAGCGAATTCTCATTTTCTTGCGTTGATTTCCATAACCCATTTACTTTGCCGGCTAAAAGAAGCTATTTAAAAGGATTAAACATGTTCGTCTTTACATGCAAGAAGTATCTAGGTCCTGGTCGAAGGCTGGGCAGAGTGTGCAGGCTGACCAGAATCGATACTGTATATGGACTGATTTCAGAATTCTATATCAGTTTCTGAACACAGAATTCATCATATATCATCAGGTCTATCCTCTATTATACGTTCATTATCGAAACAATATCTCTTAATGACCTCTGCTGTACGCTATCTCTTTTATAAATACAGTAAAACTTGCAGAATGAGGCGACTACTCAAGAGACGATAAAAAGTGGTCACTTAACATTGGCGGATTTAGAGGGGGTTCGGGGGGTTCGTTTGAACCCCTTCTATAGTATTGTATTATCTTGGGGAAATTCAATAAAAAATTGGTCATGACAGAAAAATGTACACCTTGTGGGTAAGTTGAACCCCATTTACAGAAATCCCGGATCCTCCACAGACAGAGAGATTGGTCGTTTTTAAGTGACATGATTATTATGGATCGATTTGTTTGCAAACATGAATTATTGGTTAATTATCAATCAGTCATATGCCATGGCACGTTGTTCGAATTCACTAGAATCGTCTCAATGAGGCGATTCAAATGAGTACAAATAATTTAGAATTTGGCTGCAGTATATCTATTAGCAAATTCTTCGACCTCCAAAAAGCTTGTACAATGTATTGTTTCAAAGGGGGATTTTGGGTATGGTCACCGAATAAAAGTGATCGCTTAGAAAGTTAGTAGAAGTTATCGATTGAGTCCTAGTTTGAGGGAATTATACCGTACTGCAGCAAGACCTCTATTGCGGTCTTACGATGGTTTCAAATGTTTTCTTGTGGGAACATTTGTTTAAAGCATAGCAATTAAACAATACATAATTGCCAACCGTGAAATTTCTTTATACACCGTACCCTTACATTACTACACGTGAACGGCCGTCTCTTTTTTTTAGTGTACTTGATATACCTTTAACGTGTATGCTACTTCCTCCTATGTATGTTGCAGTTAATTGTTACGCATTCCATTTGACTACTTTTCACTTGACTCGAGTTAGATTAAGTTAGATTTTACGAAAGCTTTTAAACTTAATTTATAGAATCTCTCTCGAACACGAAACAACCCACGTGTTTTCAAGTCCCTGAAAGAGAGGCAGTGGCTTAAACCCACTGCTCCCCAATTTTACAGCTGGGAACCTGGAATTCGAATCCATGACCAATCAGGCTCGAATAAAGTATCTATACCACTCGGCTATCGAGGCAGTGAAATGGTGACTCGAGTTAAATTGTGACTTTAGAGTATGGCCCCGCGGAGTCGGCGGATCAAGTCAGCCTATGGTATAGATGTACAAGTTATAGTGAGTGTTGACAGTTTAATTTTGTCTATACCTGACTCACCCCAAAAATTCTCCAATTTTTATGACCATCAAGCGCAAACCTTTGAAAAAAAATATGCAAAATGAAGAAATTGGTTTCGACAGGCTATTTTCCACGGTGATTTTTACGCAAAATGAGAGAGGTGTCTTTTTGTTCAATTTAAAATAGTAGTCGTTTCGAGCAGTCTTAGAATCTTGTCTTTTGCCAATGAGTTAAAAGAGTACCGACAACAAAATCATTTTTTCTTTTCATCGAGAAATGGTAATTTGATAACTTATTGCATTCCCTTATCTTCCCTTCTTTTATAATTGACCAATCGCTGGCACTGCCCACTTACTTTGTTAGCTCCGCCGATTGAAATCCGGCAGGATATCCCGCTTCGAATTTAAACCGGCTTATATTTCAAAATTTATGGCCAGTAGCACGTAACAAAAAAGTAAAATGGATGGTTGGCGACTTTGAACGTCGTAACTACAGCTTATTCAAGCTGTAGTTACAACGTTTAAGCCGCCATTCCAATAAACATGATTCACCAAAATGGCTGCCAATGTAGGTGTTCAAACTTAACTTCGAGTCTAAATCAATGATATCATTGGTCGACTGATTATTTGAATGACAGCTGCGATTGGTGAATTGTTGTAAACGTAAATATGAAAAAAAAGTTTGTTTTCATCCTCGTCATACAGAACCAGGAACATTTATGCTTTGGCGGAGTATATAAACTAAGATCTGCCTACACATATGTGCAGTCTGATCTTTTTCTACGTCACCTGTCGAAAGTTGTTTGTCTAACAAAGGCGAGAAACATCCACCCACAATCAAGGCCCTTCAGTGCTTTCAGTAGTTTCATCTTAATGCATTTCAGGACAATGTATTCAGCATAAGGGTTAAAAGTGGACGCCGTGTCCCTTTGATTGAAAATCTTCAAACTGACAGCCCTGTCTTAGTAGACTCGGATCCTTTCACCGGCGAAAAAAGGCTAGGCGAAAAGGATCATCCCACATCGAAGGCTAGCTCAATACTGTCGTATGTGCATATAAGAATAAACGGACTTACAACAATTTTACGCTTAGCTCTCTATATGCTTTAGCCAAAATTGTCTACACGCGATTATATTGAAACCCAATATTCCTGATCCATTGTAAGACCTCAGTCACCCATGGGGTATTTGTTCATTGAATTTTTTTACTGTACATTTGATACTTTTCCAAATTCTTGAAATATGCCAGAACAGACCAAATGGTGGCCCCGCCCGATTACTTCAACTTCGATATTCAACGGCATTATTTTGCAAAACAATATGGTCAGTAGGATGTAAAAACAAAGAATAAGCTGTAGTTACGAAGTTTAAGTCACCAAACAACAAAATGCTTCACACATATGGCGGTCAATTGTTGAGTTTAAATGTCTATCAGGACTGAATGAATAATTCGATTGGTCGATATATTCCTTGACTGACAGACGCTATTGGTCTGTTCTTTACTGTTCTTTTGATACTCTTTCCAAACTCTTTCAAATGGGCAAAGAATTAAAACCTCCCTTTTCTTTTATTTGTCGTTTCTAACGATTTGATATACTGACTGATCCTAGTGAACCGCACCCATAAAGTTCGGCCAAAGAATCGAAGATGCTCGAGGTCATCGTGCTTTGAAGCAGAGTGCTCTACCAACCGATTTAATCTTAGAGTATCATTTATTTGGGCAAAACTATGGTACGGGTGATTTATAAACGAAAACACACCGTACTTGGTTTGATGGTAGAATGGGGTTTAACTCCCATTTTAACAGCATTTCAGTCATTTCCGGGACGACTGGAGCACATAACCATGGATTCCTGGTATTTTATCACACCAATTCTACCACAACATCCTTTCCGAGTCAGCTTGAATAAGATGTAGTTCCGACGTTTATGTCGCCGAGACAAACAAAATGCTTCGGATCAATGTGGAACAGTCTCGACGTTCCAAGCTCACTACTGTTCTGAACGAAGAATTTGATTGGTCGATTAATACTTTGATTGACAGCGGATATTTGTCAATTTCAATAAGATAAGATAGCACGGTCTGGTATCGCAGATCCTTAAAAAATGCAATCATTATTTGGCGATCTAAACGCCGGAACTGCAGCTTGAATACGCCGTAACTATGACTCAAGCCCGCTTTTTAAGCTCAAGAAAAAAAGCTTTAGAAAACATTGTGGACATTGAAGAAATTGCTTGTAACAAGCAATTTCTTCAATGTCGACAATTTTTTCTACCCTACACGGCAAAGACTTTCTTATTCCGCCAACTTAGAATTGTTGTCTGCAACTTCTTTCATTTTGAACCAGTGTAAGGTGTTGTCCTGCTGTAACAGGTTTACTCATGGGTTACTTTTATTAATCGTGACAACCTTTGACTGGAAAGACCACGCTCTGCTAGCTTACAATACTTTCAGTACTTTGATTTTTTATTTGCAGGAACTGTGACGTACCCGGGGCAATCTCTAGAGGAAAAACAAAGATAACATCGCCTGAAGAAATCATGAGGGAGTTCATAGTTTTAGACAACCAGGACTTTCAAAGAATGTTACGTTATCTTGTCCTGGTAGTGACGGTAATGGCGTTATCCACGAGTTTACTTCGCTTTTCAAAAGACGACAAAAGAAGGATGGTTGAAGAAATTTCACGATTAAATCCGTTTTATTCTACAAGACTCAAACCAATCGACAACTTTTATGATTTTCCGTGTTTTCCTCGTTTAATTTCATCCCAGACGTTGAAATGGAACGGCAAGTGTGTTCGGACGATAAATTACGGTGCTATAAATTTTGGAATTAAGTTAGACGAACGCTGTCAGTTTCTACCAATAAATCAAACACCGCCAATTTGTACCTACAAACCTTTAAGAAAAAATGAATCTGTATTCATTAATGAAGAAGGTAGAAGAAATAAGAAATATATTGATATTATGTTAAAAATGCTCGAGATTAATCGTAAAATGTACTTCTTTGACGTCAGTATAGGCGACGGCGAATATTGCATAGCTGCTGCCGCTCATTCAAATAAAACTATTTGCATGAATGGAAATTATAAAACAGTCATAATGCTCCTTAAATCTGTTATAATGAAACGAAATCCTGATAATATACGATTTATTTGGAATGTTTTACGAAACAAACACGAGGTGGTTACGCAAAAAATGTACAACTTAAATTCCAACGAACCGTCATATGACGTCAACGTTAATACATTTTCATCTCTCGCCTCAAACGTAAATGAAATATACGACGTCAATAGCGTCACGTTAGATGATTTAACAGGACTATTCCGGAAGCAACCAGTATTTATGAAACTTGATTTAGATTCTACAGACGTATCAGTATTTCTTAGCAGCGATAGGTTTTTTAGACTAGTAAATCTTAGTGTTTTACAAATTGTTACAAAGGATAAAGACAAGGCAATCCGGACAGCAGAACTTTTGGGATACCACGGTTTTCTTCCTTATAGTGACCCTTTTCAGAGACGACATCTAAAGAGAAAAGAAAAATGGCCCCGAAATGTATATTTTATGAAGTAAAATGTTTAAGATTCCTAGTAACTTCACCTTAGCTTTCTTTCAAATATGACCTACATTATCTGTATACCTTCGGGTTTTCCTTCGGGTTTTATTCTCAGTTTTCTCCATTTCGTGTGACCTGAGTGACTCTAGGTACTTTGAGTTTCTATTTGGTTCAAATGTAAATTAGCAAAGATTTATTTGAACGTTTCATTTGAACAAACGAACAAAATCAATACTTATTAAATATGCGAATATACCTCTCTATGGAAAATTTGAATACAGTCCAGGTTTTCACCCACTAATTTGGTGACCTCACATATTATCAACAGACTTAAGATCAAGCCAAAACTGACCAATCGCTGAACCCGCCCACTGACTCCTACAAAAACTTTCACGTCCATATTAAACGGCGTTATTTTGAAAAATTTAAAAAGTAGCATGTAAGAAAAAAGGAGAATGGTTGGTTGGCAACATAAACGTCTTAACTACAGTTTGAATAAGCTGTAGTTACGACGTATTAGTCGTCAACAAACTAAAATGCGTCACATTAATAGCGGTCAATGGCCGGGTTCAATCTTCACTCCTGGTCTAAATAAATTATTTGATTGGTCGATTTTTTCTTTGGTTGTCAGTCGAGATTGGTCGATTGATAAGCTGATCCCGGGTAGCTTAGTGTAAAAAGCGCCGTGCTCTAACTCCAGGGGCTGTTTTAATCCTTTCCCGTTTTTGGAAATTTTAGACTAGTCCAAATTGAAAGAGTTTGCAGACGACAATGAAAACTGGATGCCATTTGAAATGAAACCATCTTATGTGATAGAAAATATTGTGGAAAAAGGAGAAATTGCTTGTTACAAGCAATTTCTTCTTTTTCCACAATGTTTTCTGTGGTATAAAATCAAAGGATCGTAAAATCCCGTATTTGAACGGGAAAGGGTTAAACTCCGACTCGGCTAAAATTCTTTCCAGCATTTGACAAAGGTTAACGCGCCATGCTGCGTTTGTCTCGAACATACGGACGAATGATACATCGTACGCCTGAGTGGGAAAAGTAGCTTGTGGCTCAGATCGAATGTTGTGTTTGTGACTAATGTGGGAAATGGTAGGAAGCCATTGTTAGGTGCACCAATATTCGCGGTATAACTGTAAAACTGTTGAAAGTGACGTGTAACCCTTATAAAAGACAAACAAACAAAACCATTAAAGCAAGTAATAAAATGGTTATTTTTGACTAGAATTGACTAATCGCAGCTGGCAGTCAAATAACAAGGCTACCAATGAAATATTTCATTTAGACAAAGAATGAGATTTTTTACTCCAACATTTGTCGCCATTTTATTAACCATTTTTGTTGGGTTTTGCGACTTTAACGTCGTAACTACAGCTAATACATGCTGTAGTTACGACGTTTAGGTCGCCAACCAACTACTCAACTTTTTGTTACATGCTTCTGGTCATAAACTAGCAAAATAAAACCGTTTAAAATCGAAGCGGCACTACCTGTCGGAGTCAGTGGGCGTGGCCAAAAGTGTTAGTGGGCGGGGCCAGCAAATAGTGAATTAACCAGTTATTCTGATCCCGCTAGAGAATCAGGTACTCACTCGTAGGCTACAAGTATGGTTTAACTACAGACTAATTAAACTATAGATATTTGGCGACTCCGACTGTTCTGACTAATGTCCTAAACTGGAACCTCTGTCGACTTGTTCTAGATGGTTTTACCCATTACCAGATTACACATTTTTGCAATGGTAGAAATTGAAAGGAGTTGCAGATGACAATTGAAAATTGGTGAAATCTTATATTTTCAACTTTCTTGCTAGAAACGCAGTGTAAAATGAAGAAATTGCTTGTCACAAGTAATTACTTCATTTTCCACAATGTTTTCAAAAACTGTTTTCTCCAGGGACGTAAAAAGGGGAGGGATCGTGTGGGAAAGGGTTACTGATTACTTGAAAAAACCTTAAATTAAAAATTCTCTCTAACATAAAACTATACTCTGTATTCGTCATGAATGGGAAAAAAACATATAAAGATTACGCAATGTTTAAAAAATCTTGTGTTATGGTACCAGTCGAGTATACAACTGCTTAACAACCGGGAATCGATCGATACCTCTAAGCTGTTTTGTTCTCGATGTGTGAGTATTTATCGCACTTAATCAATAAAAATCGATTATTGATATGCGATAGTTTGACATTAGAGTCACACCATGCATAATTCATTTAGCTCGGTTGGTTTTGTTTGTTTGAGTAGGGTTAACACCACTTTTAACGGTATTTCCGTCACATCACGGAAACTGGAGCACCTAACCATTGATTCTTGGCTTTTCTCACACCAGTACTACCACTAGATCCTTTCCCAGCCGCTTCTCATCCCACTTAGGTATACGAATGTCCAACACCATTGGTTAGAGACAAATGTCGGAAAGGATATTGGCCGCGACCGGGGATCGAAACCTGAACCTTAGCTCAGTTGGTATAGAGTACTCGACTTCATAAATCGAGATTGCTAGCTAGCTATCATTCGGATGAGACGTTTAAACGAGATTGCTAGCTAGCTATCATTCGGATGAGACGTTAAAACAAGGTACCGTGTAACGTTGCATTTTAACAAGCACGTTACATCATTTCCACTAAATGCCGCTTTTTGGCGCCCCCTTAGAAGATCAATTGGAAAAAAATGTATGCAATGAAGAAATTGCTTGGAACAAGCAATTTCATCATTTTACACATTTTTTTTCTACATAGACAGTTGAAAAAAATCTAAAATTCATAAACTATGAAATGTCGTCTGCAACTCCTTTCATTTCGGACGAGTCTAAAATTTATCTGTGTGGATAATGGGTTAAAAAACCAGTCGGTGCTCCTATAGTTGTTTAGTCCTGTATGTTTCCCCCCCCCCGCAACAGCTAACCGTTTTCTTGGACTATCACTTATTCAGTCAAACGCTGTGGTAGCGTTGTTTATAAACGAAAACACCACATACATGTACTTGGACCGTCAACAATCGAATCTACACTTTCTACGCCCCCAAAAAGCAAATGGAAAAAAAGCCCGCAAAACATTGTATACAATGAAGAAATTGCTTGTAACAAGCAATTTCTTCATTGACCACAATGTTTTCTACAGCCATAAAATACAAATATTATTTTTTATTTTAATTTCACCAACAAGGAATTGTCATCTGCAAATTCTTTCAATAATTGTCTGATTAATCTAAAATTTTGCTTTGTGGTAATCGGTTAATACCCCCAAAAAGTATATTATTGTTTATGTGTACTTGCTGATTGAAGACAGTTGATAGGGAAGAAGCATATTAGACTGGGCAGTTACGAAGTAGGTCTGGTTAAAACCTATTTATATCATATTGAGTAGCTAACAATCTCTTGTAACTTGGATTAGGTTCTCTCGATTATGATTCCCAGACAAGACATCAGTACTCGAGTAAAGTTGTGTGTGCCAATGAGAGACAAAAGACAGAACGGGAATCGAGCTTGGGGCGTCGTCTCGCGAAGACGACACCCTACCTTACGTCCACAGACACCTCTGGGTTTGGCCAGAGACCTTATTAAGTGGAAACGTCATGCACACATCAGTGGTTTCCGTGGACGAGAGGTAGAGTGTTGGCTTCCCAATCAAGAGGTCCCGAGTCCGATTCCCAAGAGGTGTAACATTTTGGTTCTGTCATTGGCTCACATAATCGATGCGGGTGCTATTCTCCAGAAAGAATAGAGAGTGATTGATCTAAGTTGGAAGAACCTGTTTCCCAATCGATGTAATATGGTTTAAAACTCTAAGAACATACATATGAAATAGTGGATTTTCTAGTTCGTTAGCCGGCGTTTTGAAACGATATATCGGATTATGGACACAATCACCTATACATGTTCGTCAAGGGCAAAACACTGGGTCTTTATAATTTCATTCTTAACCCTTTCCTGTTCAACCCCTTTTTTGTACGTCCCTGTTATTATATAGTTGCGAAAGTACTGTAGAAAAGGAATAAATTACTAGTTACAAGCAATTTCTTCTTTTTCTACAAAATTTTCTACCCAACTGAACTGTTATTTTACACATTAAATCCTCTTTGAATTTTTCTCTGCAAAATCTTTTACTTTGTACAGGTCTAAAATTTTGCCAATCAGGACAGGGTTATTAAATCTGAACCATATCATTCGACTCTTCCCATCAGGCGGAGCACAACCGACGTGGATGATCTATTTTCAAGAACGACTATCGCAAACATCCCCATGTAAGAAATGAGTTGCATCCCTTGAACAGAGTACTTTGATGATTTCATTTCTAGTATGATATTAGATAAATTACATTTTGAAATAATTTTATTCTTAGTTTCCTCTATCAAAAACGAGCGCTCTGCTTGGTCGAAAAAAACTATTCACAATTCCATGAACAAAATTTTGAGCACGCAGCGATTTTGTGTGTTTCCGCACAAAATAGTCCAATACAAAAAGGTAACAAAATTGGTAAAACTTTCGTTTTTTTTCGCTCGATGCTATTAAATTATAAGAAATGGCTGGAATAATTTTTGTTTTCATGGAGGTATGAACCGAAAAACCTAATCACACAATGTATGAATCCGCTTCGCGTATTTATACAGTGTGATTAGGGTTTTCGGTTCATATCTCCATGAAAACAAAAAATATTCTTTTCATCTCTTAAGAGTATTTCCGGTAATGTAACACTACCAAGTCCGACATTGACAATTTGTGTGTGTCACTTATCAGACAAATGGATAATTTATGCTCGCAAAACAAATAGATCCAACAGAGGTAAACCAGGAATGGAAGAGTACTTCGGTGATTTAACATGAGAGTACGAGTATGAGATTGAGAGATTGCGATGGTCTTAGTGAGCATGCACGAGGAACTTTCGTGTATCCACAATCGTTTTCTATGGTGATTAACGGTTCAGTCCTAGTCTCGTGTTCTGGATAGCATTCTCGTCATTACACTCTCATAAATCTAACAATCTCATCACCGAACTATATCGTTCATGTCATTGTATATCAGCGTTCTCGTCATCGTAAACCCGTGCTCTTGAAAGCGTTCTCGTCATTTCACTCTCATAAAATCTAACAATCTCATCACCGAACTATATCGTTCACGTCATGGTATATCAGCGTTCTCGTCATCGTACACTTGTGTTCTCTCGCAATTTAACCGTCGTTGTCTACAGTTTACGTCATCGTACTCTAAAGTTTTCGTCATGGTACTGTTATTAGCTCTTACAATCTCACATGCGAGAGTGGTCGAAGGTCAGTCTCTGAAAAAAAAGAAGAAGAGAAAAATGAGTCGTTTTAAGGTCATAAGTTATGTGTTAAACTCTACACATATGATCAAATCACGCCATTTACCTTTTCTTTAGACTGTAGTCTGAATTTTACCCTTGTTCACTCGATCCTTCATTTTGACTCACTGTACGACGTCGGAGTTTAAATTCACTCTTTGGTTTAAATTTATGATTTCATTGGTCTATAGATATTTTGATTGACGGCTGCAATATGTCAACTAAGAGAATAAGGTAAAGACCTTTGAACCTTTCACAAAAGTTTACCAAGATTTTTGGAATCACACTTAACCCATTCTCACACAACAAAAATTTAGGCTGGTCCAGACTGAAAAAAGTTGCAGACGACAATTTCAAGTTGATGAATTGGTATATTTAATAGTATTTCTACTTTATTTTTTTCCAATTTTTTTTTTGTACAAGCAATTTCTTCATTTTCCACAATGTCTCAAAAGTTGTATTTTTCTTGAGCGTTGTAAAAAGGGGCAATTTTGTGGAAATGAGTTAAATTAAGTAAATGGAAATTCCTTAAAAGAAGTACTCGAAAATAGAAAGAATCAAACACACGTCAATAAGGGTCGAAGTGACACATACCTAACCTTGTCCGCTGTACTCCGACACGATAGTTTGTCGGTCTTCGTGATACAATTTGATCGAATTACATCTCGAATAAGTTGTAGTGCGAATTGGTTTTACATAAGTGTCAGAGAAAACATGACAAAATCGTGGGCTCGAGCCCTAAACTAAACTGACAGGTCAAATTTTGAACTCATGAAATTTTACCTAATCTGGATAATCTAATTTTTAGTTTAGTCTATCAAAATCAGGCGTTCTGACGAGAAGTTGATGAATTTATTTTATTTCGGGTATTTTTTCGACCTTTTTATATAGAAAACATTGCGGATAAGGAAGAAATTGCTTGATATTTTCCAAAATGTTTCATTGTTTAAAAAAAAAATTCATACATTATTCATACACTCACGAACGAAATTTTGAGCACGCAGCTATTTTGTATGCTTCCGCACAAAACAGTTCCATACAAAAAGGGATCAAAATTTGAAATTTTTTTGCGTTTTTCGCTCGATGCTATTAAATTATAAGAAATGAAGAGAACATTTTTGTTTTCATGGAGGTATGAACCGAAAAACCTAACACTTATGCATCGAAAATTTCAATGAAAACAAAAACTATTCATTTAATCTCTTAAAATTACTGGCTATACTAAATTTATCCGAGTGCGCGGATATGACGTCATTCTTTTTGCCGGGCCCTATTTCAAGGAGCCAAGTTTAGTGTTATGGTAGCTTCTCGGGGTATTAGTGGCCGATTAGTTTTCCACTTTGCATTTAAAACAGACTTTTACATTAAAAATCGGCTATTATTTCCCATGAAGCTAAAATTCAATTAGTTATTCTGAGAGACATTAACCGATTCCTCAAAAAAGGCCTGCCTGCTTAACCCATTCCCAGACAATCCCTCCTTTTATCGAGTCTAAAGAAAGCAGATTTGGAAAACATTGTGGAAAATGAAGAAATTGCTTGTTCAAAGCAATTTCGTCATTATCACAATGTCTTATATCCAAAAAGACGCAAAAAAAAATAATAATAAAAAAATAAAAATAAATAAAATGAAATTCCACCCATTTTGAAATTTTCGTCTGCAGCTTCTTTCAATTTGGACCAGTCTGAAAAGTTGTCGTGTGAGAATGGGTAAATGACATCATAACGGCATTTGTGCTGGTGCAAGACTCTTCAAAATTTCTTTTTCTAATAGAGCGTAAATAAACTGGATCAATTTTGAAAATTTGACTTATCTTTTCCGAAACCACCTTTAACCGAGCGACGTGCAAAAGTGCAATACATCGGGCATGTTAAAGAATCAGACGGACTCCGCAGTAGTTTCGTTTGTTTTTGTTTTTTTCACAACACCCCGTAGCGATTTAACTTTTAATTTTGGCGTTGATCATTAAATGAGCTTTAATAATAGCCACGTCAAGTAAACTATCAAATAAATAATAACAAAAAAAAAAAAAAAAACAAAAACGGACAGGACAAGAAATTCGATTTGTAAACGACAACAACGGTTCGTCCATTAGGAATGTAGAAACCCACAAAAAACTGACATGTCACCTTGACCCTGGTTCAGTTGTGTTATCATGCAAAAGAGAGAAAGAGAGAGAGAAGAGAGAGAGGGAGAAAAAGAGAGAGAGAAAGAGAGAGAGAGAGAGAGAGAGAGAGAGAGAGAGAGAGAGAGAGAGAGAAAGAGAGAGAGAGAGAGAGAGAGAGAGATAGAGATAGAGATAGAGAGAGAGAGAGAGAGAGAGAGAGAGAAGAGAGAGAGAGAGAGAAAGAGAGAAAGAGAGAAAGAGAGAGAGAGAAAGAGAGAGAGAGAGAGAGAGAGAGAGAGAGAGAGAGAGAGAGAGAGAGAGAGAGAGAGAAAGAGAGAGAGAGAGAGAATGAGAGAGATTACGTTGTTTTAAGGTTCCGATTGACCAGTCTCAACTGTCAATCAAATTATCAGTCGACCAATTAAATAATTCATTTAGACTGGAAGCTAACTTTGAACTCCGACATAAGCCAACATTTTGAAAAACATTGTTGTTGGTTTGGTGACTTAAACGTCGTAACTGCAGCTTTTAAAAGCCGTAGTTACGACGTTTATGTCGCCAACGCTCTATTCGATTTTTGCTACATTCTACTAGCCTTAACCTATTGAAGAATAACGTGATTAAATCTCGAAGCGGAACTTCCTTTAGTAGTCAATGGACAGGGCCAGTGGAGTTAGTGGGCGGTAAATTGCAGTCGGTAAGGATGTATATGTATAAAATCTTAATTTTTTATGCGATTTTGTGTCGAATTGACGGATCGCGATCGTCAATAAAAAACAGACCAATGAAAAAATACCGTTAGACTTGAAGTTAACTTAACCCTTTCCCACACAACAAAATTTTAGACTGCTCCAAATTCAAAGAAGCTGCAGACGACAATATCAAGTTGATGGAATTTTGATTTTTTTCATCTTTTTGGATAGAAAACATTGTGGAAAATGAAGAAATTGCTTGATACAAACAATTTCTTCATTTTCCACAATGTTTTCAAAAGTTTTTTTCTTGAGGGGCGTAAAAAGGAGGGATTGTGTGGGAATGGGTTAAAGATTGGTCGATATTAATGCGAAGCATTTTCGCCAACTAGGCATTATAGTTTGTAGTTTTTACAGATAATATTTTTTTTTATAAAAAAATAACGCCGTTCAATATATCGGTCGAAATTTCAGTTGGAGATAAGTAGGCGGGATCAGCGAAATACTACTTCATTTAACCCTTTATGACACAACGAGATTTTAGACTGGCCCAAATTCAAAGAAGCCGCAGATCACCATTTTCAGTCGACGAAATCATTAGAGCCTTTGTCTTTTGAGGTAGAAAACATTGTGGATAATGAAGAAATTGCTTTGGACAAGCAATTTCTTCAATTTCCACTACGTTTTCTAAAGCTTTTATATTGAAGGGCGTTTAAGGAGATAGACTGATAACCGTGTTAGTTTGCCCGTGTAATTAACACAGCCCGGTCAGGGCTGACAATTTCTCATATTTCAAGTCGCTTCCTTCAAAGGTGCCTTCCATTAGATTTTTATCAAAAATTTACAAAATGATCCTATCTTTTTTTTAAGCGATGCATATTTGTCCCTTTACATCAAAAGCGTCCGCTTTCCATTTTGCAAAATGAATGTGGCTTAAAAGGGAGGTATCGATGTTTCTGAAACTGAAAAAGAAAAAAAAAACTGCCAAAATATTGCCGAAAAACACGCTCAAACGACATTTAATACTTAACCTATTTCCACACAATGACGCCTTTGAACGCCCATAAAGAAATACAATTGGGGAAAACATTGTGTAAAATGAAGGCATTGCTTTCAACAATCAGTTTCTTCACTTTACACAATGTTTTCTACCCAGAAAGCAGCCGCCGTCATAGCGAAGTTGGTAGCGCGTCGGACTATCAATCTAGAGGTCCCGGGTTCGACCCCGACGGCGGCACTCATCCTTTCCGACTATTTGTCTCTCACCAATGGGTCAATAATCGTAGACCTATGTGAGATATCAGCTGGAGGCTAGGAAGGGATGAAATGGTAGTACTGGTGTGAGATATACCAGGATTCGATTGTTAGGTGCTCCAGCCGCCGCGATATAACTGAAAGATTGTTGAAAGCGGCGTAAGACCCCATTCAAACAAACTACCCAGAAAGTTGAATAATTCTAAAAATTCATAGAGTGTAAATTGTCGTCTGCACCACCTTTCAATTTGGACCAGTCTAAAATTTTGCCGTCTGATAATGGGTTAAATTCGAGTCAGATATTGTCTTCGCGGTAATTTGATAGGCTGCAAGTGGCTTATTGTGGTGAGATAGAAGAGGCACAGCGGAATTCCAGATTATTTTTTGATATCGCGGAATTCGGATGTCAACACCGCATTACCTCATTTGCATATGTCCCAAAGTCATCGGAAGTTAACAAAGAGACAAAGGAAACAATCAACGTCCTAAATTATGTCACATCAAATGGTAAGCGCAAAACTGAGGCATATGTTTATATTCATATTAACTCTTACGTCAGTTTTGGGATGATCTTTACAGAATTGAAGACCGGCAAGCGGACAGTACCCATTATGGCGTTAGCGAATTAAGAGATGAAGAGAATATTTTTTGTTTTCATGGAGGTATGAACCGAAAAACCTAAACACACTGTAAGAATACGCGAAGCGGATTCATACATGGTGTGATTAGGTTTTTCGGTTCATACCTCCATGAAAACAAAAAATGTTCTCTTCATTTCTTATAATTTAATAGCATCGAGCGAAAAATGCAACAACTTAACAAATTTTGATACCTTTTTGTAGTGAACTATTTTGTGCGGAAGAATTCAAAATGGCCTACGTACTCAAAATTTTGTTCATGGAGTTATGAATAATATTTTTCGACTAATCAGAATGCAGGATTTTGATAGACGAAACTAAAGATTAAATTATTTCAAAATGAATGCGGGATTCCAACGGTTATATTGACCAAGTGAATGACCCAATATTCATTCGTAATCTAAACCAAATTCACAGCCTACGTAGGATAATTTGGAAATAACATGATTAATTCTGATAACGACCTCTAATTTTCGCATAACTTTCAGAATATTGTAGTTAAATATTATATGAAAGGGAATAAAAATAATTAAAAACCTGTGAAATGAAAAAAACGTCGATACCTATATTGAAATTGCGGCTAAACACTTGACATGTCACCAAAGTAGAGTTACATGTTACCGATACCCTTTACTTTTAGGCCCTTCTTAACCTATCACTAGACGACGATAATTTAGACTGGTTCAAATTCAAAGATGATACAGATGACAAATTTTAGTTGATGATTTTTTATTCTTTTTATTTTTTCTTCTTGTTTCAGGTAGAAAACATTGTTGGTAGTGAAGAAATGCTTAATAGAAGCAATATCTTCATTTTCTAAAATGCATTTCGATGCTTTTTTCCCTTGGGGACGTCAAAAAGCGTGATGGTGTAGGAATCGGTCAAACATTTTTGTTTCATATAATAAACAGTTTTTTCCTGCTCAAACCTTTGTTATTCTTCTTATTTTGTGTATTTTAAGTAAAGCAAGCTGTAAATTTAAGAACTTGAGAACAATAACCCAAAACTTAACCCATTCCCACACGTCCCCCTTTTTGCGCTCCTTAAGAAATAAGATTTAGAAAGCTGTTTGGTACAACCAATATCTTCGTTATCAACAATATTTTCTATCCCAAAGACAAAGATTTTCAAAGTTTCATGAACTTAAAATAGTCATCTGCAATACCTTTGAATTTGGACCAGTCTAACATTTTGTCATGTGGTAATGGGATAAAACTTAACTGCACTGTAAGAAGCCGAGAAGAGAGACACAAATGCACATACAATATTCAAACTTTGATAGGAATCATTTTTAATATACAGTAATTCTTGACCAAAAAGTGGTCGCTTAAGAGAATGGTCTGTTAAAACATATGAAGAAATGATTGGATTGCATACACAAATTGTTACAGAAATCTTACTAAATTCTATGTCGTTGGGAGATGACTCTAATTAGTTGAAACACCATTGCATTTCGGTATAATACGACAACTCTTAATGTGATATTTTGATTTTTAACCCTTTCCTGTACAATCCCTGGGTTTTACGTCTATGCAATTTTATAGTTAAGAAAATATTGTGAAAAAAAAAGAAGAAATTGCTTCATCAAGCAATTTCTTCTTTTATCACAATATTTTCTATCAAATAGAATGGTTTCGTTTCAAATTGCACTCACTTTTAATTGTCGTCTGCAACATCTTTGAAATTGGGCCAGTCTAAATTCCAAGAAACAGGAAAGGGTTAAAAGGGGAATTCGAATGTGGTCTCTTACTCGAAGTGGTTGCTTAAAAGATGTGGTCACTCGAGCAAGATAGGCTGTTATTCAAAATAGTCAAGTTCAAATTCGGATTTCGAATTTATATTCATACATGTATGTTGTCTTGAGCTGAGTTCTTGCTGCAATAGAGTGCAGACTGTCCACTAAATGAGTTCTCTTTGAGATTTGTTTTGTACCAAGCAAAAATTCGAAGACTGTATCATGTTTTCAAGCGTACAGAGGAGATGACGTGCTTTAACCGATTACCAGACGGTAAAAGATTTTAGACTGGCCAAAATTTAAAGGAGATGCTGACGACCATTTTAAATTTTAGGTTTTTTTCCAATTTTCTGAGTAAAAAATATTGTGAAAATGAAGAAAGTGCTTGTTAAACGCATTTTCTTCATTTTACACAATGCTTTCAAGATTGTTTTGTTCTAGAGTCAAAAAACGTGATTTTGTGGGGATGGATTAATTGATTCTTTTACCACGATACTTTTAGAAAATTCGAAATTTCATTAATTTACATTTTTTGATTTTGAAGGTTTCAATAAGTTTACTCATGTTACGCTTGAATATATATTTACATTGACTGAAACGATTCACAAAACTAATGAGTTAATGTTCCTTTCTAATATTTGCTTCAAACTACGATTTTTCTTCACATCAGACACGTTTTTTCTTGTCCACAATTAGAAGGAACTTGTCCGCATAAAGTAAAGAGATACATTTTTTTAAAAAAAAACATTGTTGTTAATGAAGAATAATTTTCTTCTTGTTCAGAATTAGAATGAACTTGTCCGCATAAAGAGTGAAGAAATAAATCTTTTGAAAACATAGTTGTTAATGAAGAAAATGCTTGAACCCAGCATTTTGATAATTTTTTTCTTGTTCAGAATTAGATTGAACTTATCCACATAAAGAATGAAGAGTTTTTTTGTTTTTTTTTTTTTAGAAAACATTGTTGTTAATGAAGAAAATGCTGGAACCCAGCATTTTCTTCATTAACCACAATATTTTCTACCCTTCAAATATAAAACAGTATGAAAATTCCCCAAAATTTCTAAAGTCTATTTTGTGGCATTCCAAGATTTCCCCCTACAATTATTTCTGCCTAGACAAGTAAATTTGAAAAATGCACTTTAGGTCCATGCCGGACAAGTAGGGCTTAATATTTCCATACCCTTACTTCAACCCTTGCAGCCTCAAATGTTCTTCTTCTTAGAGAATAACTTTTACCCTTGTCATGCTCAATAAAATCCTGATTAGAATTGCATTCAATGCAAAGGACTGAAATCACTGGAAGCATTACTTGCATGCCAATATTTCATTTGAAAAAAAAAAAAAAAAAAAAAATCTGGTTTGAACTGGACACGCTGGTGGTTTAGACTAAGATCAGACTGCGCATATGTGCAGGTTTATCTTTGTCTATACCTCCTTCCGAAACACGAATATTCCGGGTTCAGCATGACAAGGGTTAATTTAAGAAGAGATGCTTATCAACTTTTGAGTTGTATATTAGGGGTGTATGAATGAATACCCGCGTGGGCGTTTTAAGAATTTCGTTGATAAAATTGACGAATGTATTTTATCGAGATAACGCGGATATTTATGACACAACAAAAACAGTAAAAGTTGAATCGTCAAGGTGTTTCCAATGTTTACGTGGTGGGTGTGCACCAGGCAATGTGCAGACCTATATAGTTTGTGGATCCCATCTCATTACATGCAGAATTTGTTTGAAAAGATCGTTTTTGTCAGATCTTATTAGGGAAACGGATCTTACATTTTGGTAAGTCGGTAGAAATTATGTACCTGTATGTATGTTGAGTTAACCCTTTCCCAGACAACAAAAAATAATACTGATCAAACTTGAAAGACGCAGCAGACGGCAAATTAAAACTTCAATGATTTCAATTGAAAGGCAACAATTGAATAAGGCAGAAATCTATGTGAAAGAAATTGCTCGTCACAAACAATTTCTTCTTTTAATGCAAGTTTTTCTCTAGTATAAAATTGTGTGACCGTTAAAATAGGTGATTGTAATGAAAAGGGTTAATTCATTTCAAAATTTACTATAACCCATTCCCACACAATCCATCCATTTTACGCCCCGTAAGAAAACAAAGCTCTGGAAAACGTTCTGGAAAATAAAGAAGTTGCTTGTATCATGCAATTTCTTTATTATCCACAATGTTTCTATCCAAAATCAAAACACTAAAAAATTCGAAATTTCGCCAACTTAAAATTATTGTCTACAGTTTCTTTCAATTTGGACCAAGTCTAAAATTGTGTTGTGTGGGAATGGGTTAAGCATTGACGACATTTTATATTAACTTCTGTTTGAAATTTACGGATCGCCGGACACGCCCACTGGGCTCTAACAGAAGTTCCACTTCGATATTAAAAGGCGTTATTTTGAAAAATTTATGGTCATTGATATATTACAAAAAGGGAAATGGTTGGTCGGCGACCTTAACGTCGTAACTACAGCTTGAAAAAGCTGTAGTCACGACGTTTAATTCGCCAGACCAACAAAAATGCTTCTCTTAAGTATCGGTCAATCTAGAAGTTCAAGTTCACTGCCGGTCTAAATGAATGATTTGATTGGTCGATTGATTCTTTGATTGGCGGCAGCGATTCGGAAACGAAAGCGTATGTACATAAATGCCTATAAAGAAAAAAAGTAGGAATAAAGAAATTACATATTAAAATCAATCTTCTTGTTCCCCACGATGATTTTCTCTATACATGTACAGGTAATAGGGAGTGATTAAAGGTCAATTTTGTGTGTACCTATACCTTTGATCACTCACTAAAACTTGTACTTATCTCCTAAAGATGAATACAACAGGTTACCCATCACTATAAAAAGGGGCCGTCTTGAAAGTGCGAAAAACGTTTCCTGGTAAGATTGCGTAGTGTGCGGCGGCCGATTTGGGTAGAAATATTCATTTTTGACCCATTTTTTCCTAAAAGTAGAAAGGTTATTTTGACGTACTCTGAGGGTAGTCACGATAGCCTAGTCTATATCTCTATTTGACCTTTGACATTTGCTGAAAACAGTTCCTTTTTTATTTGAAATATTAAAGATATGAAGAGATTTTTTTTTGCACGAAGTGTTCATACAGAAGAATTAGGTTTTTCGGTTCAAACCTCCATGAAAAAACAAAAAAACAACAACAAAAAAACATCAACAACAAATTTTCTTCATTTCTTATAATTTAATAGCATCGAGCGAAAACAGCAAAAACTTTACAATTTGATATTTTTTTGTTTGGGACTTTTTTGTGCGGAAGCATACAAAATCGTTGCGTGCTCAAGATTTTGTTCATGGAGTTATGATTTTTTTCGACTAATCAGATAGACGATAGACGAAACTAGGAAATAATTCAAATATAAATGAATAAAAAATCCAAATAATCCCTATTCGTGCGAAGGCTAACGTTTGATTAGTAAGCACGTATGAACCCATATTAGGACACCCAGAGGACTCCTTATTTGCTACGCTACATCGATGTAGTGTAGAAAATAAGGAAAACCCTAGGTATAAGCCGGATTTGTATTCCGTCTTTGCTCGATTTTCGATGGTATGCTCTGAATCAGAAAGGGCGCTATAAGTTAACCAATAACTCGATGACATAATTCTAGACTGATCCAAATTTGAATAAAAAGTTGCAGAAAACATTCAAATCTCATGAATATTTTTTTAAAAAAAGTCTTGGTTTTAAAACAATTGCTTTTAATGAGCAATTTCTTCATTTTTGACAATGTTTTCAAAATATTTTTTCTTTATAGATGCAAAGGGGAGGGATTGTATGGGAATGGGTTAAAGCGCGTTAAAGCGGTAGTATCGATCAAGGTCAGATAACTCCGTCTATACACAGGCTGATCGGAATAGATATATTTGATTGACACATTTCTACAATAATTGATGGGCCCCCTCATAGAATAACATGCCAATATTTGACATAACTATAGTACTAAACATTGTAAAATCAAACCTACCGAAGAAAGTAAAAACGATATTAATATTTACAATAACATTTCTTAGAAGAAAAAAAGAACGCGATTTTACGCTGTGGTGAATTTTCAAACTTGTTTTTACTTCTATTTTTTTCTTTTCTTTCTTTTTTAACTTACACGTTGTATACTATACTTAATCTTTAATGTCTTATAACCCTTTACTTAAAAAATAGACTTGTCCAAATTCAAAGTGGTAAAAGATTACGATATAAAGCAAGCACAATTTCAAAAGTAGCTACCCTTTATAATAGGAAATATCGTTGAAAAATAAGACATTTCTTGTTACAATCAACTTCTTCTTTTTCAACAATACCGTGTTCTCAAGTATAATATCACAGGAACGTTAGGAATTACATGCGGGAAAGGGTTAAGCTGACAATGCGTGTGGAATATATTTTAGAGTATGCGCACGTTACCTTAAATCTCCAACATGCTGCAGAATGCAAATTTATGCTCCCTCAGTCTAGCTAACCGCGGTTACCGTGCTGCATCAGGCCGAAATAAATCAGTCGGCTAAACTAGAACAACGAAAGCATCTTACCCGATTCTAACACATCAAAATTTTAGACTGGCCCAAATTGAAAAAGGTTGCAGACGACAAAATAATGTTGCTTTTGAATAGAAATTAAGGGCCTCGTAAAGTAGAAAACATTATGAGAAAAGAAGAAATCGTTTGTTAAAGCATTTTTCGTTTCTAACAACGTTTTAAATCGTTATATTTCTTTGTTGCTTAAAATAAGGGATTATGTGGTAACGGGTTAAGGGTTGTTAGCTATACGCAAAACTACGTCAATATTGCGTATTTTACGGTAACGTTAAAATCAGGGATTGGACGAGAAAAATTGAAGCTGAAATATATTATAGAGTACACGCATGTTACCTATAACAGGGGTCGACAGGAATAGTAACCCGGGATCCCATGGATCCCCGAAAATTAGAAGGAACCCGAGCAATCGCAGGCTATAGGATACTGTCGGGATCCTTCAATATTTCTCCAGTGCAATAGATCTTAATGTATCAACTAATACTCCTGACTTTTTTTGTTTGCTTGTTTTTGTAGAAAACAATGTGGATAATGAAGAAATTGCTTGTAACAAGCAATTTCTTCATTTTCCACAATGTTTTCCGAAGCCTTTTTTTCAAGTTGGGCTAAGAAGGGCAGGATTGCGTGTGATTGAGTCAATGTATATGAAGGATGGATTCCTGATTATAAGGAGGAAACTCTGACGTGATAGGTAGGGATTCCGGTGGGATCCCACTGAAGCAAAGATAGTGTCGACCCTGCTATACTGAGCTTAAGACAAAGAGGGCAATTTGGCCATCAGATTTGAAATCTTCGAGATGTGATTATCTTTTAGACCCCGGATGATTCCCACGAAATTCCGCTTTTTGACGCCCCGTAGGAAAGAAAGCCTCGGAAAACATTTTGTAAAACGAACAAGCAGTTTCTTCATTGTCCACATTGTTTTCTTCCCTGGAAGACACAGAATTTCCCATTTTACTACCTTGAAAATACCGCCTGCAATATCTTTAAATTTGAATCAGTCTAAAATTTTATCATTTTGTAGTGGGTTAATTTATTCTACAATTGATGCATTGCCGTTGTTAATCAAAAATCATGATCAATCAAATCTTTCATTTAGACCGAATGCGAACATTGACATTGTTTATTTTTGTAAATTTTGAAACTTGAACGTCGTAAATACGGCTTATTCAAGCTGTATATTCACCTTTACCAGTAACAGTTCTTTTGTCCCTTTTCTTATTTTCAACCGCGACCTCTAATAATTCCTGTGCCCATTTCTTGTGATTCCTGCAGGCCAGGAAACATTTCGGAGAAATAACTAGCAACGAATAATTTGTCGTTTTCCACGTTTAATTTTGAAATGTCATCACAAGTACCTTTTTTTAAAAAAAAAATTCACACATGTTATGAAATTCTGTGAAAGTATAAGTGATAAATTCCACGAGGATCAGTGTGGGTATGCAACGGCTGTTCAGGTTTTAACGATATTAACCTTTTCCTATTTTTCAAAACTTTAGACCTGTCTAAATTCGAAGATTTACAACAACTCAAAGTTGATTTTATTTGAGAAATAATCCCAACGTAGGGTAGAAAAATGCGGAAAAAGAAGAAATTGCTTGTCACAGCAATTTCTTCTCTTTCCTCAATGTTTTCTCGGGTATGAAAAACTGGGATGTAAAAACCAGGGATTGAACAGGAAAAGGTTAAACGACAATTGTAAAGTCATTCAACAAAAACATTTCTCCCACAAAAGGTAAAAATTCTAAATATAGCAAATTTATGACAAATGCCTTTATTACGGAGGCGTAGAGGTGACATCTAGTTTAGTTGGGCTTATTTTATCTATTCTTTTTTTTAGCTCACCTGACCACAAAGTAGTCATAGTGAGCTTTTGTGATCTAGCTGTGTCCGGCGTCCATCGTCCGTCTTTTGTCGACAATTTATGTGCACTCTAGATGCCATAATTTTTGCCCAAACGTCTTGAAACTTGGTCAGAATGATTGTCTCAATTAAACCTGGGAAAAGTTCAATATTTGGCCATATGGGGTAAAAAACTTGTTCACTAGGTAAAATCTTAAAAACAACCCGGGTTTACTCTAGAGGTCACATTTTTGCCTTAAATGTCTTGGTCAGATCTTACTGAACTTTTATATTTGTTTTTTTGATGTAAAAAATTAGCTCATTGGGCTCATTAGGTCAAATCCTGGATAATCTTGGGTGCAATCTAGAGGGCACATTTTAGGCTCAAATAAAATGGTATTTGGTCAGAATTTTAAGGTCCATGTTATCTTAGCCAACTTCAAAATTCTTCTGATTCCACAATATTTTCATATTAACTCCACTTATTTTTTCATCTGTAAAACCTTTGAATTTCGACAGGTCGAACATTTTTTAAAAGAGTTTTACTTTATAAATAAAAAAATTGCAATATACGATATCAGTTTTCTTGGGATTTATGAAAAAACCCAAAAAACAACAACTATTTAGTGTGTGATTTTGTTTTAAGTTTAATTCTTATTAAAAAAAATAACAAAACTAAACACAAAAAAAGAAAAAGATAAGAAAACGCATACAAAACGAAACACTTGCCCGTGCGAACGGACTAAGCAGCCAAGCAGAGTCCGAGCATAATTATCGAATCAAGTCCTCCTCGAAATCCAGATGATTTGAAACCCTCACACGCAATAAATGCCTGATTATCTCGTTCGCAGGAGACAATTTTTCGTGTGTTTTCGGTAGTGGGAACGAGACAAATATGAAAGATTTGCACATGTCTCTTCTAGTCTACCGTACTTAATGGATATAACGATTCTCATTATTTGTCCTGTGGATTTACCCTTTTAAGATTAAAGTGACTTTCATCTAACCATACTGTCATGGGTCCTTGTGCGGTTGTATTTGGTAAGGGAATTCGATAATGTTTGGATTTCAATAATTCCGTCTGTTTGTGGACAAGTAAGCTTGTTCTAGTATATCTTTTTAAACCCGTTACAATTAAAACACATTTTGCAATTGTACAAATTTTAAGAAATAGCAAGGTGTATTTAAAGTTGAGAAAAAAGTCAATTGCAGTTAAAAAAAACAAAAAACGTTAGAAAACATTGTGAGGACAGGAGAAATCGCGCGAGCAGATTTTGTTGTTGTTGTTTTGTTTGGTTTTCTCATTTTTATCCGCGCGTCAAAAATGCGGAATTTTGTAGAAATAACTCATTTTGTTTATTTCTTTGAAGTTTTCTTCACATAAGTGGGTAATCTCCACATACTGTCCACAACCGACCCTATCTCTCTCTCTCTCTCTCTCTCTCTCTCTCTCTCTCTCTCTCTCTCTCTCTCTCTTCTTTCTCTCTCTGTCCCCCCTCCCTCTCTCTTTTGCACCCGTTTAAAAAAGTGTCTTCATCTTTTATCAATTTGGACCGGTCCAAAATTTGATAACGTTGCTATGAATTAAGCCATTCTCACAAAGTGGCGATGTTTGAGGCTCCCAAGAATAAAGAGCTTGAAAAACATTGTGGAAAATGAAGAAATTGCTTGCTACAAGCAATTTCTTCATTTCCCACATAGGTTTCTACCCAGAAAGTTGAAAAAGTCTACAATTTCATAAAATTTGAATTGACGTCTGCAACTTTTTTCTATTTGGACAAGTCTAAAAAAAATCTGATAATGGGTTCAGGATAGTCAGTAAGGTGAATATCTTTCAATTCGCACTACAAAGTATAAATACGCAAACAAACGCCCACATAATTCATTGAAATTTGATAGATATCCTGTACAATGCATGTCACGATTCTTTCGTTTTCTTGTCCATTCTTATCTCATTAAAGAATTCATTTCTGTGAATGATTTCGTCTTTCCAAGTATTTATATTGTGTTTATTTGTGACAGCGTATTAACGATTAAATAGAAATGAAAAAATACATATCAAGTTTTTTGAACAAATACAATGTTGTTAGATTTTTTTCACTAATTCATCCACCAAGTAAACATACATCCATCTTACCGTACGTCTGCCCATCCATGAATCAACTCAACCATCATTCAACTCGACCATTTAATCCATCCACCCACCTAAATATCATTCAGCCCATCCCTCTACCCGTTCATCCATCCATCCATGCATCCATCTATTCATCCATCCATTAATCAATCAACCCATCAAACCATCTATCCATCCATCCATCAATCAATCAATCAGTCAACGAGCCAATCAACTAATTAACGAATCAACAAACCATGTTGAAAGAAATTATCGAAAAACATTAAGAAGAAACTTAAGAATGAATAGAATACTTTGTGATAGCATGTACCATTTACCCCATTTGTTAATTTTTGTCTTTTCAGATTGAACAGTTATGCATCCCTACCTAACAGTCGAGGTTATAACGGCGATTCTACTCACAACTCTTGCCAAATTACTAAGTGAGTAGCCTTTCATGTTCGTTAACCCATGACTTTAGACTAGTCCATATTGAAAAAAAAAACAAAACAAAAAAACGAAGACGATAATACCAAGTTGATGAAATTTTAGAAAACCCTTGACTTTTAAGGCAGAAAACTTTAGTAGACAATTTTCTTGTTACAAGCAATTTCTTCAGTGTCCAAAATGTTTTTTAAGTCCTTTTCCGGCTTTTTTGCGAGGGGCGTCAATAAACTGGCTTGTGTGGGAATGGGCAAAAGTCATTTGACTATCTGCTATCTAAATCTTAAGAGAAAAATCACGCAAATTTAAAAAGCAATCTATATAACTGTTGTCTTGAAAAATAATTCCAGACCGAAATCACTTTTTTTTATTGTTGTTGTTTAATCAAAAGGACTATTTTCCCCCTTGTATTTTCCTATCCTTTTGCGTTTGGTTTACAAAATTGACGGTGTGGTCCCTAATGATTATTTATGATATTTTGGGAATTCAAATTCCTCAAGCCATTATTTTTAACAATATTTCATGGTAGGGCTGTTGTAAAAAAAAGTCGGAAATTTAATTCAAAATGTCACCACAGAAAATCGCCCCTATTTCAAGAAAAGGGGCACAAGTGAATCGAATAAAATAAAACGAACACCGATCTAAAGGGAAAAGGAAGAGTTTTCCAATTAAAAAAAAGTAGGATATGGCGTGATCTTACTTTAACCCTTGTCATGCTGAACCCGGAATATTCCGGTTTTGGCAGGAGATGTAGACTAAGATCAGACTGCACTTAGGTGCAGGCTGATCTTAGTCTACACCTCCTGCTTGAACTTTTCCTGCTAGAGTTGTTTATGAAGTTGATTTCTAAAAGAAATATTGATTTTTGAACAAGTTTTATCAGTGCTTTCAGCCCTTTGATTTGACAGCATTTCAGTAAAGTAATTTATACAGCATGACAAGGGTTAATAAAAGATTTGATCAAATATAAGGAAAGTCCTCATTACTTTCTTTCTTTCTCTTTCTTTCTTTCTTTATTTCTTTCCTTCTTTCTTTCTTTCTCTTTCTTTATCTCCTTTTTCTTTAACGAGAAAGAATTGCCAATTAGAAGAAAACTAGACACATTTCATGATAGTTCAGAAAAGAGCGGAAAGCGAATCAGGACTTTGAATTAAGGAAACAGATAGGTTTTATACGTGCACAAAAGTTAAAAGTGCTAACAGGGATTTGGTCTTGAGTACGTGAAAAGATCTATACAAAGCTTTAAAACAACAACAACAGCTACGCCAGTCCTTGTTGTCACTTAGGTCATATCTGTTGTGTGTATGTGTGTGTGTATGTGTGTGTGTGTGTGTGTGTGAATGAAAGCTAACAAACTCGAGACTTAACCATCTTTCCTAAAACTATGTTTTATTGATACAACGCTGACCACGCTCACCTACCTCGGACAAGGTCGATTGACTGGCGGGTATCAATCCCCCATAAATTTATGTATTTCATGATCGAAGCAAATAGTTGGTGGGCGACCTAAACGTCGTAACTTCAGATTAATTAGCTGCAGTTTCGACGTTTGAGTGGCCACAAAGAAAAGTAGCTGTCGTAAATGTAAGCCGTCAAGATAGCACTTCCGGTTTTAATGAATTTTCCGATTGGCCGATCGTTTTTTTTTTCTTTTTTGGTGGGGGTGGGTTCAGGGCACAAGGCATGTGACAGCGGCGGTGCACTGCCCAGCAAGAATAGAAATACAGCCCTATGTGGGTAGAATCTGGGCAAAATTGGATTCTTGTGTTCCCCATGTTGGACCCATGCATAAAGGACCGATAATCATTAAAAAAACATGATACAAAGGCCAGATGAAGAAAACAGACAAAATTCCAATACTTGTGGAAGCTTTTATTTCTCAAATAAATGGTTTTATGGACCATGGACTATTTAAACGTGCTACCAAAAAAATCAGTATGGGCCCAATATGGTCCCCATATTGTTGAGAAAGAAGACGGATATCAACGAACAAAACTAAGATGTCAGAAAATTGAAAGTTGAAGACAGCAAAGTTTGAAACGTGCACTTAGATTTAATTTGTGTGGTCTTCCATAGTTTCTAGAATAAGTTATAAATTTGGAGTAAAATACAGTAAGCAAACTCCCATTTTTTAGACGTACAAAATCGGATTTTCCTTGTTCTTTGCGTCATTTCGCGATTTTTATCCTTATTTACATGCTAAAATTTGTGTGTATCTATTTTGATTTTAGTCTATTTTACATAATGCAGATACCCCCCTCTAAATCTTTAAACCTGTTTGATTAAAGGCTGTATACTAGATAAATGCATCATTTGCATGTCCCACACGTTGCCTATAATAGATTGCCCATCTTAGAACCACGTTGGTCCTTAAGGGACATTCTGATGCCGATATGGGTTCCAAATGCTTCCATTGTAGGACCATATGGGTAACATTAAGAATCATGAAGGTCCATAACGGGATAATGGGCATATTAGTACCAAAATTGGTCCTGAAATAGGTTACAAACATTGGTGACTCTTGGGTCCCATATATCTCGGTTGCGAATCCTATATAGGTCCCAGGTGGGCAGTCCATGTTGGACCCAATAAGTTCAAACATTGGTCCTGTATAGGTCCAATATACTTTTTGATTGCTGGACAGATACTAATATTACACTGGTCATATAACCCTTTCCTGTTCAATCATTGGTTTTCACGTCCCTGTGATTTAATAATTAAGAAAACATCGTAGAAAAAGAAGAAATTTATTGTAACGATATTTGTACCCTCCAAGATGGTCATTTTCTCAAATTAAATCTTTAAATTTTCGTCTGCAAAACCTTTGAATTTGGACGAGTCTAAAATTCTGCAAAACAGGAAAGGGACAAGTGGGTCCCCGATATCGTTCTTGTTTGAGCACCAATAACCAGTTTTATAAGCATTTCATATCATCTAAACGCTACGTAGTTTGCGGTGCTCATTAGATTCGTCTCCATGAAATTATAAACTGATCGCTGATCGCTGGTCCCACCTACTGACCTCCGACACGGTAGTTCGACCGAGAAAATAAATATTATTAATTTCTAAAAAAGAAAGTGTGGTCAAGGACATAGAATAAAAGACGAATCGCTGGTTCGTAACTACTGCTTGAACAAGTTGTGGTTATGACGTTTAAGTCATCAAGCTAACAAAAATGTTGGAGTTCAAAGTTCACTTCCATCTGAATGAATAATTTGAATGTTCATTCGAGTTTACGATTTTACGACTCGTCAATTGTGATGGCTTTCATCATTGAAAATTTTTGATAGATTTGTTAAAAATTCTATAAATGGACGCCGACGCGGTTGATTGTAAATGGCTCAGTCTGCCCTCCGAAGTCGAATTAAGGAATCATTTTCCTGCGCGACCACTTTTTTCGACCTTCGGTCTTGTGAAATATCCAAATTGTCTTCCGCAGCTCAAAGCAAATACAAGATGTTGTATCTCTATCGCAACATAATATTTCTTATATACGCGTGTCGATTGCTTATTTTCAGATTGCCAAAGAAGCGGCGGCAGCTATCTAATGTGCATGGCCAAAGAGACACAGAGAGCTGGGTGTATTAATGGAAAATGCTACATAGTTATGTTAAATGGAGAAAGGGAACCGAGCTGTATGTAAGTTGGGCATGATCTTCAGGTCTTTCACGTACAGAACAAAAAGGGACTATGGTTGACCTTTGAGCGACCATTTCTATGCTCCTGAGCTAAGCAGCCATTAAAATACCCCTTACGAAACACAAATCCGTTACAAAAGATCCCTCTATTCTATTCCAGGTTTATCGCCATTTTCAACAGCATTTCAGTTATATCACGGCACCTGGTGCCAGGTGCCCTTAAAAGTAGCTTCCTGTCAATCGCGATGGCTTTTGTCAAATATGGGAGACAATGTTGGTCGAGCCGGGATCCGAACTAACGACCACGGGATTGAGAGCATGGCGCTGTAACCCGACTTAGCTAACAAGAACCGGGCTCGTTACAAAGAAAAAAAAAATGTCAAAGAATCCTTTCATTCTTAACAAAATCGTATGGAATGTGTATCAATTACAGGGCTAGTCTTCGACTCACAAACCAGGCTTTTAAGCCTAAAAAATCTGAAAACAATTTGACCTTTACGAATTTCTCTCAAGGGGGGGGGGGATCTTTATCCCCTTGAGAGACCCTTTTAGGCGTCTAGTGAAAGATATCAGTGAGAAATTGGATCCCTGAATCTCTCAGCTAAAACTAATCCATTTATCACGGAAAGATATATTGGCAATTAAACCTTGAAAGGTTTTTGTAGCCGGCTTTGGACCCTTCGAAAACAGCTATGACACCTTTAATTTCATGGCCAAGGAGTCATTAGGAGTGACTTCTCAATTGACTAATCGTGACTGTCATTCAAGGAATATATCGACCAATCAAATAATTTATTCAGCCCAGAATTGAGAACTTTGCCATTTGCCGCCATTTGTGTGAAACAGTTTTATTCAAGCTGTAGTTACGACGTTTAGGTCACCAAACAATCATTTCAGTTTTCTGTTACATGCTTCTAGCCATATTTTTTTAAAAGTAACTCCGTTAAAAATCGAAGCGGAACTTTCTGTCGGAGTTAATGGGCAGGGCCTAGAGAGTCAGTGGGCGGGAATAGCGATTGGTCAATTCCAAATACTAGCACAATCCCTGCTCATATCGCATGGTTAAATTGGCATTCTGTGATAATTCATACCCACGACCTTCTACCAAAATCTCTTAACTACATCTTGGAATAAGCTGTACTTACGAGGTTTTGGCAGAACATCGACGATACGTTAAAAATCGTCAAAGTACGATCAAAGGATGAATGACATGTGGTCGCTAAAATATTCATTCGCTTGACCAAGACTCAAATCTGCGACATAGGTGTATAAAGAGGGTGAATTATAAATAATCCTTTACTACCCTGTGCTGTAAGAAACAGTTAGATTTTGCTTATCGCTGGTAACGCCCATTGACCTCAAAAAGAGAAGATCAACTGAGGTTATAACGTCACAGTTTTGTATAATAAGTGACCAGGGATACGGAATAAAAGCAAATCGTTGGGTGTGGTCCTAAACGCTGTAGCTGCAACTGTAGTAATGGCACTAGAAATATGCGCACCTCGTTTTCCAAACGGTAGCACAAACAAAGAATTTTCTACCTTATTATTATTACCGTGGATATGCATATTCAAGTAAAAAGATCTATTTAACCTTTTCCCGTACAATCACTGGTTTTTACGTCCCCGTGATTTTATAGTTGAGAAAACATTGTGGGAAAAGAAGAAATTGCTTGGCACAAGCAATTTCTTCTTTTCTCACAATATTGTCTACCCTACTGATAGGTTATTTTTCAAATAAAATAGACTTTAAATTGTCGTCTGCAAAACCTTTGAATTTGGACAGGTCTAAAATTTTGTAAAACAGGAATTAACAGGGTTAAAACCGAATTGTCTTTTGATTATGTTCAAGCTAAAGGTATTTCTTAGACAAGATATGCTTATTTGATTGTCCCATCTTTAGAGATTTGTTATACTACGTTTTTGAGCCGCCGTCATAGCGCAGTTGGTAGCGCGTCGGACTGTCAATCTAGAGGTCCTAGGTTCGATCCCCGACGGCGGCGCTCATCCTTTCCGACTATTTGTCTCTCACCAATGGGTCGATAATCGTAGACCTATGTTGGATAGCAGCTGGAGGCTAGGAATGATGTAATGGTAGTACTGATGTGAGAAATACCAGGATTCCATTGTTAGGTGCTCCAGCCGCCGCGATATAACTGAAAGATTGTTGAAAGCGGCGTTAAACCCCATTCAAACAAACAAACAAAATTACTACGTTTTACTGCGGCAACACTTATATTCTATACGTCATGGACGATTACTGTCATTTGAATTTATTTAATTCAACTATTTTCTGAAAACATTGTGGGAAAATGAGAAAAATCCTGTGAAAAGCAATTCTTCAATTTCTAAGATTTTTTCTATGTAAAGCATCAAACCAGGTTAAGATGAGTTACGGTTTCCGTTTTTATACTTGACTGCTATTCATTTAAATAAATCCTCAATGCGTTGTCTGCGCATGCCATATTCTCCGAAGGTTAAACTATCTTCTAGATTGGGATAAATATTTCTACGCCGTACGCATAACTCCATATCATATCGCCAAAGAGTATCAAGGGGAGAATTTCAATAAAAACTACATTTGTGGCGAAATCAAACTTATTTGTCGCCTCAAATTAATTAGAAAAATAATCATTTTAAATTTAGAAAGTATTTATCATTTTATACCGTGACCCGTGCTCCTAGAAGGGTCATCAAGAATTTGAAGCGAACATTTTTTGGGGGTGCTGTCATTTTGAGTGTATATCGACAGAATCGGTGGAGTTGTCACGAAAATGCCCAAATTAGTCAGTATTTAAAAAATGCAACAGGTCTGTCGGAAGATAACAATCCTCAATGAGACCTTTTTTTTTTTTTTTTTGTTTTTATTAGAACTACTTTCTCAACAGGAAAACAAGATATTTCCGCATCCATAAAAAAAATCACAACCTAAAATAGACACAACTAAATTTAAACTTGATTAGTATTGATAATAAATGACAGTATTTAGTGTTCAACAAAACCTCTTTTGCTCATTTTTCAGTTGTGATTCCGGTTACGCTGGCTCACGATGCCAGGAGCTAAATTTAGAACTTCTTGCCATAGGTACGTACAATAAACATTTGTGTGGGGATGCGGGAGGCCGAGGAATTAACCCATTACCAGACGGCAAAATTTTAGACTGGTACAATTTCAAAGGAGTTGCAGAGGACAATTTAGAGTTTATGAAATTTTCGATTTTTCAACTTCCTGGATAGAAAACATTGTGTAAATGAAGAAATTGCTTATTACAAGCAATTTCTTCATTTTGCACGATGTTTCCCAATCGTTTTATCTGAAAGGGCGTCCAAAAGCGTCACTGTGTGGGAATGGGTTAAATTCATAGCCTCAACAGAGGATCTCTAAAAAATATGACAGTTAATAATTTTCTGATAATGGGAATTTATTCCATTGCTACATGGCAAAACTTTAGACCAGTCTAAATTGAAAGACATTACGGACGGCAAACTCAAGTTCGTGATTTTTTTAAATCGTTGCCTTTAAAGGTAGAAAACATTGTGGACAATGAAGAAACTGCTTGTCATAACCGAAAAAATGTTTCATTATTCAAAGAAACAGGGGGTCATGGAAAACCCTGAGTCTGCAACTTCTTTCAAATTGAACAAGTCGAAAATTTCGAAAACGGGAAAGGGGTTTAACTCAAACCAGCAGAGATGAAGAATTTTTTGCTTATTTATTCATGTACAAGTTGATCATTAATATAGAATAGAACAAAACACACCAATCGAACACGGCTACAGAACAATTCTTACATGTACATGTACATTATCTTACAGAATTTTACATTTTGAACTTTGAAATGACGATGGTGTCATGTGACAATGTTTTAAATCTTACAGGATCTCGAGAAAAATATGGTATTTTGTATAAAACTTATATTTATTAGGTTTATTATTTATACTTATAATCACTAATACAGGAAAAATCTACCCAAATGACATTTTTTTTCGAATTTTAGAATAACTAAATTCCCGTATCACATAAATGAGGAATAAGCCAAAATGTAAAATTAAAAGTATCTACAATATTTCATTACAACAAGATTTAAGACCATTTTATGTTTTAAGAAGTTATAGACTACAATTTTATAGTTGATATAATATGTTTTCAGGCAGATAATATTGTGGATTACGAAGCAATTTCTTCCATTTCACAATGTTTACAAAGCGTAGCAATAATCAGGCACTTGTGACGTCATGTACGTAACGTCATTTAGGCCGTTTTTTCCTGTATAACGGAACATATTAGAAATTAGACGTACTTGTCACATAAAACACTAAAGAACTGACTAATTGAACAATCGCTGGCCCCGCCCACTTAGACCCCCCAACTATTGACTCCGACAGGAAGTCCTGCTTCGATTTTTAGCGGTGTTATTTTGAACAAGAAAATATTTCCAGTAGCATGTAGAAAGAACGTAGTATAGTTGGTTGGCGACCTAACCGTCGTAACCGCAGCTTGAAGTTGCTGTAGTTACGATGTTTAAGTCGCCAAACCGAAAAAAAAGGTTAATTAAAATGACGGCTAACGTCGGAGATCAAAACTCATTTCTGGTCTCAATGAAGGATTTCACTTGTCAACTGGATATTTGATTGACAATCGCGATTTGTCAGTTCGCGATTGTCAATCAAGGAATATATCGACCGATCAAATTATTCATTCAGTCCGGAATTGAGATTAAACTCCGACATTGGACACCATTCTTGAAAAACATTATTGTTGTTTTGCGTCTTAAAAGTCGTAACTACAGCTTATTCAAGCTGTAGTTACAAAATTTAGGTCACCAACCAACGACTCTAGTTTTTTAGTACATGCTACTGAGCATAGCTTTTACAAACATATTACCGTTTAAAATCGAAGCGAAACTTCCTGTTGGGGTCAATAGGCGTAGCCAAAATAGATTGGTAAATTGGAGAATCGCTGGCCACGCCCACTTAGATCAAATAGGAAGTCCTACTCCGAAATTAAACGGCGTTATTTCGTAAAATTCATGGCCAGTAACATGTGACAAAAACTTGAGTTTGTTGTAACCATAAGCTGTTGTGACGACGTTTAAGTCGCCAAACCAACAAAAATATTTCAAATAAATGTTGATTAGCGTCGGAGTTCACATTCCATCTAAATGAATGGTTTGATTTATAGCTGCGATTGGTCACTTATTATACGAATCCTATTAAACTTACAAATAAATCAAAATACTGAAAGTACTGAAAGAGTATAAAGTAACACAGGAGTTAACCCGTTATAATATGACAAAATCTGGTTCGAATTGATAGAAGTTGCAGACGACAATTTCAAGTAGGTTGAATTTAGAAAATATTTCCCTTGTTGGGTAGAAAACATTGTGGATAATGAAGATAATGCTTGTAGCAAGCAATTTCTTTATTGTCCACAATGTTTTCCAAACTTTTTTCTTGAGATGCTTAAAAAGCGGAATTGAGTGATAATTGGTTAAAAGGCATTATTTTGAAAGAGCTCTCTACAATTTAAATCTAGTTTGCAATATTCCTGAAATGCATAAGAACTACTTTTTATGATATAAGCATTCGATGGATTTAGTCGTTAAGCCTCCAGTGGCAGTTTGCACACGTTGAACTCTGAGAAGACCTGAAAATTTTGTCTGTTAACTCAAACTATCAAAGCTGACGCTTTGCTAGCTAAAAAAGATGTTTTGTATCGTTAGAGCTTTCCTACTAATCTGAGTATATTAAATGAATTCGTATCATTATTTATTAGCCCGTAAATGATAAAAATACATATCAACTGACGTTTTATTTACACCCGTAAACAAAGAACGAGACTGGTCAAATGTAAAAGAATTGGGAGACTTTATTACAAAACAGATTTATATAATTGGCTCACAAACGTCGCGGGAAATGAAGAAAGTACTTATGACAGGATATTTTTTCTTAACACTTTCCTGTTTGGGATTAAATCAGATATGTTCAAATTCAAAGGTTTTGCAGACAAAACTTTAATGTAGATTTCATTTGAAAAGTAACCGTTCAGTATGGAAGAAACATTGTGGAAAAACAAGAAATTACTTGTTACAAGCAATTTCTTGTTTTTCTACAATGTTTATTCATTAATTAAATCACAAGGACGTAGTAACCAAGTGCAATAAAGGGTCACGAGTAAATTGTAGAAAATTGACGGATCGGTCGTCAATCAACCGATTTAATCATGCATTTAGACTGAAAGTGAACTTTTGACATTTACCCGATATATTTTCTCTGAATGCTTTGTTCGTTTGTTTGTTTGAATGGGGTTTTACGCCGCTTTCAACAATCTTTCAGTTATATCGCGGCGGCTGGAGACCTAACAATTGAATCCTGGTATTTCTCACACCAGTACTACCATTACATCCCTTCCTAGCCTCCAGCTGCTATCCCAAATAGGTCTACGATTATCGACCTATTGGTGAGAGACAAATAGTCGGAATTCTCTGAATGCCAACTTAAACGATGTAACTGCAACATATTCGATCTATAGTTACAACGTTAAGGTCCACACATCTAATCTATGTCACAGGCCATCCGCTTTGCGAACAAAGGTGATTTCTTAGTCAAACTACTACTTCGGAGACGAGGTCCGCAAAGATCCGTCAATTGATCAATCGTTATCCTCGTCAACTGACTCCGACAGCAAGATCCGCATCGATATTATCTAACGGCGTTATTTACGAAATTTATGACCAGTAGGATGTACAAAAATAGAATGGTTGGTTGGCGACCTAAATGTAGTAGCAAGAGCTAGAATAAACTGTAGTTACGACGTTGAAGTCGCCAAACCAACAAAATGATTCACTTAAATGATGGACATTGTCGGATTTCAAAGTTAACTACAAGTTTCTATTCACGATTTCATTGGTTGATAGGTTATTTGGTTGACAGCCGCGATTGGTCAGTTCTTTGGTCTCTTTTAGGTTATCTTTCAGGTTATCCTTTTTCTTCTTTAGAAAATCAATTAACGTCTTTTATTTGTAGCAATAGTATAACATGGAACTATATATCATATTTAATGACTACCATAACTAAGTTTGTAGCTTATTTTGTAAATCTATATATATTTCAATATATGCGGCAAGTAAAGAACTTGAATAAGCCTGTTCATTCGCCAATAGCCACTGATCAGGCTGCTCGACGTCTCTGCTTAAATCACACGTAACATTGTTGTAAATACCATGTACAGACTCAAATATGTACTGTACTAACAATTAATCCTGGTCATCCTGATGAGCACAGCATCAAAGTACTGAAATCACGGTAAGGCATTATTGTTGGTAAATTTTGCTTTGGAAAATCAATTCTATAAACCAGAATTGCTTAAAAGGGACAAACATGATGTGTATACTAAGATCAGACTGCGTGTATCTTCTGTCAAATACAGGACTGTTCCGGGTTCAGCATTTCATGGGTTAATAGCTAATCTTATTATAAAATACATACCAAACAAATTCATATTTGCCTCGCGGGCTCTCGCATGCATGATAGAAATTTGAACCATTTTCAATACATTTGCCAGATTACGCTGCAATTCCAGATGGATAGACGGACGAACGGACGGACGGACGGATGGATGGAGAGAGAGAAAGAGAGATAGAGATAGAGTGAGTGAGTGAGTGAGAGAGAGAGAGAGAGAGAGAGAGAGAGAGAGAGGGAGAGAGAGAGAGAGAAAGAATAACAGACCTACCTTGTTCTAGACCTTACTTGTTCATGATTAATTTGCTCATGATTAATTCGCGTATGTTCATTTTTTGATTTATCGATTTATTTTTAATGCCTTCATTTATTCGTAGTTATGCATATCTACTCATTTACTTAACTATTGTTTATCTCATTTTCAGCCAAACCAAATATCTATCTCATTATTGGAGTCGTCATTCTAGTATTGGTAGTTGCCGCCATTATATTTTTCATTTGTTTTAGGTAAGTTGAAGTATTAGTAAGTTGTCAGTAGAAACCATACAGATCATAGTAGGAATACCGTACATCATTATTTTAACCCTTGTCATGCTGAACCCGGAATATTCCGGTTTTGACAGGAGATGTTGACTAAGATCAGACTGCACTTATGTGCAGGCTGATCTTAGTCAACACCTCCTGCTTGTACGTTTCCTATTAGAGTTGTTTATGAAGTTGATTTCTTAAAGAAATATTGATTTTTGAACAACAAGTTCTATCAGTGCTTTCAGCCCTTTGAATTGACAGTAGTTCAGTAAGGTAATTTATACAGCATGGCAAGGGTTAAAAACTCACAAGCAATACTAGCTATTCAATGCAAGTACTAAGTTGATTAATAATGAATGTAAATGAAGATAGAGTCGCCATTTTTCATTCGTACTTTCAGATCAAGTGTAAAAAGCCAAAAAGTTTATGATAGCGCAAGATGCACCGGAATGGAAAATGTTCGATTTTTTTTTATCTCGCGATATACGACACTTTTGAAAATTGAAGGTTTTAATGATTTCTAACATCAACAATCGAAACTGTGTGCGAGAAAAACCTTAGACATGTAAAATATATGAAGAACTCCGCGTCCCGCTTTCGCCATATTGTTTACAAACAATCGATCAGCCAATCAGATTCGATGTTTTGATATACGTCATCATGTGCCCATCACCCAATCTCTTGATGCAGCCGTTTGGGATCTACCTGTCGGCTTTGTTAAAGTCGACGGCTGTACCGGTCTACCGTATAGATAATTGGGGTCCTAGAGATGAAAGACCACTTTTTTCGATATCGTATCCCCCGGTATTTTTTTTTTCTTGCTTGGCGGTTGAAAATCGTAAATACAGCCGATTGTCGTAGGCCAAAGAGGATGCCTGGCGATCCGTCAGTTTTGTCCTGCATTTTTTATAATAATAATTTTGTAGTCTGTGAAAACAATCTGCTTGAAATTTGTATTTTTACTCGATTTTTTTTCCAGGAGGTTGAGAGGGTTACCTTTAAGCGATATATTATCTAATCAGCAAGGAAGACATTTACTCCCAAAGGATGAGGTAAACTCTTTTTTTTTTTCTTTTTAAATTTTCTACTTTGTTCCTTAACCCTTTCCTGTTTTGCAAAATTTCAGACCTGTCCAAATTCAAAGATTTTGCAGACATAAATGAATTAATTTGAAAAATAACCATTCCGTGGGGTACAAAATATTGTAAAAAAGAAGAAATTCTTTCTTCGTTTTCTACAATGTTTTCTCAAGAATTTCAGATTTGTAAAAAGAAGGGATTGAACGGGAAAGGGTTAAACCATTACCAAACGACAAAAATTATAGACCTTTCCAATTTGAAAAAGTTGCAATTTTTAGTTGATGTAATTTATCTATTTGCCTTTTTGAGTAGAAAAACTGTGGGTAACAATGAAATTGCTTGCTACAAGCAAGTTCTTTATTTTCCGTAACGTTCTTTAAAGTCCTTTTTCTTATGGGTGTCAAAAAGCGAGACTGTGTGGGAATGGGTTAGACTTCTATAGAGGATCGTGAACTGCAATGACATATAGTGTGGCCAAAGACCAGTTTGTACATTCGTGCAGTCCTATCTTTGGCTACACTCTTTGCTTGTTATTTATGCTTGATGACAATGATTAATCCCTAACGAAATTGAAAAGAAATCGCAGGCGGAACTCTAACGATAATTTTCAAACGGAAAGTAAATGTATTTTAGATTAAAGAAAAACAAACTTTGCAAACTATCTAAAAGGGGGCATTTGGTGGACTTGAAACAATGGTGTTCCGAGGGCATCGCATTTCATTACAGTGTGATTAAGTTTTTAAATTCTTACCTCAATGAAAAAAAAATCTCTTCATTTCTTAACATACCAGCACTAGCTTGGTCATCAATATGTTATTTGGTAATATCTTACCGCGGTCATTTTTACAAACAAAAAGAGCCGTCAGAGAAGGATCATGCTCCCCAAATAAAGCCCTGTCACAAAAAGTATAAAATAAATAGGACTAAGACTTTGGATGGACCGACAGACGCAGATGCAGGTATATGCTCGCCTTATCCAGACATGTTAAATTTTAAGGTACATCTTTGAGCTGTGACCTTGACCTTGGAGCTATCTGAAAATTTGTTTCGAATAGCAAATCTACACATGATAGAGAACAGTAGTGCAAAGTTTCTCGAAATCAATCCATAATTTTAGAAGCTATCCTCTCGACATGCTTTATTGTAATTTTCAACTATAATTGAAGGAGCTATGCTCTGGAATTTCAACCTTTGACCTTTACATATAATCTTGACCTTGGAACTATACGAATAAACTTGTCAAATGGCACATCTATTCATGATAGAGAAAAACTGTGTAAAGTTATCTAGAAATCCACGCATTATGGAAAGATCTGTGCTCTGGATATGCAAAAATGTCACGTTCGACCTTGAACTGTGACTTTGACCTTCGAGCTCTGATGGTTTGTTTCAAATTGCACATCTACTCATGATAGAGAACAATTGCGTAAAGTTATTTTGAAATCAATCTATAATTTTAAAGGGTATGCCCCGGACATGGTTATTTTATCAACACTTGACCTTGAGCTGTGACCTTGACCTTGGAGCTATCTGATCTCTTTTACAAATATTACGTAAACTCATGAAAGAGAATAATCATGCCTAGTGATTTTGAAATCCATCCACAATTGAAGGAGCTAAGCTATGGACAAGGTTAGTTTTAACCTTTTACCTTGAACGGTGACCTTGACCTTCCAAGAACCGGCAAAATGCGTCGTTTTCATCTTATTTAGCCCAAAGGTTGTCGAGATATCGGGGGCGCACGGAAACAAGTTTTAATCGTTACAGTCCTATTTGATTAGTTCTTTCTAATATCTGATTAACAGATCGCTGACTCCGCCCACTGATCTCCCACAGGAAGTTCCACTTCGATTTTTTAACAGCATTTATGACCAATATCATGTAACAGGAAAGTGAAATGATTGGTCGGCGATCCGAGCCCAACAAAATATTTTCGCATAAATGTCAGCCAATGTAGGAGTTCGGAGTTCACCTCCGGTCGAAATAAATGATTTAATTGGTCGATTGATTTTTATCGGCACTCTCGATTCGTCAACTACTTCGACGTCTCATGAAAACTGAACAAATTCCTTTCACTGTGTTATTTCCAGGAACAACTAAGGCCTAAACATTTGAGTATTTCAAGAGATCGAGAAGCATTGAAAGCAGAAAATGGCCATACAGTTGACAGATAGCATCAAATTAAATCAATGCTAAACAAAATGTTGTTTGATTGTTGCTTAATGAAATATTAACGAGATGGCCAAGAGGGCCTTGTTGCTCCACTGGCTGAAATATATCCATCCACGAAATGTTGTTCATTTTCCATGATGTTCAATACCTTTTCAGACAAACGTCTTCGATATTTCATAACATTTCAATTTCCATCTGCAAAATCTTTCAATTTCAAAATTTTCATTATAAAATTTTGTTCTCTATTGGTGATTTCACCCATCAAAGACAACACATTTCCCCGCCATTGGTAGTTCATAAGTAGCACAAAGCATGGCTTGACTATAATGATTTGTAAATCCAATTTTATCCTTGCAGTACAATCCATGTCATCAAGATACAAAAGCAATTAAAGATATTTTCAAATGCACCTATCGTATCAAAGATATGCTTCTGACAAGGTGAATTTGATCATTTGACCTTAAAGCATGACCTTGAATGTAGGTTACCCATCCTTGCACTCTGCACACAAGTATATCAATTTATTTTGAAATCCATAAATAAATATCATACATGTATATACTTCGGACAACGTTAATTAGGTCATTTGAACTTGAAATGTGATCTTGGTCTTCAAGTTAGGTCACCAAATCTTGCACTCTGCACGTGCACAGCCTAATCAATCTGCACAAGCCTATCAATTTATTTTATTTCCATGTTAAAATATTATAGATTTGCTCCAGACAAAACTTCATTTGACCTTGAACTATGACGACCTTAACCTTGAAGGTATGTCACCGAATCTTGATCTCTGCACATGGTCTTATCAAGAGGCACAATTGTGTCAGTGTTTTTAAAATTGGACAAAGCACTAAGGAGATATAGGACGAACAAGAAATTGCAGAAAGAAGAAGGCCATTCCCATAGCCACCTCCCGCTTATAGGAAGAACTAAGATGAAAGATACATGGGAGATAATCCTGATATTTGACTGATTTACAAAATAAGACATGTTGTCGCCGTAATAGCGCAGTTGGTAGCGCGTCGGACTGTCAATCTAGAGGTCCCGGGTTCGATCCCCGACGGCGGCACTCATCCTTTCCGACTATTTGTCTCCCACCAATGGGTCGATAATCGTAGACCTATGTGGGATAGCAGCTGGAGGCTAGGAAAGTATGTAATGGTAGTACTGGTGCGAGAAATACCAGGATTCCATTGTTAGGTGCTCCAGCCGCCGCGATATAACTGAAAGATTGTTGAAAGCGGCGTAAAACCCCATTCAAACAAACAAAACAAACTTACTTATACCATTAAATACAAAATAACAATTACATATTTATGCTTTATATGGAAAAAACGTGTTTTTTGACAAAACCAAATAATAATATTTAATTAGGTACACCTTGACAAAAAAAAATGAAATCAAATGAATAAGTTGAGAGAAACGATTTTTAAATGCTTTTTACTTTGGTTGCCATGGCAACCAGAGTTCTTCATGGAATGTTATTGTTCGGAGGAATCTGAAAGGGGACGATCTAGAAAATAATCATGTGAAGTTTGCTCGAGAACTGAACAGTAATTTCGAGAAAAAATTTTAAAGAAAAAGTTTACGCACTAATAGATACACGGATACGCAGTAGCGTAAGACGGACTCATCGCCATGACAATAGCTAGCTGACCTTCAGCTAGTGGAGCTGAAAATTGTTTGATTGTCATTATCGATTTAACCTTTGCGGTATTGAACCCCGAATATTCCTACTTTGGTGGGATGCATAGACAATAGGGTTACACAAACGGAAAGTGTTCTTTTATAAAACACCACCTGCTTGTTCCCTTAACACCAGCATTGACTCCAAAAGGAAGTCCCGTTCCGATTTTAAAAGGCATTAGTTTTCAAAATTTATGACCAGTAGCATGTAACAAACTAGAGGCGCTTGAGCACCTGTATCGCTCCACAGGCCTGATTGTACTGATTTAGCAATTGTATTTCCAATAATTCAATAAAAACCAAATCATATTCATCATGTATGGCGAATAAATCTCGTTAATGAAATCTTTTAATATTTCAAACTTTTCATTATTTAACAAAAGTCAATTTATTTATAAGTCAGATGAAAAATGTGTTAACAAATCTTTAAAACAAGAGGTCTATAGGGTTTTAACGGTAACCTGAATCCAAAGAGCACAAAAACAAATAAAGTCCACCAGATTATGCTAGATGCTAAATATCAAAGCTCTAAGCCTTTAAGTGTGGGAGAAGAAGATTTTTAAAAATTTTCAAAAAACAAGCATAAGTTAAACTTGGGACATCTTTGAACGGGCTAATTCTGACCATGGGGCCATAGTTTAAACAATCTTGATGGAGGTCCACCGGATGATACTACATATAAAATATTAAAGCTCAAGGACCTCCTGTTTGGGAGAAGAAGAGTTTTGAATATTCATTATATAACCCAATGTAAAATTCGTGACATCCGGGAATTGGCTAATTATTACCCTAGGGTCATAATTAACACAATATTGATAAAGAACCACCAGATGATGCTACATACCAAATGCCAAAGCTGTAAGCCTATCTGTTTGAGAGAAGAATATTTTTACAGTTTTCAATATAAGCCTATGTTTAATTTGTAACATTCGGGAATGGGCTAATTTTAATCCTGGGGCAATAATTTTTACAATCTTGATAGAGGCCCTCCTGTTTGAGAGAAGATTTTTACAAATTTCACTATATAAGCCTTTGTTAAATTTGTGACATCCAGGAGAAGGCTAATTTCAATCCTGAGGCAATATTTTTTACAATTTTCATAGAAGTCCACCAGATGATGCTGTATACAAAATATCAAAGTTCTATGCCTTCCTGTTTGGGAGAAGATTTTTTAAAAAAACATTCACTATATGAGCCCCTTTAAAAACTTGTGACGTCCGGGAATGGGCTAATTCTGTCTCTGGGGCCATGATTTATACAATCTTGATAGAAATTCGACAGATGATGCTACATACCAAATATCAAAGTTCTAAGCCCTCCTGTTTGAGAGAAGATTTTACAAATTTAACAATATAATCCTATGTTTATTTTGTGACATCCAAGAACGGACTAATTTTAATCCTGAGGCAATAATTTTTACAATCTTAATAGAGGTTCACCAGATGGTGCTTTATACCAAATATCAAAGTTCTAGGCCCTTCTGTTTGGGAAAGAAGATTTTAAAAAAAATCACTATAATTACAAACCCTCTTAAACTTGAGACGTCCGGGATTGGGCTAATTCTGTCTCTGATGCCATGATGTATACAATCTTGATAGAAATTCGCCAATTATATTACATACCAAATATTGAAGCTCTAGGCCCTCCTGTTTGAGAGAAGAATTTTACAAATTTAACAATATAATCCTATGTTAAATTTGTGGCGTCAAAGAATGGACTAATTTTAATCCTGAGGCAAAATTTTTACAATCTTGATAGAGGTTCACCAGATGGTGCTTTATACCAAATATCAAAGTTCTAGGCCCTCCTGTTTGGGAAAGAATATTTTTAAGAAAAATCACTATAATTATAAACCCTTTTTAAAACTTGAGACGTCCGGGAATGAGCTAATTCTGTCTCTGATGCCATGATGTATACAATCTAGATAGAAATTCGCCAGATAATATTACATACCAAATATAAAAGCTCTAGGCCCTCCTGTTTGAGAGAAGAATTTTACAATTTTTTACAATATAATCCTATGTTAAATTTGTGACATCAAAGAATAGACTAATTTTAATCCTGAGGCAATAATTTTACAATCTTGATAGAGTTTCACCAGATGATGCTGTATACCAAATATCAAAGTTCTAGGCCCTCCGGTTTTGGAGCAGAAGATTTAAAAAAAATCAATATAATAATAACCCCTTTTTAAAACTTGAGACGCCCGGGAATGGGCTAATTCTGTCTCTGGGGCCATGATTTATACAATCTTGATAGAAATTCGCCAGATGATGCTTCATACCAAATATAAAAGCTCTAGGCCCTCTATTTTGGGAGAAGATTTTTGAAATTTTCACTACATAAGCCCTTTGTAAAACTTTTGACGTCCGGGAACGGGCTTATTTTGACCCTGTGGTTATAATTTTTACAATATATATAGAGGTCCACTAGATGATGCCATATACCAAATATCAGAGCTGTAGCTCTTTTGGTGTGGAAGGAAAAGATTTTCAAAGTTGTCACCATGTAAGCTTATGTATCCCACCAACCTTTGCCCCCCCCCCCCCCTGTGAAATTTGGTCGAAATCCATCCATTGATTTCTGAGGATTTCTAAAAGTTTCACCATATATGGAAATCAGCCTCCGCCCATTAAAGCAATGTATATTATCTGATCAAAGTCTGATAAAGGGTCACCCAAGGAAAATAGCTGCGAAATTAGGTTGAAATCCATCCACTGGTTTCTGAGAAGAAGTTTTTTTTAAAGGTTTCGCAATATATGGAAATAAGCCTAGCCCATAAAAGCCATGTTCATCATCCGATCATATTTTTCTTAATACCTCACGAAGGGTCATCCAATGATCATTTTTGTAAAATTTGGTTTGCTCTAAGCCCTCGATATATGGAAATTAGCCCCGCCCATTAAATCCATGTTTTTCATCCGATCAAATTTCTTTGAAGGAATCTGATAAAGGGTCACCCAAGGATCATTTCTGTGAATTTGGATGATTATGTTCAGTACTTTCTGAAAATATTCGAAGTAAAAGTTTACGCTATGACAATAGCTTCATTGGCCTTTGGCCAGTGGAGCTAAAACTATACATGTTTTGCCTTGTGCCTTAAACCGATTCCGGTGTATATTCCATACTCTGTAAATAACAATTAGCGAGGAATCAAACTATTGTCTCTACTTGAGCTAGTAAAATAACGACTGAAATTGACCTAAATTTGAAATCGTCATGTATGACGTCACGTAATGACAGATCAAAAGGCGTAACGAAAGTGGATGAAATATCGCAATTCTCCGAGAATCTGGTGTTTATCAAAGAATTTATGATCGATTTAGGGAACCTTTTTACTCCATCTCACAATATGGTAAAAGGCTTTTTGATCACTCAATGTTTCGTTAGTGAAATCGCGCCGGATTGTCACTTTTGACGTGCGAGGCCTTGCATTCCTTATGTTTATTTATATAGATAGGTTTTTATACCCAAAAATAAATCATTCTACCATAGCATATCGAAAGAATTTCAAACTCCTGTGCACCAATCAAGTTATTCATTTAGGCCGGGAGTGGATCTTGAACTCTTGGCTGTCATTTTTGGTAAGGATTTTCGTTTGTTTAGCGACTTAAACGTCGTAACTACGCCTTAAGCAAGTTGTAGTTACCAATTTTAAGTCACACAAAAACTAAACTGCTTTATATGTTATATGCTTCTGAGATTTTGCAATACAATGCTGTTAAAAATCGAAGTGGAACTACCAGTTGGAGTCAATTGGCGGGACCAACTGAGTAAGTGGGATTGGTCAATTGGATAATACTATCTGAACAACCAACAGATAAGATCTGACGCAGAATGGCTGGCCTTGTGTTCAACCATCTTGTTTTTGTTATTGTTTTCATGAGCCATTGAGGCTAAAAAAGAATAGATATTTCATTTAAATAGATAATTAAACACAGAACATTGTTGAGCAACAAAAACAAGAGGGCCATAGGCCCTAAAGCCCTCATCTGAGTCATTGACTAAAGAAGTACAAGAGTACCACGATGGTACTAAAAAGCTCCCCTGAGTATGACGGTTCATAGCTTTATGATATATACAAAATAGCAAAACCCTTTGTCTAATTATTTTAGAGAATATGTTTGAGGATTTTCTCTTTTATTCCTACGTATATTGATAATCCAACCATATTGCGCTAATTTCCTGAATACGGTAATTCTTAGAAGTATTTTGTTAAAGGGTCAATAGACATCAATACAAACCAAATATAAAAGCTCTAGGACTAATGGTTTATTCCTTCTTTATTCATATCTAAAATCAGGGATCGCACAGCAAATGACGAATTTTCAGACAACAGAAATTCTTTGAAGTACCAGTATTTTGTAAGTGGGTCAATAGCTGATTGTATGTACCAAATATTAAAGCTCTAGGCCTTATTGTTTGGGAGAAGAAGATTTTCAAAGATTTCCTTCTTTATTCCTTTGTAAAATCAGGGATTGCGCAGAAAAGGGATAAAACGGATTACGAAAATTCTTTGAAGTAATTTGGTTGAGGGTCAAACAAACATTCTGACCAAATATCAGTTCATTTGAGCCAAAAATATGACCACTAGAGTGCATACGAGGTTTTTCTCAAGTTTTTTTTTTGTAGATTTTGACCCTACATCACGCATTTTCAAACTTGTCTGTGATCTTATGCAGACAAACATTTTGACCAAATATCAAGACATATTAGCCCAAAATGTGACCTCTAGAGTGCACACGAGGTTTTTTATAAGATTTGACCTGGTGACCTAGATTCTGACCCCACAGGACTAATTTTAACTATTGTGAAATCTTATGCAGATAAACATTTTGACCAAATGTCAAGACATTTGAGCCAAAAATGTGCCTCTTGACTTCGCACAAGGCCTTCCTAATATTTGACCTACTGAGCTAGTTTTTGACCCTACATGACCCATTTTGAAACTTGTTTTCTGACCAAGTTTTAAGGCGTTTTAGCTAAAATGTTACGAAAAATGTGACCGCTACAGTGCACACTAGATGGTTGTCCTAGGACAACTGCTGTCGAGCCCACAAAGTTCTTTAGGTATCATGCTCCAGATATGCACAATTTTAGTGTTTGACCTTGAAGCTATCAAAAAATTTTTTTTTCAAATGGCACATCTACTCGTGATGGAAAATAATTGTGCCTATTTATTTTGAAATCCATCCATAATTGTAGGAGAAATGCTGTGGACAAGCACAATTTTGGTGTTTTACCTTGAGCTGTGACCTTGAACTTGAAGCTATCCAAAAATTTCTTTCAAATGGCATATCTAATCATGATGGAGAATAATTGTGCCAAGTTATTTTGAAATCCATCCATAATCGTAGGAGAAATGCTGTGGACAAGCACAATTTTGGAGTTTTACCTTGAGCTGTGACCTTGAACTTGAAGCTACCCAAAAAATTCTTTCAAATGGCACATCTACTCATGATGGAGAATAATTGTGCCATGTTATTTTGAAATCCATCCATAAATGTAGGAGTAATTGTCTGGACAAACACAATTTTAGTGTTTTACCTTGAGCTGTGACCTTAACATTAGAACCATCAAAAAAAATTCTTTCAAATGGCACATCTGCTCATGATGGAGAATAACTGTGCCAAGTTATTTTGAAATCCATCTGTAAATGTAGGAGTAATTGTCCGGACAAATTCGGACGGATGTCTGGACGGACTAATGCACTGCACCGACTTGTCGTAGTGACAACTATATCTTGCTCACCGCAAGCAGGCTTGACAACAAGGGTCTTCTTAGATTTGTCCTGGTGACCTCATTTTGACCCCACATGACCCATTTTCGAACTCATCCGAGATATAATGTAGACCAACATTCTGACCAAGTTCAAAGGCATTTGAGCCAAAAATGTGACCTCTACGGTGCACACAAGGTTTTTCTTAGATTTGACCTTGTGACCTTGTTTTGACCCAACATGACCTGTTTTCAAACTTGTCCGAGAAATCATGTAAGGAAACATTCTGACTAAGTTTCAAGACATTTTAGCCAAAAATGTGACCTCTACAGTGCACACAAGATAAAACTTGACAATGGACACAGCCCAATCACAATAGCTCACTATGACCACTTCGTGGTTAGGTTAGCTAAAAACATGCTTGATTATGAAGTAATTGCTTCTAACAATCAATTTCTTCATTTTCCACAGGTTTTCCAGCAAAAAATTTCATCAACTTTGTTTCTTAAAATAAAACTGTTGTCCTCAACTTAATTGAATTTTGACCAGTCTGAAATTTTTTTAACGGGTAATGGGTAAATCAAGCTGCATTCAATAGATCTTGGTCGACTAATTGTGTCATGATTCACCCTTGATATAAACAAGTTCATATTCAGAGAAATAAATACAGAACAAGGTCATCATTCACTTTTTATCAATTTTTATTGAATTTTTCAAGACAACAGCTTGTTGTCTTTCTTTTATCAATTTTTCTAACAAACAGTTTTTATAGCAATTCTTGCAACAAAATACATGTGTATTCCATTCTTTTACGGATGTGGACAATAAAAGTTACATTCATCTAGAATTGATAAACTGCTGGCCCCATCCACTGACTCCCTAGGCCTCGCCTAGTAGCATGAAACAAGCAAGTAAAATGGTTGGTTTGTGACCTAACCATCGTAACTACATCTTGAATAAGCTGTAGTTACGATGTTTAAGTCACCAAACCAACAAAAAGGTTACCGAAAATGGCAGCCAATGATGAAAGATCAGGTTCGGGCTGAATAAATGACTTGATTGGTCGATTCTTTTTTTGGTTGACAGCCACTATTGGTCAATTCTAGAGGTTAAACAAAATATTTCAACCAGTTGACTGGTCCGAATTGAAAGTTTGGATGCAGATTACACAGAGTGCATAAAACATTGTAGGAAAAGGATATCAGCAGACCAGATCAGCAAGCACAACTCAAGTCTAACATTGTTATTTCTCAATGGGACCTTATGCTGTGTGTAATCATTTGCATTGTCTGGAAGAGATAAATCAGAATGACACCCAAGCAAAAGGGCTTTTTTAATACTAATACAACAATTCCAGCTGAAGTCCTAAATACTTGTAGCTATGGGAGATGTGGATTTTCTGATCAAAGCTTAACTTCTATCAATATCTTTAAATTTGAAATTTTCTTTGAATACTTTTTCATTCAAATAAATACTTTTTCTACAATGTTTACTGGATGAAATGATTGTTCATCACACTATTTAATAATTTCACAGGCCTTGTGTAACATATTACACTAAAAAGACACAAGAATTGCTTCATTTTCATTTTTTTCACATTATTTACAATTTTTTTTAAACATTTTTCCAGTTAAACATTTTTTTCAAATACTGCAAAATGAAGATCAATTGTGATACAAGTCTTAAGTGTCTATACAATGGCTGGACACTTTGGAACAGTATGCAAATGACCCTCAAAACGAACAATGTCACAAATCATATTTACATATTTGTCACCAATCACATGAAAACAGACTATCTGAGAAGTAAATAAATTATCACCCCTGGTCAGACTGCACACACGGCACAGGCTGGCCAGGGTCAATTATTTTTGGCTTCAGCATACTTTCTGAATGAAGAATGGTTATCTAACCCATTACGGGACGGCATAATTTTAGAATGGTCCAATTAAAAGAAGATTACTGACATTTCAATTGAGATAGACTTGGAATGGCTCCTTTACACTAGACGGCTTACATACACAAATGCAAAAGTACAATACTTAAATGAAAGACAAATTTGGGAAAAAGGTATTAAGTGGATAGAGCAAAACATTGTCAGTGCCTTCAAATATACAAGCAACAAGAATAGTTTTGTGGTTATTCAGCATAAGTGTTGACAGATAGCTGGCCAAGTCCACTGACATCTTCTAAGTCAACTGAGATATTAGCCTGTGCTTGACATTTCCAACTATTTTGCATATGCATGACTCGCACATATTGAGCACCCTGGACAGCCATTTGGGGCAATTAGAATATTCGCCGATTGTTTAAAGAAGCTTTAAGTCAGTATCTATCTACAGAACGCAGAGTGAAGACTCTGATCAGACTGTGTGGTTGCACAGGCTGATCTGAGTCTTTACTTTGCGCACATGTGTAATGGTTGGAAATGTCACGCATGAGCTCATATCAAAATTTGATGGGTCAGCGCATAAACAGTTATAACTGCCTATAAACATATAGGAAAGTGTTGCGTTTATACCGTAATTAACGGTCAGGAATTTGAGGCAATAACAAATGGATATTTGTCATATCTACTGTTTGAAAGCTGCAGATACAACGCTTCAGTTGCTAAACCAAAAAAAAAAATGCTTGACATAAATATAAGAGGTCAACATTAATTTCCTCTCTAGAAGAATGATTTGTAAATCAATTTTTGATTCACAGTAGTAAACCACGAACTATCAACATGTGACAAAGAAATTTGATGACCCAAGTTTTATAAGAAATCTGAGCTTTACATGAACTCGTCAGGATCTTCATTACTCTAATAAGAGGCAATGTGGAAAAAAGAAATTTAACAACAAGCCTTTTCTTCTTTTCCCTCAACATTTTTTTTTTTATTAAAACAGTGCAGAGCAAATATAGGCAAAACATTGAGGGAAAATAAAAAATTGCTTGTTTCAAGTAATTTCTCCCTTTTTAACAAACATTTCTGTCCTAACTTCATACATTTGGACATTCTTTGAAATGTTGGCTGTAATTCCTTCCACTTTGACAAGTCTAAAACTGTGTTGTATGAGAATGAGTGTCACACATTCATAGGATCATGTTGATAATATCATCGAGCATAAATACACAATGATGAGTGATTGTCTTAATCTTTATCTGATGATCAAATTGTAACAAAATTCATCATCTTGTTGAGTTTCGAAAGTTACACAAATTCTGTAGAAATCCTTGTAGAACAAGCACTGTCATGATGATTTCTTCTTGCCAGTCGAAAAACAGCGAAAAAATACAGCACCTTATCCAGTATTGCTCACACACTGCTACGTTCATGTGTCACCTTTTTTCGAGCGTTCATACAAATATATCACAAGCTCGTACGTGGCCATCATGGTTGCTGTGTTAGGTATTTGTCGAATGAGCTGCGTGGTTAAGCCACGATAAAGTCCTCTACGTCCTTCCTCTTTGTAGACTAGAAGCAATGTTTGGAAGAATGATTTGTACTTTGTACCCTCTTCTCGAAGCCTTGTTCTGACAACCTCTGCAATATTCAAAGGAATAAATAAACCACTTCTATTCAGGAGAAAAAGAAATGGTCCATTAACCCATTCCCACACAATGACGCCCCTAGAAAAACAACAGTTTACTGGAAAAACATTAGGTAAAATGAAGAAATTGCTTGAAATAGCTTGTAACAAGCAAATTACACAATGTTTTCTACCAAGAAAGGTTGGCCAAATATAAAATTCCATCAATTTTATAGTGTCATCTGCAACTCCTTGCAATTTGTACCAATCTAAAATGTTGCCATTAGTAATGGGTCAAGACACAGCCTTTTGCCAATTACCAGAAGATAAAATTCAAGATGGATCCAAATTGAAAGGGATAGTAGATAACATATTAAAAATCTTTCAAATGGAAAAGTAAGTAGGATTTGGGAGAGAAAAAAAACGAAACATTGAGAAATGGTATAATTGCTTGACAATCATTTTTTCCCTCTACCCTGTATGCTTGGAAAAGTATTTATTTTTATTCATTCTAAAAAATATGGTATTGTTTCATAATGGGTTAACCCTTTCCTGTTCAATCCCTGGTTTTCATTATATAAACATTGTGGAAAAAAGAAGAAATTGCTTGTTACAAGCAATTTCTTATTTTCACACAATATTTTCTACCCTAGTGAATGGTTATTTTTCAAATTAAATCCACTTATTTTTTTGTCTGCAAAGCCTTTGAATTCAGGCAGGTCTAAAATTTGCAAAACAGGATAGGGTTAAACACAAATCATTGCATATAAGAATAATTCTTGTAATAAGGAATAGCGACTATAAAGAATTTCGTAATTTGGTGATCAAAATGTTACAAGTAATTATCCACAATGTTTACTACCCCAAAAGACAAATTCTTAAAAGATACTTAAGATTATCATCTGCAACTTCTTTGGACTGGTCTAAAATCACCTTGTGTGGTACTTGGTTGTAAACATATTTTTCAAGTATTTCACAATTAACATGGACATTTTTCATTTCAAATGACAACTGACAAGATAAATGACGCAAATTCCTTCACTAGAGACCTTTTGAAAAGATGACAAACTGAATTATTCATTTGGATGATCCTATATATAGATAAATCACTATAAAAGTAAATGACTGAGCATAGAGAGACTTTGTTTTTTCTCGCTGAATGACGTTAAAGCGGCCTAGCCTAGACAAGAAGGGCATGGTAAGTGTTCTTATTAAGATGTCATTGTCTGATTAGCACTTGACTTTTATCTAGCCAAAAATCTTAATTATAATACTTAATACAGTACTATACCCAAAATACTGTTGACTGTTTTTATTCATAATGACAATATCCATAATGACAATAACTGGACAAACCCGTGATTTTACGTGATTGTGATTTTATACTTGAGAAAACATTGTGGAAAAAGGAGAAATTGCTTGTAACAAGCAATTTCTCCTTTTCCCACGATATTTTCTACCACATAGGATGGTCGGATTTCAAATTGCATGCATTTTTCATTGTCGTCTGCAACCTCTTTCAAATTGGACCAGTCTAAAATTTCATAAAACAGGAAAGGGTTAATTATTGCTCTTTTTCTATCAAAATTTCCTGCATTCGGAATACCAAAAGGTTCTTGTCATACCTCCATGAAAAATCAAACTCTGTGTTGGTGTGAGTTTACCGTGTTAACTTTGGCCATGATTTCTAATGCAATCTCAAGCCAAAAATAAATGAATATGAAATTACTGCAGCTAATGACATTTTGAGCGAAACTAATTTGTGTGTAAGCCTTGCGCACAAGGTAGTTCCATACAAAAATGTGCCAAACTGGTATATTTCTTGTTTGTTTTTTGATGTCAGAAATGTAGAGAATATGTTTTCATTGAGGTATGAGAACAAATAAGCCTTATCACACCTTTGCATGAATAAAGTTCTTAGCTTAATGCAGTTCATTTTCATACCTCAGTGATAACAAAAATATTCTCTTCATTTCTTTAAAATGATAACAATTAACCCAATCCCTTTTGAACTTCAGTGAATCTTCATTGAATGACCTCCATCAAGCAGCCACCTTCATAAACTGACCTGAATTATAATTTCCCTACCGAAAGTAGAACTTCTCTAAACTTGGCTTGTTTGATCTAAAACTTTTAATAACCAGAATTGTGGCAATGCATTTCGTCACTCGAGTAGCACAGTTGACCTTTGACCTACTTTACCCCCCAAAATAGAGCACCTCCTTCGGTCATGTATAACGTTTGTATGAAGTTTAAAGATCCTAGGTCAAATGGCTTATGAATTAGAGTATGGAAATGGTTTTCAATCAGAGTTCAATGACCTTGACCTTTGTTACTCGAGCACAATTGGGCACTTTCTTAGATAATAGGCAATATTGTATGAAGTTTGATGGTTGTTGGTGAATTGGTTCTAGAGTTAGAAAACGGATGGATCAGAAGACAGACAGACCCAATATACCCCTCTACCTCATAGATTGGGGAATAAGTAAGTCCTTTGTTGTTTGGACGACAAAATCATGCAAGTGTGGAGATTTCAATGAGTTAAGTGAGAATAAAGAAATAATTGATATAAGCAAAAGATTGACCCTTCCAATGTCATTCAATGTTGTATAAGGCAACCAATACCCATTAGTGGCTGTCCCTTTTACGGGGCGCTTTTCTCATTTCCACACAGCAAAATTTTAGACTGGTCCAGTTTGAAAGAAATTGAAGACCAATATTTATAGTTAATGAAATTTTAGATTTTTTCAACTTTCTGGGCAGGAAACATTGTGTAAAATAAAGAAATTGCTTGTAACAATTTAGTGGCGTCCAAAAGCGTCACTGTGTGGGAATGGGTTAAATAAAAGTTTCAATGTAGACTTTTTTAATCATTTGCAAGCTCTGTGCCTGATTTTGTTGCATGAAAATCATGTTTTTTACTCTTTTTAACAATGATTTTACTCTTTGTAGGATTTCATAAAAATAAATTGCTGAATGAAACTAATTTGATCAAGTTTAGTATGAAATTTTGTTGTCAAGTACTTTTCTAACAATCAAAATTTTCAAAAGCTTTAAAATCAAGGTAGGAAAATCCTTCCTTGAAGTTTTAACCCTTTCCAATAGAATCACATATATTTACGCCCCCTTATATGAGAAAAAGTTGGGGAAAAAATAAATCAATTGCTTGTAACAAGCAATCTTTTTTTCCCACAATAGTTTCAATCTTATAGGATAGTTACTTTTTGAATTGTACTTTCTCTATAGTATGTCTACTACCCCTTTAATTTGTGGTAAGTCAAAAATTTTGAAAAACAGTAAACCGTTAAAATATGCGATGTCATTTCATCAAGACAAGGAGTGACATCAGACAATAATGGAACTTTTAGAATGAGACTGCAATTGCTCATCCTATATTAGGCATTGTCATCCTAATTGACACAATGTATGCAAGACAGTTTATGACAAAACATATCATCATAGATAAACGAATTCAACCTATTCAGGGTTCTCCCCAGGCCCTTATGGTGTATCGACCCTGATACGCCTTCATAAAATAAGACAGATTGCTGATATTTCTTATGATGCAAATACCCTTAAATTTGGTCACCAATACTGCTTAATTTCTGGCTGAAGAAAGGGTCAAGCAAGACATTGATTTTTTTCGCAAGCCTGGACACCACAGGCTCTATAGTGTTGTATGCCACATATTACATAACACCTCTATTTGGCTGGGAGTGGCCAAGTTCAAGTAGAAGATAATGTAATTTGATGTGAGAACTACCTAACTAAAGCCACAATGGTTTAAAATTTTATTTTCTGGTGGAAAGTATAATTGAATCATTTTATTTCATGCTTTGATTGCCAAAACAATGCACTTTTCAAAATCTTTCTCCCTTACAAGAATTAGCCAAAAATATAAAGACAGATTGTGGATAGAAGCAGTCCTAGTTATATTAAGCTCTTGTTTTTGACCCAGTATAATTTCATACACAAGTTTTTGGATTAAATCCATTTTTTCATCCAAAATTGAGGGTATTATCTCACACATTTGTACACTTGTTTTCTTCAACCCATTTTTTCTATTAAAACTGTCCTGTTAAACCCCTGGTTTTTTATTTTGTGAATTTTGACGGATCTAAAATTTTGCAAAACAGGAATGGGTTATGTATACATGTAATGACATCACATTTTCTGATGATTTTTACTACAACAACAAAAAATCCTCCTGATAATCAGAGCGCTGAAAGCACTTAAAGAAAAGAATGCCCAGGACTAACTAGTTTTTCTTTTTATTTTCAGCAAAAGTAATGTTTTATATTAATTAAGAATGAGGAAGAGATAATGCAATCCTTAATATTTCGAAAACAAAACCCTCTTTTTAACAAGAGGACCATGATGGTCCTAAATCGCTCCCCTGAGTATGATAGTTCATGGCTTTATGATATAAACAAAATAGCAAAGCCCCTGTCTAATAATTTTGGAGAAAATGATTAAGGATTTCTCTTTTAATCCTAGGTACATTGATGATACCACCATATAGCACTAATTTCCTGAGTATGGTAATGCTTTGAAGTATTGACATCAATACATACCCAGTATAAAACCTCTAGGCCTAATGGTTTAGGAGAAGATGGTTTTCAAAGATATCATTATTTATTTCTAGCTAAATTTAGGGATCGCACAGAAAAGGGCTAATTTTCAGAATACGGTAATTCTTTGAAGGGTAGAGGGTCAATAGTTGATGATATGTACCAAATATCAAAGCTCTAGGCCTAATTGTTTGGGAGAAGAAGACTTTAATCCTTCTTTATTCCTTTGTAAAATCTGGGATCACACAGAAAAGGGCTAATTTTCAGAATACAATAATTCTTTTAAGTATTTTGGTAGAGGGTCAATGGCTGATGATATGTACCAAATATCAAAGCTCTGGGCTTTATGCTTTGGGAGAAGAAATTTTTCAAAGATTTCCTTCTTTATTCCTTTGTAAAATCAGGGATCGCACAGAAAAGGGCTAATTTTCAGAATACAGTAATTCTTTGAAGTATTTTGGTAGAGGGTCAATAGGTGATGATACATACCAAATATAAAAGCTCTAGGCCAAATGATTTGGGAGAAGAATATTTTCAAAGATTTCCTTCTTTTATTCCTTTGTAAAATCAGGGGTTGCACAGAAAAGGGCTAATTTTCAGAATAGGGTAATTATTTGAAGAATTTTGGTAGTGGGTCAATAGATGATGAAATGTACCAAATATCAAAGCTCTAGGCCTTGTGATTTGGGAGAAGAAATTTTCAAAGATTTCTTTCTTTATGCCTTTGTAAAAACAGGGATTGCACAGGAAAAGTCCTAATTTTCAGAGTACGGTAATTCTTTGAAGTAATTTGGTAGAGGGTTATTAGGTTATGATACATACTAAATATAAAAGATCTAGGCCTCAAGGTTTGGGAGAAGAAGGTTCTCAAAGATATCATTATTTATTTCTAACTAAAATTAGGGATCGCACAGAAAAGGGCTAATTTTCAGAGTACAATAATTCTTTAAAGTATTTTGGTAGAGGGTCAATAGAAGATGATAAGTACCAAATATCAAAGCTCTAGGCCTTATGGTTTAGGAGAAGAAGATTTTCAAAGATTTCCTTCCTTCCTTTGTAAATCAGGGATCGCACAGAAAAGGGCTAATTTTCAGAGTATGGTGATTCTTTGAAGTATTTTGGTAGAGGGTCAATAGGTGATGATATGTACCAAATATCAAAACTCTTTGCCTTATGGTTTAGGAGGAGAAGATTTTTAAAGATTACCTTTGTAAAATCAGGAATCGCACAGAAAAGGGTTAATTTTAAGAGTACAGTAATTCTTTTAAGTTTTTTGGTAGAGGGTCAATAGATGATGATATGTACCAAATATCAAAGCTCTAGGCCTTATGGTTTGGGAGGAGAAGATTTGTTATAATTGTTTACGGATGGACAGACGGAAGCCGAACAATTACCGATCACAATAACTCACCGTGAGCACGTTGTGCTCAGGTCAGCTAAAAATCAAAGTACTGAAATCACTTAAAGAATGAAGAGAATAGCAGGGACATTTTGTTTCATAAATTTGATCAAGTTTAATGTTTTAATTTGAGAATTAAGGTACAGATTAGACACTGCTTATACATGTAATTTTATTTATTTTCTAATCAACTTATTAAAATCCAAGAGCTGGAAGTCCTGTTAGAAGAATAGTTCTAAAGTTAGACGATCTGAATGGGCTGCTAATGAACTTTTCAATTTTTACACCAGAGAATCTCATGATGCTCTTCAACCCTTTCCTGTTTTACGGAATATTAGATTGGTCGAATTTCAAAAGATTTGCAGACCAAAATATAAAGTGGAACATATTTGATAAATAATCAATCAGTAGGGTAGAAAATATTGTGGAAAAAGAAGAAATTGCTTGTTTCAAGCAATTTCTTCTTTTTCAACAATATTTTCCTAGGTATAAAAATGCAGGGACGTAAAAACCAGGGATTGAACAGGAAATTGTTAAGAGGCAAAAGTTGAAAATGAAACTAGGTATTTTGCACAGTAACCTTATAAACTTTTGAAATTACTGATAATAATTGGCCTTTTCCTGAATGTTCTTAAAATCGCTTTTCTACCCTGATAGTCAAAGATTTTTAAAATTTGTGATACTGGGTTAACTAGAATAACAACAGTGAAGAAGAATTTATAAAGACGGTAATTCTTACCATGAGGATATGCTATACAAGTTGCAGTAGTTTTTGAGATCGCTCCAGCCAACATGAACTTCAGAAAGTCGGTCGCTGAGCGTTCACCATTGATACCGGTTTGACCCGAGTCCACCAAATGTGCTTTGACAGCCTCGTATATCACAAAATGGATGACCGTTTCCGAAATGCCCACATAGGACGCAGTGAGCCCTTTGTAGAAGCCCTTAATGCCATGAGTTGAGTAAATACTTCTGATACATTGTCTGGTAGTAAGACTGTTGTTTTTCCTGAAATGATACAGTAAATGTCATTCTGAATAAAATCATTTTCGGTTTTAAATCAAAGAACTGAGAGTACAAGAAGCCTTTATAGAGGGTATCTAATTCTCTCGAAAATTGATTTCGGAAACTAAAGCCAATACTTAAGGTTCAAGCAGGTGGTGTAGACTAAAATCAGGCTGCACATATTTGCAGGCTGATCTTTGTCTATACCTCCTGCCAAAATCGGACTATTCAGGGTTCAGCATGACAAGTTTGAAGCAATGAGTTAAAGACGGCATTACTACATTTTTTGTGAAGCGATTATGGTTGATCAAATTACTTGAATACATAAACCATTGCAGAATCTTCGTCCAATCCTATGTTGATCCAACTCATTTAAATCGTCTCATTGTGAGTATTCTAATGAATTCAGATAGCAAACTTTTTTTTGTTTTTGTTTTTTGTTTTAAGTGAATTCAACTTCTCAAAAGTGTATGCGTTTTTGAAAAGGAATTATAACCACAGCTGCTTATTAAAAGTGGTCGCTTAATAGAAGCGGTCGCTTTTCAAGCTTTAGTTACATCATTCAGGTTGCCAACCAATGGTTTCCTTTTCATTTTATGCACCTGGCCTTATTAATTTTGAAAAATAAAGCCATTTGATACCCATATGTGACTCAATATTCATCAGTTGGGAAACACTCCTCTGAATTTTAGCCAATATTGAAAATCAGTCTTTTGTCTTGTTAAAGACTTAATGGAATACTGCTGGCTTGAGAAAATTCCAACACAATGATGCATTTTGAAACCCCTCAAGAAAAACAATTGAGAAAACATTGTGTAAAATGAAGAAATTACTTGTATCAAGCAATTTCTTTCATTTTACACTATGCTTTCTATCCAGAGATTTGAATCATAATCTCTAAAATTTGTCTGCAACTCCTTTCAATTTGGCGCAGTCTAAAATTTTGCTGTCTGGTAATGAGTAAAATGCAATTTAAATTTGACATCTGTAATGTCTTCCAATTTGGACAAGTTCAATATGTCTGTTGTCAGCTAATGGGTTAAAGGCACCTATCAATGAATAGCAAATTTGAAATAAAATTAACTTTTTCAACAAAAAAATAGTCAAATTGTATCTTAAACACATTGTTTTGGTAAGAAACATTTGCAGGAAAAGATCTAATTGGTTTTTTCCCCCCAAAACTTTTTGACAGCAAATCTTAACCCATTAACAAAACAATGCTTTCTGATACCCTGAAGAAATAAAATCATGGACAACTTTTTGGGAAAAGGAGGACATTCTTGTAACAAGCTTCTTCTTTTCTGTCAATGTTTTTCTGCCCTATTTGGCACTTACTTTCCAATATTATTTGGAATATTGTCTGCAACTTCTTTCAATTTGGACTGGTCAAAATCTTTGTCATCTGGTAATGGGTTAAACTTTCAGAACAATGAACTCAGGTTCTACAAGTTGTTTTTTCAACGCAGAAAATGGTAAGAGCCCTTATATACAGTAGAGTATCACTTCTACATACAATAAATATGACAAGTGGGTCAAACACACTCTCAAGGTTATGTTTACAGATAAAGTCATTCAGATAGAGGAAATTCCAACATCAGGTGTACTGTACACGTGACACAAGAAAAACTGTACTCTACAAACCGGTGGAAACTTTTCCTTTTCCTTTTAAGTTCTGCAAACCTAAGACCCATGATACAGCCTCTACAATGTTACATTGAGAGCTTTGTCTACTATATAGCATTTTATAGCAAAAGATTGTTTCTGCTCAAATGAGATTTGTAATATCTTCTTACAAAAACTTGTAAGGGACAAACAGTGTTGAGCTGAAGATTTATAGGTTTTTAACTCACTTTCAATAGTTATTCAGTAAGATTGCACAGCTGGTGCACAAAACCATGGCTTTCTATTTTTTCTCACTACAATGTTTAATCTGAGCCACAAGCTCCATATCCCACTTGGATGCACTACTTATACCATTGACCCATTTGCATGAGACAAATGGAACATGGCGCAATGACTTTTGTCAAATAGTAAATGTTGACTGACCTGAGGTTCTTATGACCCAAAAATCGAAGGCACAGCATATTAACAACTTAGCTAACTGGGCTCTGCATATCATAGAGCTGACCAAGATGTAAAAAGAATGATGTCAAACAGTCACATAATGCCGAAGCACAGCTGATCCGAGTCTTTACTTTTGGCACATGTGTAATGCTAGGAAGAGTCGCACACTTGGTCAATTATGGATGCATATTTTGAAGTTCCATATCCTATATCCATTTATTCATTGCATAAAAAAATAAAATTTATTATCAAATTCAATGAAATTTATTATCACTTCAACATTTGGAACCATTTCATTTTTCACACTAACAAAATTTGACATTACAGTAAATCCTAAAGCATCATTTATTTTGTTGAATAATTTATTTCAACACAAAATAAAATCTTTACATTTGTCACCAGGGTTTTCCATGACCCTCTCCTTCTTTGAATTTGGACCCCCATTTTTCAGAAAATGACCCCTAAAATTAGCCCTGTTTTGAAAGTCGAGGGAAAACCCTGGTGACCATATTACAATCTACTAAAATCACTGATCGACCTGTTGACAAAATTTAAGACTGCTTCAAATTCAGACAAGATGCAAATAAAAATTATTAGTTGATAAAGTTTTACAAATATTTAGTTTTTAAGGCAATTTCTTCATTTTTCACAATGGTTTCCAGATTTTTTTTTAATGGGGAGGGGGGTCCAAAGGCTTGATTTTGTGGGATTGGATTAACCCATACCCACATAGTGACACTTTTTGACGCCCCTCAAGAATAATAGTTGAAAAACATTGTGTAAAATAAAGAAATAGCTCGCAATGTCATCATTTCTCCACAATGTTTACTATACAGAAAGTTGAAAAAACTTTAAATTTCCTGAACTTTAAATTGCTGTCTGCAACTCCGCTCAATATTGACCAGTCTTAGATTTTGTCAGCTTTTAATGGGCTAAAACAGAGCAAGAGCATGCCAAGCTGATGCAGTGCTTGCCTGCAAAAACATCTTTATGGCAATTTCTTTTTTTTAGAAAATGTTTTCTCAATGCTTTTTCTTTGGGGGCATCAAAATAGGTTAAGCAAAGGCCTTCTTTTTATCTCAATTGAGTTTTTTTTCTTTTCGGGAATGGATGTATTTTCTTAGTTGATGTACACAAATGGTAACTATAAAGAGGTGGTCAGTTAAGCAAGATGGACTCTACTTACTTCTGATCTAGTTGTAATCTCGTCTTGACAAACCATATAGGATTAGTAGCAGTACATGCAGTCAGCCCTGAAATAGAGAACAAGCTGTTAACTACCATCTCATTGGGAAAATCAAAATATACTCATACATATTGGATAAACAAATAAGAGAAATGACTAAAAAATATTAATTCTCCTATTCAAACATGCATTACTGTTTAGTAGATGGATTCCAAAACAGAAGCAAATATAGAAGCAGGGATTTAACAATTGCTCTGCATGTATCATCAATTAATCTTAGAAGTTAATCTCAAGCTTGAAGATTCAAGAGAGAATTTTTAACCCTTGTCATGCTGAATAAAATCTTTTCAGTCTTGCATTCAAATCAAAGGGCTGAAATCACTGGTAGTACTTGTTTTTGATTGCCAATTCTTCTTTTGAAAATTATTTTCAACAACAACTCTTGAAAAGAGGAAACTGGAGGTGTAGACTAATATCAGGCTGCACATTGTGAAGGCTGATCTTAGTCCTTACCTCCTGCAAAAACCGGTATATTTTATTCCTAGCTTAGCATGACAAGGGTTAAGACACAAGGTAATCATAATTGCCAATATGATTAAATTCTGATTTTTAAAAGGCAATTTATTTATCTTGCAATCACCAATTTTTTGTTCTAATTATCCTCAAATTCAGTACTAGTGTTTATAAATATGCATTACATTGTAATTCCAAAAATGACCTGTGACTTTTTTTTTACTGGCTGTTATAATGAATTTATGAGAAAATAAAAATTATATTGACTTGAAATTGCCATTTGCAATTTCTTTTTATAGTGACCTGTCTCAAGACTTGTCATCCAGTAATGGATTAAGGCTTTAAGCTTACAATTCGGTCAGGATGTAAATGCTTAGAAAGACAAAAATGATGCCATACAGAGACATCTCTTGAATTCTCCTGACGTTTTTCCTGGATAATTTCCTACAGATCAGGATATTACAAAGAGCATAAAACAATCAGAGTTAGAGATAATCAATTGGGGGTATTTTGAATTTAGGATTTCCCCAAACCAATACAATCAAGCTTTTTTGTAACCCTGCAGAAAAGCTTTAAAAAAATGTATAAAATGAAGAAATTGCTTGTGACAAACAATTTCTTCATTTCCAATTGTTATATCCTTACAAGACAAAAATTATTTAAATTTAATGAATTTTGAAGTTGTCTGTATCTTTCAGTTTGGCCAGCTTTTATTTGAATGGGGGTTAAACGTCACTTTGAACAGCATTTCAGTCATATCTGATAGATTCCTGGTATTTTTCACACCCATACTACCCCTATGTTCTGAGTCCCCAAGGTCTCATCCCACTTAGATTTACAATTATCCTCCCATTGGTGGGAGACGATTGTCAGAAAGGATATTAGCCACAAATAGGGATCAAACTCTGGACCCAGGACCTCATGATTACAAGTCTGACACCCTACAAAATTAAGACAGGTCTTAAATTTTGGTGTTAGATTTAATGGATTAAATATTTCAACAATATTGCTAAAAAATGTGGGTTGTGGGTAGTCATTCGAATTGTGTTGCTGAGATGATTCTATGAAAATATCCAACATATGGTTTTGTTGAGAAGTATCATTTATATCTTGCCTTAACCCATTTCAACACAGTAACGCTATCTGATGCTCTGAAGAAATCCCATCCTCGAAAAAATTTTGAAAAGGAGGAAGAAATCAAACAACAAATTTAGTTGACAATTTTTTATTTATCTATTTTCTTTTTCGCATTTGGGTCAAAAGTATAGTGGATAATAAAGATGTTGCTTGTAACAAGCAATTTCTTCAGTTTCCAAAGCTTTTTCTTGGGAGGGCGTCAAAAAGCATTTTCCTGTTGAAATGGGTTCAATTTGAAAATCCTAACGTAATCCATCTCTTATTTCAGATATAAAAATAAAGGAGAAAAAAAAGTAAATAGTTTTATTTACAATATAGAATGCCAAGGCAAAGTTTCATAAACTATACCTTAACCAGATTGATGGGCTAAACTGATGGCAAATTGTTTAAAGATAACAATTTCTTGTAATAAACTAGCAGGGAAACGCCGGTCATGTGATGATGATCAGCCATTCAAATCTGAAATGAAGTTCTGTTGCAAAAACATATCCAAACAAAGGGCAAACATGAAAACACACTTACAAATTTAAAGTTACAAAATTGTCAGTTTCTTTCCACGTTGTTATATTGTGCAATAAATTTAACATTTAATTTTCACTTCCTTATTTCACTCTCATAAAATACTCATTGAATTTATGGCAGTAAAATATTTTGTAGAAGCTAAAATTGCAGATAAAATAATATCAGGCAATTTTACCAGCGATAAAATATTTTTCTTCCTCAAAATAGTTAAATATTACTGAAAATATAAACTTTAATGGAGGCAGACTAATAACCATTCCACTGACATACAAGGCAGCCTGTGCTTAGCAAATAATTTGAATAATCAAAACAGCAGTTCATACACAACAAATCGCTAAATGCTTTCATGGGTCAACACTAAATTTTATCCAATGGGATTACACAAGAACTTACCCATTCCCACACATTTATGCTTTTTTTTTGCTCAACAAGAATATTTTCTTGATTGTATAGTGTACTTAAATATTGACCTTTGACTTTAAACTATGGCCTTAAATTTACAACAACTGAAATAAGTTTTATTTCAACTAAAACCAGGACTAATACCGATCAATGGTATAAAATTTCCATAAAATGCCTGAATAGTTTCAGACACCTTGTCCATAGAGTATGTCAACGGGTCAGCGTGAAACAGTTGTAACTGCCTATAGGTTTATACGCAGTAACAACTGTTTTGCACTGACCCATATTTATATTGTACAGAAAGACATATAGGTGAACAGACATAATTATGACACTTCGAAAAACATAAATGTCTCCAAGAGAATAGGGGCAGACATAACACATGGCAAAACAGGGTGAGGGTAGTAACTTGATTATTATCCAAGTCCATACTTTTCACATTCCTACAGGTCCAGTCTGTCATATTTCATTTTACATGAAGGGTATAGTTTTAAGGCTGGCATTTCATCATTGGAACCTTTTTTTAATTGGTAATCAAGTTGTCCTTGTTTTTATTATATACAAAAAAAGATCAAATTTATATCAATTGTTTGATGAGTGTTGAATTTTAATTTAAACCTTGTCATTCTGAGCCAATAACATTTCTATAAATGCAGTCTTATCTTAGTCTACACCACCATACCTGTCTGTCATTTTCAAGATCTTTCTTCACCTATCATGAAAATGACAGATAGGTGATGCCTCCAACAAAAGCTTCCAGAATTTTCAGGCCTTTGATTTAACTCATCACCACACAATCACAATTTTATACCCCCCTCAAGAAAAGTGCCAGGGAAAACACTATGGACAATAAAGAAATTGCTTGTCACAGGTTAATTTCTTCATTATTCACAATGGTGTCTGACCCAAAAGACAAAGAATTTGATAATTCCATCAACTTGGAATTGTTGTCTACAATTATGTTAAATTTGGACCAGTCTAAAATTTTTATATGTGGAAATGGATTAATGCCACTCTGGAAAAGGGATTTTATTCAGCGTGAAAAGGGTTAAACATGGGCAAAGAATTATTGTAATTCTCAAAGCAAAATTGTTTATTTAAAATAGGAGATAGAGAAAATTAGGTTATCATGTCTGCCTTTTCACCTACAGTTCTATATAAGGTCATAAGTTGTCATAAAATAGAATTCCAACCACATGTTCATTGAACTCAGAAAAATCCCCTTATTTTTCAAGCAGATAAATTTTTCATTTTTCACTTAGGTCTAGGATTATCCACTAATGGTCGGAGACAAATGTCTGAAAGGACATTTGCCTGGGCCTGGGATTGAATCCTGGACCCAATCATGAATGACTAGGAGTCCAATGTGCTACCACTGCCATATGGTCACGGCTCTTATGGTTGAATTTCCATCTTTCATGTCTGATATTTCTAGTACTATACTATTAAGTTTATTTCAACAAGTGTTGATATATAGTCCATATTTTGAAACATTGTTATCCAACCTAAACATCTTGAATATCATTGAGATGGTCATTAGGGAGTTTACTGAACATGATAAAAGAAACTGGTGTAAACCAGATTCTTTCATAAATAATTCACAATTTTATTCATATGGTCTCTCTCTTTCTCTTCCTGTTCATATTTAATGAGAAAGAAGTCAGGTCTTAAGATAAAAAGAGATTATATTGTACAATCTGAAGGAATATTCTTTGGTCTCTGTCTATGTATATACAGTTCTCATGTCTAGTCATTTTATTTGGGCTATGCTCACTCTTAACCCTGTCATGTTGAACCACAGTGTTTCAGTTCAAGCAGGAAATAAAGATATAGATCATCCTGCACATATGTGCAGTCTTATTCTGATCCAAGTCAATGCCTCCTATGTGTCATTTTAAACCATTCCCACACAGTGACACTTTTTGATGCCCCTCAAGAAAGGCAATTGGGAAAACATTGTTTAAAATGAAGAAATTGCTTGTAACAAGCATTTTCTTCATTTTAAACAACGTTTTCTATCCAGAAATCTAAAATTTGATAAACTTTAAATTGTCATCTGCAACTCCTTTCAATTTAGACCAGTCTAAAATTTTGTTGTCTAGTAATGGGTTAAAGTCAATATCATTTATCATATTATTTTTTTTAAATATTAGAAAACAACCAGTGATTCCTGTCCTTTGATTTTAATACAGTTCTGAAAAGCATTCCATTTAGCATGACAAGGGTTAAAAGTGTGACATAAAATAAGTTGGTTGACTCAGTTAATATATACAAGGGTGCATTAAATCTGATTTTCATATAAATTTTATGTCGTGTAAATATCACTCTATGGGCAGGCTGATTTTGTACAAGACTCCTGCAAAGGAATGTTCTGATAACATGACAGGAGTTGACATCAAACTAGTTGACATCAAACGAAGGCTATTTGGTATTAATACCCCTAATTCTTCAGTCATCCTAAAGCAGATTTTCCAGTTAGAATTTTTTTTCAAGTTATAACCATGTCCTTCTTGGATTTGGCATTTTTAGTGTACACAAATTGAACATTAAATAACTGGAGGAAGAAATCTTTTGTGCATGCAGGCACTATTCAAATCAAACACCTTTGCCTGAAGGAGTAAATTTTGTTTCAATTTCTTGAAAAAAAAACTGCCTTCATATAATCAAAATTGCCAGTTTCAAAAGTAAATGCAGGAAAGAAAATGAACCTTATTCTATCTGATTTTGGCATTAATCCCAAGCTTACAAGCAGTGATAAAATTCTTGATGTCAAAGACTTGTATCATTGCCAATATATATCATTAAGACTATAGAACCAATACTAGGCTACTAGGAAGCATACAGGCAATTTTTTTAAACGTTTGGAAGTTTTGCTTTAATTTTCAAAACTTTGTAGCCTTACACAATGTTTAGATTGGTGAAAAAGTCCATTTTGATTTTAGTTTGAATTGGTTGTTTAATTTCTGAGGCAAACTCTCATTTAGTTTATCAAACCTTTATGAAAAGCCAACCTCATAATGATATGCCAGCCATGTGTCAAGGTCTTGCTCTCTTTCTCTCTTATCCATTCCATATTATATATGCATCCCTTACACTATTAATGCGTCCAAAAATGAACAGAGGCATTCTCAAAGGTATTGGTAGGTCATAGTGAATGCATTCAAAAATTCGTATTTATAATGAACGAATCCTTGTATTAATTCTTTCCAATACAATCTTGAATTTGTTCATAACAGAAGTAGCTCTAACACAGGTTTTTCTTCTTCCTAAGAAGGGCCAAAGATAGACCTCTGACCCCATGTGATAAGCTTGAATCTGCTGAAGTACTATGCATGTATGCTCATTATGGTACAGTGGTGTGGAAAAACTGATTTTCTCCATTTGTTCCTGGTTCAGTAAAACATAATTTTTTATACATGTTGAGAATTAAAATTACCCAATAACTTGTCTGCAAAAAAAAGAGGCAAATTCTAAGAAAACATTGTTGTTAATGAGGAAAAGGTTGGAACTCAGATTTTCTTTGCTGATCACAATATTTTCAACCCTTCAATTTTAACATTGTCTTTAATTTCCCAATATATAATGTGTTATATCAAAGAACTACTGTATACCATTTCCAAATTTGCCCTGGTATATACATCCCTGTGGTGTCCAAGTATGGGAAACATTTTGAAAATTTGATTGTAAAGTCAGGAGATTCGAGCAAAGTTAGTTTTTCATGACATCAATTCTGTCAGCAAACAACAGCGTTTACAATATTATATGAAAATTGGTACAATTCTTAGGGTTTCAATCCTTTATCAGCAGTTCCTTTTAACAAACCGGATGATTGATTTTAAATCATCACATATAACACTGCAATACAATCGCATGTAATCACAAATAGGGGTACGGGTAAATGAGGACAAAAACTTTGGGAGAGAGAAAATACTTAAAAACAAAGCTTTTCCTTTTAGTTTATCCTACATTATTTTATAGCAAATTGAAACAAATCACATCAAAAGGCCCCAGTTTTATAAGACGATGGGGACAATGTCCCAATTGATTTCAAAGCCCTGGTAGCTTGATTATTGGAGTGATCCATCAATTTTGTAGAATGTCCTCACTTTTGTTAACCCCTTCCCACGTGATAAGATCCTAGACCAGTCCAAATTCAAAGAAGTTGCAGACAAAATTTTAAGTTGATGAAATTTTTAAAATCTTTGTCTTTCATTGGTAGAAAACAATGTGGATAATGAAGAAATTGCTTGTGACAAGCAATATCTTCATTTTCCATAATGTTTTCTAAAGCTTTTGTATTGAGGGGCTTTTAAAACTTAAAAGCATCATTGTATGGGAAAGGGTTAATCCCAAACCTCAGCAGATCACTATTTTCCAAAGTCTGGCATGCCTTTTCCAAGATGAGCTATTTCTTTTCTAACAATGTTTTCTTTCCTATATGCTCAAGAATGGGATATCCTTATCGAGTACACCCTATGTAGATTTCCATCTACATCGGTTGTCATGGAGACATTTCCATGGAAATTAATTTCATCCGAGGGAAATAAATTTCATCCAAGGGTATTTTAAATACTTTTTGCCAGAATATACACTCTTTTGTTTATCAAACCCCTTATCTTGTGGCTCCAAAAATTATTAGAGAGATAAATTCAGGATGTTTTTCTCAAATCTTGGACATTAATTTACATCTGGGTCTGACTTTCCTGACGTTTTTTCTGCTTTTCTGGGCATAATATACATCAACATCCACTTATTGAGAGCACTGGTCCTTGTTGCCATTCAAACATGCTTTTGGTCTGTCTGCATCTTTAACCCATTAACAGACAACGAAATTGTAGACTTGTCCAAATTCAAAGAAAGTTGCAGACAACAACTGATAATTGATGAAATTTCAAAAATCTTATCTACATGTTAACAAGAAAAATTTTCTATTCGGCACTATGTTTTTTGCAGGCATAAAAAGCAGGATTATGTAGGAATAATGCGCTTATGAAAATTAGATTACCGGTAATCTAATATTTTGCTGCCTAGTAATGGTTATAAAGCAAAACTTCAAGATTACATACCTGCTGTACATGCTGCTCCTATGTGAACAATCGGGGTATCAGGGGTGATAACTCCATTGAGGTATTTCTTTGCATTGGCGTAACAAAAGAAGTAGATAGCCCTGAAAAAATGAAGAAAATTTCTGAAGATGAAGAAGAAAATTTCTGTCATGCAGACCCCATAATATTCCTGTTTTGTAGGAGGTCTAGACAAATATCAGGCTACACATATGTACAGTCTGATCTTTGTCTAGACCTCCTGCTTGTCCCTTTAAACGAGCATTGTTTACTGTAAATCGGATAATTTTCGTGTCGTCTTATTTTCACGTGAGAAGGACCCGAAGACTTATTGGCGAGTTCATGAATTCGCAAGTGGCTGTATGGTTCTTTGGTTATTTCCGTAAGTATCCCCGGAAATGCACCGGCGAAGAAAAAAATCCATATACGATTACAGCCTGTATCGACACTGACATTTGAATAGAATGATTACTGGTAATCAATTTTAAAACTTTACCCTATTCTCTATTCTCATAGTATGACAATTTCTCTCCTAAACTTGTAAAATCGCAAAATATGTGTTTAAGTTTAGAAAAATGAAAAAAGCTAAAAACCATCAAAAAGATGTTTCAAGTCTTAACCCATTCCCACTCAATCCCTCCTTTTTACGCCCCTCAACGAAAAGGCTTTGGAAAACATTGTGGAAAATGAAGAAATTGCTTGGATCAAGCAATTTCTTCATTATCCACGATGTTTTCTATACAAAAAGACGAAAAAATTTAAAATTCCATCAACTTGAAATTGTCGTCTGCAGTTCCTTTCAATTTGGACCGGTCAAAAATTCCACTGTGTTGGAATGGGTTAAGCACAAACCAATCAAATTGTCAATACGATACTATGTTTACCAAACTGTCATAATGTGAAATAATTATATCCCGTAACAAAACAGGTTCAATTGTTTGTTTTATTTGATTTATTGATTTATTTGGCATCGTCTGCTTTCAATTTCTTAAAAGGTACTAAGGGTCTTTGCAATAAACCTCAGTTACAACTTTTTAGCTCTTTGCTGTCTAATTGTCGTCACCTAGTATTTTATCACCTGGTCAGCTTTCTATTGTTTGTTTGTATACTTGTTGAATAAACTAAGTGGACTAACTTGGCAGGTTATAAAATTTTGTTACCTGCTAAAGATTTGTCCTGTTCTCAAGAGATATATTCCATTTTAACGCCGAGAAAGTGATATTCCCCGTATGAATGAAATGAAGTGGGATGACGCCAAAATGGGTGAATTATTTTATCTTCGTTGGTCCGCAGCTTACTTCGGACATCTCTATATTTTTCTTTACAAAATGATTCAATTTAAGCGAGATTCTTGATTTCGCGAGCATTATGAATCGCTAATATTAGCGAAAATAAAACCCTCGCTAATAAAACCCGATTTACAGTATACCATTAATTTTTCTAAACAAGAGGGCCAGAATGGCCCTAAAATTGCTCACCTGACTAATGTAAGATGATTCAAAATTGAAATTGGCCCAATGGTTACTGAGGAGAAGATTTTTAAAGATTTCAAAGTCAAAAACTGCCCTACCCTTCCAAGCCCTTATTTGGTCATCAATCAAAATTCTAGAACAACTTTTGAAAAGGGTCACTCAAGGAACATTCATACCAAATTTGGTTGAAATTGGCCCAATAGTTACTGAGGAGAAGATGTTTAAAGATTTCAAAGTCAAAAACTGCCACGCCCATATTTGGGCGTGAAACCAAATTCTGCAAACAACTTTTGAAAAGGGTCACCCAAAGAACATTCATGCCAAGTTTGGTTGAAATTCATCCAATGCTTACTGAGGAGAAGATGTTTAAAGATTTCAAAGTCAAGAAAGTGCCTGACCCTGCCACGCCCATATTTGGGCATAAATCAAAATTCCAGGAACAACTTTTGAAAAGGGTCGACAAAAGAACATTCATGCAAAGTTTGGTTGAAATTGACCCAACTGTTACTGAGGATAAGATGTTTGAAGATTTCAAAGTTAAAAAAACTGCCACGCCTATATTTGGGCATAAATCAAAATTCTGTGAACAACTTTTGAAAAGGGTCACCCAAGGAACATTCATACCAAATTTGGTTGTAATTGGCCCAATAGTTACTGAGGAGAAGATGTTTAAAGATTTCTAAGTCAAAAACTGCCATGCCCTGCCACGCCCATATTTGGGCATAAATCAAAATTCCACGAACAACTTTTGAAAAGGGTGACCTAAGGAACATTCATGCAAAGTTTGGTTGAAATTGGCCCAATGGTTACTGAGGATAAGATGTTTAAAGATTTCTAAGTCAAAAACTGCCACGCCCTGCCACGCCCATATTTGGGCGTAAATCAAAATTCCACGAACAACTTTTGAAAAGGGTCACCTAAGGAACATTCATGCCAAATTTGGTTGAAATTGGCCCAATGGTTACTGAGGAGAAGATGTTTAAAGATTCCTAAGTCAAAAACTGCCACGCCCTGCCACGCCCATATTTGGGCATAAATCAAAATTCCACGAACAACTTTTGAAAAGGGTGACCCAAGGAACATTCATACCAAATTTGGTTGAAATTGGCCCAATGGTTACTGAGGAGAAGATGTTCAAAGATTTCTAAGTTAAAAACTGCCACGCCCTGCCACGCCCATATTTGGGGGTCAATCAAAAATCCGCGAACAACTTTTGAGAAGGGTCACCCAAGGAACATTCCTACCAAGTTTGGTTGAATTCAGCCCAGTGGTTACTGAGGAGAAGATGTTTAAAGAATTGTTGACGACTTCCGACGCACGACGGACAAAAGGTGATACCAAAAGCTCACCTTGAGCACGTTGTGCTCAGGTGAGCTAAAAACAAGATGTGTTTGTGAAACACAATGTCCCCCACAACAGGACTTAACTATGAAAAGTGCTGTTGACTTGTACATGAGTTTTAAAAAGTATTTTAGTGAAAGCAAAAAGGAAATTTTTTTGGCATTTGACCTTAGTATGTGACCTTGACCTTATCACATAATTACCTTGACCTGAGTAGATGCATATTATGGAAATGTATCATCATGCCAAATATGAGCATTGTATCTTGAATAGGCTGGTAGTAATTGGCAATGATAAATTTTTTGGTTAAAGTTTGCAGGCAGACAGACAGAGGGACAAACGTAAAGACTGAATGATGGACAGACAAAGGAACAGACGTAAAGACTGAATGACGGACAGACAGATGGACAACGGTAAAACAATATGCCCCCAATATTTCGATTTGTGGGGGCATACAAATTTACCAACCCAGAATAAGTGCTTTCTGCGCCCTCAGCCCTTTGATTCGAATACAATTTTTGTAAGGGATTTAGCAAGCTTGTTGTTGTTATTTTGTGTCAAATAGAACCAAAGGCATTATTCTTAACCCTTATCATGCTCATTATTTTTCTTATTCCTTTTTTGAATTGCATATTCTAAATGGAAGGGGTGAAAGCACCGTAGGCACTAGTTCTGGGTAAATATTTCTCTAAATAAAAATTCATTCCACAAACAATTCCAACTTCAATACGTCTTGAAAACAGATTGTGCAAACTACAATCCGACTGCCCATATTGTCGGTGCAAGAGCAAAATGTCATTTCTACAGCTTTATTTAAGTTGTACTTACGACAGTTTGCTTGGGCACTAACCATATGTGCAGGTTGATCTTTTTCCATGTCTCCAGCTTAAACAGGAAATATTTTAGGTTCAGCATGACTTGCCTGCATTTTTAATTCCCTTGAGAAATCATTGGGGCGAAATGAAGAAATCATTTGAACAAGTCATGGATGGACAGGTACAGTCATGGAAAACAAAAGAAGTTTGAGTATATTGGTGAAAAAAAAAAGTATAATATTAAGATTTGAAATTATAATAAATATGAATCTAGACAGATTCATTATTTACAAAGAATACATTGTATGTTATCCCATTCCCACACAACAAAATTTTAGACTAGTCCAATTTTAAAGAAGTTGCAGATGACAATTTTAAGTTATTTTGTCTTTTTGGAAAAGATTGTGGATAATGATGAACTTGCTTGATACAGGCAATTTCTTCATTTTCCACTATGTTTTCCAAGGCTTTTTTGCTTGGAGGCATCTATAAGCGTCACTGTGTGGGAATGGGTTATATTGTATACATTTGATTTGGTCAGACAAGATTTGCTGATGACCAACCAATGACCTTTGATATTGCTATGCTGGTAAACATTGTCCCATTACATTCATGATTCACTGAAGTTAAACTGGCCACTGCCACCAAACTAGTCAATATGTTTACATCCTCAAGGTCAATGGCATTCATTGTTTGCCTTCACAGTATAGCCTTTAAACATAACTAAATGGGATGAGCAGATGGAGGCTAAGAAAGGATGCAGTGGCAGTACTGGTGTGAGATTACCAGGAATCCATGGTTACATGCTCCAGTTGCCGCAATATGACTGAGATCCTATTAATTGTGGTGTTAAACCCTATTCAAACAGACAAAATTAAACTAATTTGAACCATTCAAGCATGTGTACACAATGAAAGAAATATAGCTCTAAAAACATAGTGGAAAAAGGAGAAAATTGAGGTGACCACTTTTCTTTCTTTTTCTCCTCAAGATTTTTCAAGATATTCTTGTTTGCTTGTTTCAGACACAGTATGATGTCACGCATCCTAAAGTCTGATACTTTGAATTGGGTATTTAACCCATTCCACGCAATCCCGCTTTCAAGCAGAGGCCCATAAATTGAAAAATTTCGGGAAATATTGTTGAAAATGAAGAAATTGCTTTATCGTTACAAGTTTTTCTTATTCACTACAATGTTTTCTGTGCAGAAAGACAAAGATTTAAAAAATTTCTTCAACTTGAAATTGTGGTCTGAAGCTGCAAGCATTCTCAACTTTTGTTGTGTGGAAATGGGTTAAACAGAGTTACAACAAAACAATAATTATAAAGGTCTTGAAGATCTTTATTTTTGACTGAAGACCCACATCCATTTATGCTAACCCTTTACCACACAATGATGCTTTCTCATGCCATATACAATTATGGAAAATTTTGTGGACAAATAAAAAATTGTTTGTAACAAGCAATGTTTTACTTTTCTCACAATGTTTCCTGCCCTAGTTTGTACATATTTTCAAATTTTAGAGCAACATGACGTCTGAAACTCCATTCAATTAGGACCAGCCTAAATTTTGCCTTCTAGTAATGGGTTTAAAGTACAGGGAGGATTACATTTTACTTTATTGGTGTTGTCAAGTATTATTCACATATTGTTACACCCCTCACAGTAGGCCTCCTGTTCTACAAGGCAATGAAGCTTTCGGGTTTAAGAAAATGACTAGATTGAAGTAGCTTTGTCCAGAGACAAGATTACATTTTACTTTATTGGTGTTGTCAAGTGTTATTCACATATTGTTACACCCCTCACAGTAGGCCTCCTGTTCTACAGGGCAATGAAGCTTTCGGATTTAAGAAAATGACTAGATTGAAGTAGCCTTGTCCAGAGACAAGAGAAAATCCACACCACTTAACCCACTCCCTTACCATGACGCTTTTAAACGCCCCTTTTAACCTTAATAGGAAAGCATTGGAAAACAATGTGGATATTGAATTAATTGCTTCTTCATTATCCACACTGTTTTCTGTTCCAAGGGAAAACGATTTTTAAAATTTCACTAATTTGAAATTGTCGCCTGCAATATCTGCCAATTTTGACCATTCTAAAATTTTCTCATGTGGTATTTGCTTAAAAAGGGGCCTAGGAATTGTGAAGTATTGGACCAAGTGTAGTCAGACAGAGCTAATTAATGCAGATAATGACCTCCTGCCCATTACTACTATATTTGGAAGATTTTTAAAATTTGCAATGTTTTTTACCCCCAAGACAGATATCTAAAATTCTTTCAATTTCAAATTGTTGTCTACAACTTCTTTGAATTAAATGTTGTTGCATGGTAATGAGTTATTTCCAAATGGTAAATTCTTGCTAGTTTTGCATCATACTTATAAATATATGACATACATATTTCATGCCTCTTTCAACACTTACCCTGGCAAATGAAATTTCAAAGGATTGACATGACGAAATTTGCCTTCTTTAACCTCTGACATCATGTTTGAAGGGCAAGTTAAGGGGTTTCCCAATATTACAAATATCAAATGAGATACGCTACAGGTATCTAATGTGATAACTAATAGGTAACAACAGTTACTATTAACCTATTCCCACACAATCACACGTTTTCATGTCAAAGAAGTAAAGCTAAGGAAAATATTTAGAAAAGAAGTTGGTGTTAACAAGCAATTTCTTCCTTTCTCAGAATGTTTAGCCCTTATTTTCCAATTGAAACAAACTCTGTTTTCTAGTTGCAACGTCTTAAAATTTTGACTAGCCAAAGATTTTGGTGTTTGGCAATAGGTTAACCCATTCCCATTTACTTCCTCCTTTTGACACCCCTCAAGAAAATAGTTTTGGAAAACAATGTGGAAAATGAAGAAATTGCTTTTTACAAGCAATTTCTTCAAAATCCACAATGTTTTCTACCCCAAAAGACAAAGATTTGAATGATTTCATTTGCTTAAAATTTTCGTCTTCAACTTCTTACAATTTGGACCGGTCTAGAATTCACTGAGTAGGAATGGGTTAAACAAAGTGACATATTTCATGCCTATATCTAGATGGGGAATCAGGGTTCAGGGATTTATTTTTTTGCTAAAATACATGTACTTTCATCTATAATCCAAAATACTGTTACCCTTTCTACTTTAATCTCTGTAATTTCACATTTCCTAAAATTATCTTCAATTGTTCCCCAATATTGAATTAAAATGTAATTGAATGGTCTCTTACTTCTCTCAAATTGGACCTTTGATTTTTATTTGTATCATTTTTGGGCTTAACTCATTCCCAACAATTTCAAGCTAGTGGATTTATCAATATTACATATTTGGGGGTAGAAAACATAATGGATAATGAAGAAATCGCTTTATGCAAGCCATTTCTTCATTTTCCACAATGTTTTCCAAAGCTTTTTTCTTTGGGGTCGTAAAAAGGAGGAACTATGTGGGAATGGGTTTAACACTACCATAAAAGTCAATCTTTATAGAGTACTTTTAGTACATGCATTTGAATAATACTTAAGCTATAAATAAGCTGTTTCATAACAATGACATGCCTCATTTAATGTAAAAAATATCTAGAGGTTGATATTAAAGTGACTAAAATAACATATATTGGCATGCCCCATTAAACGTTACAAAAAACGATGTAAAAAACTATGTCAGTTGATTTTGAAGGGACTAAAATAACTCATACATTGCATAACAATGCATGTAGAATTTTAAACAGTTGGCATTGATTACAGACACCTTAACAGTGGTCTAAATAAGAGGGGGTAACAGCATTCGAAAAACCTCATTTCACAACAAAAACCTATGTTGTGGGTACTCATTTGAATCGTCTTATCGAGACGATTCAAATGAGGACCTTCGACAATGTGTTTATGCAGGATTGGTGAAATATTTCAATCCAAAATAGGAATAACCCATTCTACCTGTAGCTCTGCCTTTATCAATAAACTTGGGGCGTTTGTATTAGACCTGCATCACCAGTTTTTTCAAACTCTTACAGGTTCTCTTATCTAATTTGTAAACCAGTGTGAGATGTCAAGAAATAGCTTATTAACCCATTCCTACACAGTGACTCTTTTGGACGCCCCTAAAGAAAAAAGTTTTGGAAAACATTGTGTTAAATGAAGAAATGGCTTGTTACAAGCAATTTCTTCATTTTACAGGGCTTCTGCTGCCGATCGCCAATGGGGCAATAAAAATTCTGGCTTCAAAAACCGCGAATTGGCGATTTTACTGGCGACAACTTTCAAAATAAGGCAAACGGATTTTGACTCAATCGAAATGATAACCTACGCGCAACTTTTGCATTCACACATCTGCTTATTTGTTTGGGAGACACGTGACTATTAAAATCCATTGCATATCCGTGTCAATCAAGACAGTATAGTTACACATCGCTAATTGATTCTAACATCACTCGAGCCATTGGGGTTTCAGGGCTCTCGGAAACGACAGTACTGTCGTCTGAGACGACAACTTTTCCCAAGGGACGACAAAAAATCCTATCAAAGGATTCCGACGGACGACAATTTTTTCACTAACATGCGTTTGACGTTAGCAGTCTTTATGTCAAAGTGACTCTGTAAAATCATCTGTCATGGTTCAATGGTCATTAAAATAGTAAGTAGATTATTGGAAAACGTTAATTGATTATCCTAACATACACCACAATCATTGATAACACCCAGCTTGATTGACAATTACAACTTCGCGGTGACCGGTCATGCAATGACGATCGTAAGTGACAGGTGTTAGAAACCTGTGAAACTTGGGTAAAAATTTTCTACAAACACTCTTATCTCACTGAAATCAAATTATTATTGAACAGTTTAGTGAAAGAGTAACCAAAATATAATAAAGAAGTCAAGTTATATTGCAAAATTAAATTGTCATGAGTTTTCGTGGGTACAACAGGTAAATGTAATTCAATTGAAAATGAAAATTATTAGATAAACTTTTTGGGCTCTTAGAATTCTAAAGGTGGGCATGAATAATAAATTTACTGTCATTTTTTAGTTTAAAAAACTATCAATTTGACTTCCAATATATGCCATTATTTTGTCCGATTTTTAACAAAAAAATGTTACTCTTATGAAAAAGAATAAGGATTGCTGCAAAATATCATCAAAATCAAAGTGGTAAAAGAAGAGACTGACTGATTGTGAGTCAGTATTTTTTTAAAAAACAATTTTAAAATGTTCAATTTAAGAAGGAAATTAGGTGGTATAGACCAAGATCAGACTGCACATCTTTGTCTTTACTTCTTGCTAAAGGATGAATATTCCATTTTTAGTGTGACGAGGGTAAATTTAATTACCATGTGTGCTTAGAAAAAAAAAAAAAAAAAAAAAGAAAAATTACAAATGTTGGGTAATTCTATCATTTGCTCTTTTTTTGACATTAATTCTCTACTTCTTGATTAGATTTACAAATAATCCTAATTTAGAGAATTTGTTGAAGATAAAATGAACATGATCAGACATGTAAACAACATATATGGGCTAGAAAATATAATAACTCTGAAAACCCAAATGTATCTCCCTTTTCCACACTTTTTTCAACAAAGAAAGTGCTGTAAAAAGGATTTTGTGGAAATCGCATTAAGTATGAAAATCCTGCCCCATCAGACTGGAATCAAACTTTTCTGCTTGGAATCCAACTTTTTCCTAGATTGGATTCCTGGAATCCTACTTTCAAAATCCTAGTGAGAGCCCTGGGGTTTTCCCACTACCCAGCCGTTAACCCTTATGTAAACGGTTAACCAAGATGGCGGAGAGTCACATCGCTTTTGAAAAAAAAAATAATGATCTTTATTCCCCAATCACTTTTTGAGATTCATTAGAGTGCCGAATAAAAAGCAAAATTTTGCTTTTCTATTAATGAATTCGGTAACAAAGTCAAGTGAATTTCTGAGAAACGAGAAATATCGGATTAGTAATCAAAGTACTGTGGGTTACCAAACGTTTGGCCTGTCGTCCACCATAGAGGTGCTCTTGGCATTTTATTTTCAAATGTTGATTCTCTCGTTTTGCACCTTTTAATCCATTCCAAATTTATTCAACATAATAAATGAAGATAACAGTTCATATGTTTTAAATATAGTAGATTTCTTCCATTCACTTATTCATAGTGGCACCACTTTTGTCTCCAATTGGCACCAAGTGGCCCAAAATTTTTGCCATTGGCGATTTCGTTGGCGCAACAACAAAATTTCCAAGGGGGAGCCCTGTTTTCCACAATGTTTTCTACTAAGTGTGGAGAAAAAATCTGAAATTCCATAAACATCAAATTTTGTCTGCAACTCCAGAGCTACAGATAAGGTGCGTTTTTGCGTAAAAACGTATTTAAAATCAATAAAAACGCATTTGAAAAATATTTGGGGGGGTTAAAAAACGCATTCCAAATAAACAATCAGCATTTCGAGTAAATCCAACGCGTATTTTCGTTCCGGGCAGCATCAGAACATTATTCTTCATTCCTAGATAGAAATAATCGAACGTGTCTAGTACTGGTGCCCGTCTTTTTTATTATTTCGTAATCGAATAATTACTGAAGCGGGGCCAAATATTCCTAAGGGAAATGGCATCTAAACCGGGGCGAATTTCCTAACGAAAAACTGATGCTGAAACGCCAAGCCTTTCAAATGATTCAAAAGGTCGGAGGAAGATGTGCCAAAAATCATTGTTCAACGTATCTTGACCGAGATTATTAATTCATCATTTGATTCCTGTGAAATTTCGACCAAAAAACAAGGGGGTGACTCGGTGTCCGTTAGCTGCGATATCGTAGCCCTCTTTCTGATAATCTGCTGGCGAAAGAGGGCTACGATATTGCAGCTAGGTGTCCGTAAAAAACAGTAGACGGCTGGAAATCCCGATTCCCATGGCTTCAGGTTATCGGCGAAGGGAAAAACAAATTATTAAAATGTCACATTTGTGAACAGAAAAAAGTAAGCACTGTTTTGGCTGAAGAGGGCTCTTCAAATTTCCAAATTAACAGTATCAAACGTCATAGTGAATCCAAAGAACACCAGCATGCCGAGTATGAACTATCTAAAAGTAGTTGCTCCTCAAATGTCCAGTTATCAGATTCTGGTGAGGAGGATGACAGTTCTGTAAGTTTGACTGATAAAAACTTGTTTCGTACTGTTTTTTATGCTGCAAATTCTGAAACACCTTCATCCCAAATAAACAGTTTGATTCAACTACAGAAGCTTAATGGGGCCACAATTGACTGTCAAAATTTAAGCTGGGATACTATCACAGACATTCAGATGTGTATAAGCAATATTTTCTAGAAAGAAATTATTCATGATATCAAAGACTGCGATTTTTTTGTAATTATAATAGATAAGAGTACAGACATAGCTATCCACAAGCAGCTTTCAGTGTGTTTGCGTTATGTCAAAGATGGAGAACCAGTTACTAAATTTTTAGCTAATGTAGAATTAGACGATGGAAAAGCACACACTATAGTGTCAGATCTTCAAAAATCTCTTAATAAACTGGGACTAGACATGAGATTTCAAGAACAAAATTAAAGCTGTATAGGTGTTTTTCATAACTTCTGAATGTTGTTCCCTAATAAAAACAAGTTAAGACTATAAATGTCTTAAATTCATGTTTTCCTATATTTTCAGCATTGTTCTTTTTATAAATCAGCATTACTGCAAATTTTAGGGGGTAAAAACCCTTTAACATGAAAATTTATCTGTAGCTCTGAACTCCTTTCAATTTGGACCAGTCTAAAATTTTGCCGTCTGGGAATGGGTTAAAAGGACGCCCATCAAGTAAAACAATTGGAAAAACATTGTGTAAAATGAGAAATTGCTTGTTACAGGCCATTGCAATAAGCAATTTCTTCATTTTCTACAATGTTTTCTTCCAAGAAAGTTGAAAAAATCTAAAATTCATGAGTTATAAATTGTCGACTACGACTCTTTTCAATTTGGTCCACACTAAATTTTTGTCGTCTGGTAATGGATTAAACTGTCAATTTTTTATTCAAGATTCAATCTCTTTGCTGTTCTAATCACTTTTTACCCCTATAACTTCATAATCAAGGGGTCAATGACCCCTGGATTTCAAAGGCTAGCCTGGTAGAAGACAGAAACTTATCTTTCATAATAAATATGGGAAGTCCTACATAATTTGACCAGTGTATCGGTGAATAACTATTAGTATGTCAGAGACGGTGTACCTTTGCATAAATATGTGACCTACTTACTAATATATGAATACAAATGGGGATATGTATATTCCCACTATCCCCTATTGTTAACCATTAAATTCATTCATTTAAACATAAACAATGACTGAGTGCCTTTCAGTGTGGGTTGTAATAGATTGCTTATTACAGGAAAATGTTGCAGTAATAGAAGAATTTAGAAATTGTCAAGCCACTCTGTAGTTAAATGTTTTTACCATAATGATAAACTGAACTTATTCCCACACAATCATGTATAAAAGCTTTTAAAAATTTTTTGTAAAATAAAGAAGATGCTTGTTACAAGCCATTTCTTTATCATCCGCAATGTCTTTTCCCTCAAATGACTAAAATGAAAACATCAACTAAAAAACTGTCTGCTACATCTTAAAAATATAGTCCACTTGTAACGTGTTTAAAAATGAGATCACGTTGTCTAAAGTAGGAGCAAATAGACAATTTCCCCATCCATTCAGCATGTACGTGATGTAATTCGTTTAAACATAGAAAGCTCCACCTACCTTGAGGGAGCTACACCGACTAGATTTGGTCCAAGACCTTTAAACAATCCAGCTGCACCTTCATGCTTTACAATGTGTCTGCAAAAAAAGGAAATACGAGTTTCATTTCATTAGAAAGAAACGCCGTCATGTTTTTAATCTTTTAAGAAAAATTCTAGATTTATCTTCAGACAGTGGGTTTGACCCTAAAAAAATTTAAAATATCCCATTTTGACCCGTAATTCTCCAAAAGTGACCCTCTTTTGTTTCTTATATTCAAAACAGGAATTTTTGTTTCCTCTCCATGAACAGACATATGTGTACCCACCTGATACAGTAAAGTAATCCTAGGGATCGACTTCTTGCCGCTTCAAGGGCATTTTCTGCGACAGCTGTTCCATGAGATCTTGCATGTAAATCCGCAGGTGCATTAAAACTAATGTGATGACAGTTTGAACCCACTAAATTAATACTAGTCACTGGACGAAGAAAAACTGGATGGAATGTTGCACATGATGATTGCAGGCGAGTCTTTACAACTTCAAAAGGACATGTCAAGATTGCACCAACCGTACCTCCGATCCTAAAATAAAATCATATTGAATTGACAAAATCAATGTTTAAATTCAAGCTCTAGGTTAGAATTGAATTTGTGCGATATATATTGCAATGCGAGCAGTCCAAACAGGGGTGTGGAATTCCCATGCCCGACTTGTCCGACACGGGCTTTTCTACCTGCAGGCAAGTACATTTTTCGAGGCTACTTGTCCGTGGACAAGTAAATATCAGAGCAAATCTTGGAATGGTACAAAATAGACAGAGAGATTTAGGAGCAAAATGTTTGTATCTAAGGCAAGAAAATGTTGTTTTTAATGAAGAAAATGCTGAGTTCTAGCATTTTCTTCATTAAAAATAATGTTTTCTCAAAATTTATCTGTTCTTCATCTTTTCACGGGCAAGACCGTTTTGATCCTGGACAAGTAGAAAATCACATTTTACTTGTCCATGGACAAGTACAGAAAATCTGTATTTCCACATCCCTGCCAAAAATAGATTTTATTCTTGTTTATATTGTATTAACCCTTTCCCGTATCCCCAAGTTATGAACTGGTCCAAAGAAGCTGCATACAACAATAAAAATTGGATGCAATTTGAAAAGTAATCAACCTTCAGGTTGAAAATATTGTTACAAGCCATTTCATCTTTTTCAACCATATTTTCTCAATTACCAAATCACAGGGACGTAAAACCACTGGGTCTTGTCACAACTGACTTTTTTCTAAGTATTATATAAATATACATTATATGACCTGTTTCACACAACTTGCATTTAGAATATTCATTTGATAACAAATAATGCGTAATATATCAATAATCTAGGGCACACATCTGAATATTATGAGGATTGTTGAAAGGTACAAATCTTAAGTCACAATTACATTACACTTTCGTTTCATTTGAAAGAAGACATTTGATTGGTTGAAAATTCATTAGACATAAACTATGAAACAGCGCCACTGTATATGGCCAATGAAATAGGCTGTAAGACGAGGGATAAGAGATCAATGTGCACAGTTTTGTTCGACTAAGGAAAATTGCTCAAATTTGTTGTTTTCCTGTGTAGATTATTCATTTACATTTAAATTTGGTATTGTTTGGCATTAAATCTCCAAATTTGAAATAAGAACAGCGACTTCATTCGTACAAAGTATGGTCAAACTCTTAGGCAAGTTCAATCCCTTGTCTATATTTATCAATATATCAATAATTGTGACAGTCCCAAAGAGGTTAGAATAGTCGTTCGATAAAACAGGAGAGGGTTAACCAATTACCAGACAACAGAAGTCTAGACTGGTCCAGATTCAATGATAATTTATATACATGCAGATGACAAATTCAAATATCTTTTTCTTTTGGGGAATACTGTGGTATAGCTGTGATATTATAGCCCTCTTTCTGATAATCTGCTGAGGGCTACAGTATCGCATCTAGCTGTGGCAATGCGGTTTATGAAAAATTGCTTGTAACAAGATGACAATTGAAAGTTAAACATCCCAAATACGCTTTAAAGCTTTGTGAATGAAGGACAAAATTGCTTGCCACAAGTTGGAATTTATTAAGTCCCCCCAAGAAATTTAGATCATGTAAACACAATCAGACTTTTTACGACACAGTCACAGTTGAATAAGAAAGTTTTTGAAAGTATTGTCGACATTATATAACTATATACCAATAACAGTATAAAGCACTATGAGTAAAGGAGAAATTGCTACCAACAGGTTTGAATGGGCTATAATTCACGAGTCTCACTTTTTTATGACCCCGGTAAACAAAAACTACATCTTCACTCAAAATCATAATCATTTAAAAAAAGGGGGGCAAACATAAAAAAATAGGGCAAACAGACCCAGGGCAAAAGTATATTTAGGGCGAACGGACCCGATACCTTTTTTCGCTTTACAATGTTTTTCCAAAGCTTATTTCTTGGTGGGTGTTGATCTTGTTTTCTTGTTGGCCGAGTGGTATAGGTGCTCAATTCGTGATCTGAAGGTCACGGGTTCGAGCCCCAACGACACTGGGTGTGTTCATGGGCAAGACACTAAATAGCCAGCCCCAGTCTACCCAGCTTTAAAAGTGGGTAGCAGTGGCAGGGATTTTCCTATGCCGATTTTGGGGCCGAATACCGGACCCTTTCCCAATCAGTAAAACGTATAAAATTTCCCAATTTTCAGGTAAAAATTCCCGAAATTATGAGTGAAATTCCCCCAATTCCGGCTGCCGAAAACTGGTAAAATGGGGGCCATCTGGCATCATTTGAGTTTGTATAATATTGGTTACGCTCGCCGATTTCTCTAATACTTCTAAAACAAGAGGCCCAGTGGGCCTTAACGGTCACCTGAGTAAAAGAGCATCAAGACAAGTGATTTAGCGTTTATTAGAAAAAGATTTTTTAAGAAGTACAAAAACTTACCCCTTTCTGCCCCCGACTGGGGCCCCTTTTACCCCAAGCCCCCCCCCCACCTCTTTTCACAAACTGGAATTGGCATCCCCCAATGATGCTTCTGACCAAGTTTGGTTGAAATCCCCTCAGTAGTTCTTGAGAAGAAGATGAAATATTTAAAAGTTACCAAAAATTACCCCCTTTTGGTCCCCATTTTAGGCCCCCCTGACCTCCAACCTTTTAATTTTCACAAATCTGTATAATCAGTACCCAATGATGCTTTTCACCAAGTTAGTTTGAAATTGGCTTAGTACTTCATCAAAAGAAGATGAAAATGTGAATTTTTTAACATGATGAACTTTGACCTCTGGGTGTGGTCCCATACATGACCCCAGGGACATGAATTTCACAATTTATAATACACCTGTCCTAGTTGTCATGCACACAAAATATTTAAGCTCTGGCATTAACGGTTTATTAGAAGAAGATTTTTAAAGAAGAACCAAAAATTTCCCCTTTTTGTCCCCTATTTGGGCCCCTTTGACCCCCAGAACCCCTATTTTCACAAACTTGAATTGGCATCCCCCAATGATGCATTCTACCAAGTTTGGTTGAAATCTGCCCAGTAGTTCTTGAGAAGAAGATGAAATATTTAAAAGTTACCAAAAATTACCCCCTTTTGGTCCCCATTTTAGGCCCCCCTGACCTCCAACCTTTTAATTTTCACAAATCTGTATAATCAGTACCCAATGATGCTTTTCACCAAGTTAGTTTGAAATTGGCTTAGTACTTCATCAAAAGAAGATGAAAATGTGAATTTTTTAACATGATGAACTTTGACCTCTGGGTGTGGTCCCATACATGACCCCAGGGACATGAATTTCACAATTTATAATACACCTGTCCTAGTTGTCATGCACACAAAATATTTAAGCTCTGGCATTAACGGTTTATTAGAAGAAGATTTTTAAAGAAGAACCAAAAATTTCCCCTTTTTGTCCCCTATTTGGGCCCCTTTGACCCCCAGAACCCCTATTTTCACAAACTTGAATTGGCATCCCCCAATGATGCATTCTACCAAGTTTGGTTGAAATCTGCCCAGTAGTTCTTGAGAAGAAGATGAAATATTTAAAAGTTACCAAAAATTACCCCCTTTTGGTCCCCATTTTAGGCCCCCCTGACCTCCAACCTTTTAATTTTCACAAATCTGTATAATCAGTACCCAATGATGCTTTTCACCAAGTTAGTTTGAAATTGGCTTAGTACTTCATCAAAAGAAGATGAAAATGTGAATTTTTTAACATGATGAACTTTGACCTCTGGGTGTGGTCCCATACATGACCCCAGGGACATGAATTTCACAATTTATAATACACCTGTCCTAGTTGTCATGCACACAAAATATTTAAGCTCTGGCATTAACGGTTTATTAGAAGAAGATTTTTAAAGAAGAACCAAAAATTTCCCCTTTTTGTCCCCTATTTGGGCCCCTTTGACCCCCAGAACCCCTATTTTCACAAACTTGAATTGGCATCCCCCAATGATGCTTTCTACCAAGTTTGGTTGAAATCTGCCCAGTAGTTCTTGAGAAGAAGATGAAAATGTTTAAAAGTTAACGGACGACGGACAACAACGGACAAACGATGATTGCAATAGGTCACCATGACCATTCGGTCAGGTGACCTAAAAACCCAAAACAAACCACACAGATACTGTTTATTGACCGCTGTTTATCTATCAGACAACGAGAATGTGTCACTCGCGCATGCGCTAATTGGATTAGGCTATTGTAAGCGTGCGTACATTATAAACAAAGCCAGATGAAATTTAAAGGTTTAAAATTCAAAGCTTCCGAGAAAATTAGCTTTAATTACTTACTTTTAATATCAAATCATATCCGAGATATAATATAATATTATTTAAGCTAAAAAATCGCATAATTCCTTGCCCACTCTGTAAATTTCTCCGAGGTTCAACTCACTTAAAAGGGGCCGACTGTCTAGGCAACTGTGTTGTGTTCTCACAGTGACACACTTTCCTCACGTGTACTGGTCAATCTTATAAAACTGTATAAAGGATATAATCAAATATTATGTTATAAATCCAATTTATTTTGATTCCGACCTTCTACGATACCGTATTTTCGTTTATGAACGGCCGAACTTTAAATTTGCAGCAAACCACAATCTTCAGAAAATTTTCAGGGTATTTTTTGAACGAAAAATATGAACCTCAAATTTGAATTACTTTTTACTTTTGATTTTTTTGTAACAAATACTAGTAACAGCAGACATCGATCGAGATTGGCAAAATGCATTCATGTTGACACCTACGATTTCGATCAACTTCTGTTCTCGTGGTCAAAAAGATATAGAGGATGATAGAAATAACTTTTCAGTTACAACCTTTCCTTATTAAAATGATTTAATTACCAATTTTAAAGACAAATACATGGACCAAAATTCCGTAACTGCATTTTGATTGGTTTTTTCCCTTCAACCATAGGTTACATTGTTATACACTTTCACTTGTTTAACCCTGGTTTAACCTACATGTATAACCCGGTCTACAACGGAATGATAGACTGATCCAAATTCAAAGAAGTTGCAGACGACAATTTCTTGTTTTAGACATTTTAAAAATCTTTATCTTTTTGTAAAGGTCTTAGGAAACATTGTAGAAAATAAAGAAATTAATTGTCACAAGCTATTCACCCATTTTTACAATGATTTCTCACACCTTCCTCTCGAGGGTTGTCAAAAAGCTTCATTGTTTGGGAATGAGCTTAATTGTCCGATCAAATATTTATGGTCAAATTTTATGATACTCCTTATAACCAAACTGGGTTTAACCCATTCCTATTTCCTGAAATTTTGGACCGGTCCAAATTCAAGGAAGTTGAAGACAACAATTCAAAGTTGAAGAAAAATTTGATTTTTTTCACTTTCTCAGTAGAAATCGTTGTGTAGAATGAAGAAATTGCTTGTTAAAAGCAATTTCTCCATTCTTAACAAGGTTTACTCAAATTTGTTTAGTTGAGGGCTTCAAAAATCGTCACTGTGTGGTAATGGGTTAAATGATAAGTATTTTAACACTGTAATACAACCTTAAAATACTTATCATTGAAACCCAGTTTCGGTTACCTCGCTGACCTTGAGATGTGTTAGATGGTACTTAAAATCTACCTGAGACAACATGTTTTGACATTTCCCAATTTGGCCGATTTACGCGCTATTTTTCCAAAAATCATGGGTCCCAGGTCCCTGGTTTGAAAAGGTAAGAAAACCCCTGAGTGGGATTCAGCCACTGCCTCTCTTGCAGGGCCGTAATAACATCTGGATTGTGAGTGTATCACCTGCCAGTAATACCCGAAAGGGCAGTAAGGGAAAATAAATAGATAGATAATCATTATTTCGCCTTGAAAACATTGTTGAAACGGAGAAATACTAATAGGCCTACTACAAAAACATGTTTTTCTCTTCAGATATTTCATTTTCATTTTTTTTCGACTGTTTCCGTCACTGATCTAGGTGGATAAAGCGTGAAGTCGATCTTTCGTTCATTTTGTTTAATGTTATCGGGACGCATGTTATCCTACAAATCGCAGTGCCAACTGGTAGTAGAATCTATGAAAGTCGACCCCCCCCCCCCCCCTCCCCCAACACACACACGCACCCAATGAACATTGCGATCATATTAATTATCAAATCTTATGTCATCACGTATTAGTTATCCCGCCAATAACAATCATAACAGCCACATACCCTCCAGCAAGCAAGTGTATTCCATAATTTTCGTTTGAAGCCATGAAAATTCAACTTCACATCTCAAAGAATCCATTCAAAGTGTAAACACAGTTGTAAACGGAGCCGCATGCAAAATTTCCATCAGCGAAGTACAGCAGCCAATCAAATCTACGAAAACTGGGGATTTTAGATCTGATTGGTTAATCAAGGTCAGTCATCTCATGACCGCGTGTCAAGACGATGATCGTCTATTTTTAGCAAAAAATACAATACAATTTGTTTACATATATATTCAGTAGAGCGATTATATTATTGATAGAGGCGGTTGTTAAATCACGATGACTCGGCCCGCAGAAAATCAACCAAACGTTTTCCTATGTTTTTGTCGGTAAATTTATTTTAGCCTTAGCCTACAGAAAAAAATAATTGGCCTTGTAGAAAAATGTTTTACGCAGACGACAAAAAGTAAGTAGGACACTAGGTGAAGGTACCCCCCCCCCCCTTTTCGCGCGCATTATGTTACTCTTACGATTGGCGGAATTTTAGGAGGTGTGGTAAAGGATACACACCCTCAAGACACACACCTTCACGTTAACCAGTTATTTGTCCCACAAATAGCGAGACACGGAAAATAACAGTATGGAAAGCTTCACTGGAGCATGTTGGTAAATCTATTAATTGTTCTGAGATCTTATTGAATATTTGTGCGATGGTAAGAAGCATTGTGTAACGAGAGATCTACACATGTTGATTGATTGGAGTTTAACGCCACTTCTAACAGTATTTCAGTCATATCGGGGTGCCTGGAGCACCTAACCATGGATTCTTGGTATTTCTCATACCAGTACTACCACTATATCCTTTCCTAGCCTCCAGCTGCCCATCCAACATAGGTTTACGATTAACCACTCAGTGGTAACGTTACTATAATACAAATGACGCTAAACACGTCAACATTTTAAACCGCATTTTGTCAAATGAAGTCACGATATATTCAGTTTCGCTCATCGACAGTCATTTCTATTATTACTGTCAGATAACGAAGGTTAGAATAGTCGTTTGGTGAACAATTACGGTGACGGCCAACGTCACACTTGGTGTAGTTCTATCCTATTTGGTTAGTTGTCGGCCTTAGCAGCCAGCCCGACTCTCATAACGTGATTGCTATACCCAAGATTGAGCAATTACGAGACCCGAACATATACTTCGTAACGTTACTTAACCCGTTCCCAAACACACCTGCCTTTTACGCATATCCAGAAAAAAACTATGGAAAACATTGTGGACAATGAAGACAGTGCTTGTAACAAGCAATTTTATCATTGTCCACAATGTTTTCCTCCGCAATATACATTCTTTTAGAATTTCATCAATTTTGAATTGTTGTCTGCAACTTTGACTTTGACTTTACACCAGTCTTTGTTGTTGTTGTTGTTTTGTCTGCTAATCAGTATCGAAAAGTCTCGTTTCTGTTAGATTTCATTAATTTAAAGCTTTCCCCTTTTTTAATTTTAGACTGTACCAAATTCAAAGGTTTTGCAGACGAAAATTGAAAAACAAACTAATTTGAAAAATAATCATACAGTAGGGTAGAAAATATTGTGGAAAAGAAGAAATTGCTTGTTACCAGCAATTTCTTCTTTTTCTACAACCGTTGATGTTTTCTCAAGTATAAAAACACAGGGACGTAAAACCAGGGATTAAATAGGAAAGGGTTAAAGTTTGGATACGAAATGAAAAGCCCATCATATCAAACGTGTTACTCCACTGACGATTATGTTATGTAGGAATCATTAATTTCGTAAAACGCATCTGATGCTTGCAGAATCACGATAGCCTCAGAAAGTACCAAAATCTTCACATCCATTTGCCTAATTACAATCTCCAAGCAGAGTTATCGTTCGTTACTCTCACCAAACACATTGAGTGGCCCACGAATGAACAGACCGGCTTGAGAGTGGCTTTGGACGGATTTTCATGAAAACTTAATGCAAGAAACATATCTCTTATTCAATTAGTTATTTAATGTCATTTTCAAGATAAGTTGTTTGTTTGAACGGGGTTAATGCATATTTTAAAAGTAGTTCAGTCATATCGCGGCGACTGGAGCACCTAACAATGGATTCCTGGTATTTCTCACACCGTTACTACCACTATATCCTTTCCTAGCCTCCAAATGCTATCCCACTTTGGTTTACGATTATCCAACCATTGGTGAGAGACTAATGTCGGAAAGAATTTGTGCCGCCGCCGGGGATCGAACCCATTACATCCCATTACTTTAAAAAAGAAAAAAAAAAAAAACACCAACAACAAAAACAGGAAAGGGTTAAGATTTGTGACCAGTCATGCCTGAATTCAGTTGTGGTGCTTATTGTCGCTTTGAACTGTGAATCTTTCAACTGACAGATCACGTTTGTCTATCCGGCAAACTCAGCTGACCAATCAAATCATTCTTTTAGACCGAAACTGTTCTTTGAACTCAAACATTATCCGACATTTATATGAAGCATTTTTGTTGGTTTGTCGACCCAAACGTCGTAAATACAGCTTATTCAAGTTACAAAACTTTACGACGTTTAGGTCACCAACGAAACATTTTACTTTTTTGTTACATGATACTGACTATGCCTTTATTCAAAATAATTCTGTTCAATATCGAAGTGGAACTTCCTGTCGGGGCCTAGCGATCCTTAAATTTCTTCACAGCGAAGTTCACTTATCCATCTGCAACTACTAGAATGGGGCTCTAAAATGTCCTAATATGATATACCCACGTGACTCAGTAGCAGCACGACCGGGATTCGAACCCCCAACTCACGACTTCTCCATAATTACAAATATTTAGACTGGTCCAAAATGAAAGGAATTGCAGAGGACAATTTAAATATTTTGAAGTTTTGGATTTTTTAAAATTTTAGGGTAATGTTTAGAAAACATTGTGGGTAGTGAAGAAATCGCTTGTAACAAACAATTTATTCATTTTCTACAATGTTTTCCAAGCTTTTTTTCTTGGTGGCGTCTAAAAGCGTCATTGGGTGCCTACTTAAGCCATAAAGAGCAGTCTGATCCGATCGAAAGTTTCCACAAAGGACACATTTTCTGAATTTAGAAAATATGTTTATCTTACACCGTTAATTTGCAAGATTCATGGCCAGTAGTATGGGAAAAAAACCTAATAGAATGATAGAATGGTTGGCGACCTAAACGTTCTAACTAAAGCTTGAATAAGCTGTAGTTACTACGTTTAAACCGTCAAACCAACATAAATGGCGGCCGATGATTGAGTTCAACATTCACTCACGGTATAAATGAATTGAGCGCGTGCGTGACATTTCCAACAATTACACATGTGCGCCAAGTAAAGACTCAGATCAGTCTGTGCATCCGCACAGTCTGATCAGAGTCTTCACTCTGCGCTCTGTAGAAAGATACTGACCAAAAGCTTCTTTTAACAATCATCGAATATTCTAATTGCCCCGAATGGCTGTCCAGGTCGCTCAATGTGTGCAAGTCACGCACATGCGAAATTGTTGGAAATGTCACGCATAGGCTCAATTATTTTCTTTGATTGAGAGCCGCGATTGGTCAATTAATTGCCATACCGTACAAAAGATTAGACTTGTCCAGATTCAAAAGAAGTTTCAGACGACCGTTTAATTGGATTGACAATGAAAAACATGTAATTGTTCATGGTAGATAACATTGTGGGAAATTGCGAAATTTATTGTACCATTCAATTTCTCCTTTACCACATTTTTTTCAAAACTTAGTTTTTTTCTTTGGCGGCGTCGTTGATGATATGCGGGATTATTAGGTAATTGGTTTAAAACTCAATATCATCTTAATGAATTAGAAACATGCACAGCTCTAAATAAACAATCCATACCGACACGTTGAACAACATTGAATAACTAGAGGCGTTTGAGCGCCTGATTCGCTCCACCGGCCTGAACTTACTGATCATTCCCGAGAAGTTAGGTTAAAACCTTCCTGCAGTTTGCAAGAGTTAGATTTTCAAAAATTCACTATACATGTATATCATATACGGAGACAAGGATCATTCTAGTGAAATTTGGTTGAAATTCATCTAATGTTTTCTGAGAAGAAGATTTTTAAAGTTTTCACTTTATATGGAAATTAGCCCCGCCCATTTAAGGCACCTTTTCCGTCCTATCAAAATTCTTTGATAAAATCTGACAAAGAGTGACCCAAGGATCAATTAATTGAAATTTGGTTGAAATTCATCCATTGGTTTCTTAGAAGAAGATTTTTAAAGACTTCACCTTGTATGGAAATAGTCCCCACCCATTCAAGCCATGTTTTTCAACTGAGCTTAATTTTCTAAAAGAATCTGATAAAGAGTCACCCAATGCGCATTCCTGAAAATTTGGTTTTAATTCATAAATTGGTTTCTTCGAATAAGATTTTTAAAGATTTCACTATATATGGAAACAAGCCCAGCCCATTAAAGTCATGTTTTTCTTCCTATCAAAATTCTTTGAAGGAATGTGATAAAAGGTCACCCAAAGATCATTCCTGTAAAATTTGATTGAAATGCATCAATTGGATTCTGAGAAGAGGATTTTTGAAGGTTTCACCATATATGGAAATTAGCCCTGCCCGTTGAAGCCATGTTTTTCTTCCGATCAAAATTCTTTGGAGGAATCTGATTAAGGGTCACCCAATAAGCATTCCTGTAAAATATGTTTGAAATCCATCCATTGGTTTCTGAGAAACATTCTGATCATTCCTGTAAAATTTGATTGAAATGCATCAATTGGATTCTGAGAAGAGGATTTTTGAAGGTTTCACAATATATGGAAATTAGCCCCTCCCATAAAATCCATGATTTTCATCCGATCTAAATTATTTGAAGGAATCTGATAAAGGGCCACCAAAGAATCATTTCTGTGAAATTTGGTTGGATTTTGTTCTGTAATTCCTGAGGAGAAGATATTTAAAATAAAATTTAAGGACGCACGGGCGCACGCCGGACACAACGCCATGACAATAGCTCGCTGGCTTTCAGCCAGTGGAGCTAAAAACGACCCATAATCGCCTGTAAATATTCGAGATCTAACCCAAACCACAAATAGACATTAGGTGTTCGGACCATTTTTTACTCTTAAGACGATATTAACCGAAATAAATCATCAATTGGACTCTACACTTTATATATGTATAATTGCTTAAGTATTAATGGGACTCAAGCTAAATGACATAAAGCGGTCAAGTAAGCTTTTCTCTCTAGGTCAAGCGGGAATTCCACGAGCCGATTGTGTACGGTGAACCTAATGCCTATCGATTACACATTAAAACAGGACCGGGTTTAATTTTATAGCAGCCGCGGTAACTTACCTAATAGCAAGTTGTTGCTTAACTGCAACTGGGTTTATGATATTATTACTAACAGTTGCATAATTATTGCGATTAACATGATCCAGTTACACTCGCAAGTCCATATACGAGTGATACTTCGCCCGTATGTCAGAAAGTATATACATCAAAATGGGTAGCTTGCTTTTAGGTAGCTTGCTTCTTTCACAGTGGATCAATTTGGGATTAGTAGTCCATTGCAAAACTTATACAACACTGATACCAGTAGTCATAATGATCGATGGGAGTGTTTCAGATTATGGAACTTGTGCAAGAAAAAGCCTTGGACCAGGGTTTAATGGGCTGAAGTACATTTTTGAAACCCTTGTTCATGAATAACTTATTTCCACAGACCCCCACATTTATCAAATAGCACACATTAGTTTGTGATTTTGAAGTAAGCTAGTGAATTCTGAATGTTCTTAAAAGAAATTTGTAAGATGTTAACAGTATATAGTGGGTGGGCGACAAAAAGCTTGGATATAGCCATACTTACGACATTTTGGTTGCCGGTCTGAAAGTACATTCCTATCCAAGCTGTGATAATACACTACTCAAAATTGGCTAGGGATCATCTTTTCGTTAAATGATTTAATGCTCAAAACAAATCGACCCAAAAGAGAGTTTTTCTATTAAGATAGGTTAATATTCGGAGGTGCTGTAAATTTTTTATTCTGATAGACGAGCCCGCATCGCCGATCAATATCTTGAACAAGCCAAAATCGTCTGAATGGAATGCCCAGCTCGATCCCCGGACCTAAATCCACCAGAGCATACTTGGAATATGTAATATCCAGTGCAACTAGCGTCTGTACAGGAGCTTTTGAAGAATGGAATCAAATTCCACAATATAAGATCAAGACGCTTATCAGCAGTATGTAGAGGCCAGGACATCACACACGCTATTAAAGTGTATACATCATCCAAAGGTTTGGAATTTCTCGATTTCTTTATTTTCATGGTACCACCGAATATGCTATTTTTTATCATCACATCCTTCTTATAAGCCTTACTTTCAAAATACCACCGAAACATTCGATATTTAACAAATTCTCAATAATAATAATAATAATAACTAACATTTTGGGAAACTCAAAAATAATTGTGTAATTTCCTCCAAGATATAAAAATATTTAACTAGAAATAAGTGACCCTTTGCATATTTTGAGAAGTATATATATAGTATTGAACTTGTTCAGGTTTATTTGGCTGAACTACATTTTGAAAACCCTTGTTCGATAACATATATCTGATCTATTGATTGAAGGTTTGCTAGCTACGACCATTCGAAAGCTCTTCCGACAGGAAAGTTTGTCTGACGACATAATTTTGCCGGTGGCTTAATGCGCCCACTGAATCACCGACTGCCGAAGCGACAGGCTTAGACTGAGATATCAAGCGAGATTGGTTTGTAAAATACATGGCCATAACCGTTGTCATGCTGAAGAAAACACTTAGCATATTTTTTTTCTTGGTGAGCGTCCAAATGCGTCATTTTGTGGGAACGGGTAATATATAATGTTTTCATGATTTAGCCAACGATTCCGCCATGTTGATATTGTCAGACGACAAATATGTCACACGAGTATATAGATGAAAGGAAATTGGCCTTAACACTTGTTATAAATGTAGATCTACCTTTCCAACCATACATAACTGACCCTAAATTTGACCTGGCATGGTCAAGATTTATTCTATACCTTTGACGCCTTTGGGCTAAACGCTAAGTAAAGTGAGGTAATCCAAATTTGTCACAAACCGTCACAGAAAAGTAAACCATATGGGATTTTCCGAAACTATACCGTATATAGGTGAAATGAATGCATGAGAAAATAAATACATAAACAAATAACCCGAATAAATAGATAGGATATACTTGCCTGTATTACTTTACGACGTTGGAAAAATTCCGATGTTCTTATGATGTCATATTGTTTGATTATATCTAAGCCATTAAAGAATCAAAGTACTGAAAACTACAGTAAGCTAGCAAAGCATTGTTTTGCGCCCGATTGTGGAAAAAAAAGTGGAAATGAAGAAATTGCTTGTTACAAGCAATTTCTTTATTTTCCACATTGTTCTCTACCTAAAGATCTAAATATCTTAGAATTTTCGACAATTGAAATTGTTGTCTGCAACTTCTTTTAGGACTCTGGTCAGAGTCATTTCTCGAGAGAACACGATGTGCTCAAGTGAGCCAAAACACCTAGAAGATGAACTTCCATGCAGAGTTTGCAATCTTCCTGCAATACATAAGAACTACTTTTTGTGGCGTAGGCATTTAGTGGTTAAGCCTCCAGTGGCGGTTTGCACCCGTTGAACTTTGAGACGACCTCAAAATTTGGTCTGTTAACTTAAGCTATCAAAGCTGACGCTTTGCTAGCTAAAAATGCATTTGACAACATTGTTACCAGCAATTGATACATCATCCACAATATTTTCTACCCCAAAAATACAACTTTTAAAAAATTTCATCAACTAGAAATTTTCATTTATTATTCCAGTCTAAAATTTTGTCACCTGGTAGTGAGTCAATGTACAAAAACATTTATAAAATGTCAGAGGGCTAGTGGGCTTTCATATGGTCTAATAGCAGTAAGTAACAGTAAATGAAAGGCATGGTTAGGTGCACCAGCCTCTGCCATATAACATACATACTGTTGAAACAGGGCATCTAAACCCCATATAGATAAAACAACACAGCTAAACTATAACGTTTATATGTTATATAAGTGATTTATACGATAAGGTAGAATGACCACCATACATTCGCAAAAACCCTTAATGGCGAACAGTATTGTCCTGGTCAGCCTACGCTGTTTCACCTTATGCCATTGTTCCATAATTCCGAGATTGACTCTTTTCTCGAGACGGTTCACATTAAAATCTGGGATACCGAACTTGTTTACCTTTTAATCCACTACTACCCAAGAAGCTGGATTAATTCTAATACCGTATTAAATACCATAGTAGATATTATATGTTTGTATATGATTAATTAATGACTAAAAATAGATAATCTCTATTGCGACGAATATATGTAACAATACCGAAATTTTGGTAAAATTTTCCATTGCATAAAGGTGTAAGTATGCTTAAGGGTTTACACATTGTATGTTAGTTATTCTTACTGGCACGGTTAACTTTTTACAGGATTATTTTGGAAGAATTAATATTTAATAAGTTTCCGATACGCTTAAATATGATTTTAATCAGTGTAAGAATGATTCATTACTCAAGTGGCTTAAGTCATACTCAACCATTGAAGTCACAGAAAAACTTTATTTGCAACTTAACGATTCGAAAAATAACAGGCTCTAACAAGATAATATCTATGAGTTTGTTAGACAACATTTTATTGAAATTAATGAAAAAAAAAAATATTTTCCGAATGATAAAAAAGGAAATTCATAGCTCGGTCTGAAAGGTTGAAAAAATTGATTTTTATTGCAGTCAGGTTACTGACTGTAATCTAGGAAACGGCCGAATTCGCTCTTTGCTTCTAGGAACCTGGATACTGACTGTAATAGATCTAAGAAACGGCCAAATTCGCTCTTTGCTTTTAGGAACCTGGAAACTGACTGTAATAGATCTAGGAAATGGCCGAATTAGCTCTTTGCTTCTAGGAACCTGGATACTGACTGTAATCTAGGAAACGGCCAAATTCGCTCTTTGCTTCTAGGAACCTGGATACTGACTGTAATCTAGGAAACGGCCGATTTCGCTCTTTGCTTCTAGGAACCCGACGACGACGTGAAAAACTTAATCTTGTTCGTGAATTGATTCATGATTTCTTGTAGTACTTTTTGTTAATATAAGTCCATTCATGAAAAAAATGACCGCGAAAAGCCGATTCACTGATGGAGTGACCTCACTGGAAATTATTTCCTGAGGTCGGGTCACTGGAAATTATTTCCTGAGGTCGTTGTATGGTAAAAGTAGATCTTAGAGAAAATGTAGATCTTGAAAGGCAGGGATGATTTGAGTCTTAAACAGTGGTATTTGCAATATTTTGTTTGATTTTGTAGTAATTCTTCATCTGTTCTGCTGTTTTAAAGTGCAGTTTACCCTATCTTTGCAGGTCTATGTGTTATAGATGGTGTAAAAAAATTGGAGGTGTAAATTGGCGACATGTGATTCTCATGGTTGGAAAAAAGACGGTGCCTGTGGTTAGAGTCCATTATTTCAAAAATTCATCATTCATCATATATGATTTCTACGCTTAATGAGAAGTTCTATTAACGACTAAACAGCCCAAGAAAGGCTATATATATATCTGACAAGTGCTATATCTTGGACCAAAACAGTGATTTTACATAGAGTAAAGAAGGCCAAAATCCGGAGGGGTCTGACCTGATGTGCGCAGTGATAAAGGTCATGACCTCGACTGGTACTTTTGTTTTTACCATTCTAGCCGATATCATAGACTGGTATCGCTATGACTACTAGATTCTGACCGGTCGAAGGTCACAAGTGACACAGAGCTACGGATAAAATGAATTTTTGCGTAAAGGCGTAATGCAGATCATTAAAACGCATTTTGAAAATAATCATTAGTAGTTAAAAACGCAGTTAAAATCACAAATCAGCATTTCAAAAATTTTCAATATATGTCAGTTTTTCAAGGTCCACTATTATTCCAATTTCGAAAAAGACGCGAATCCACCCGGTTTGTTTTTTCTTGCTTAACGCCGCTTTTAACACTTTTCAGTCATATCTCGGCGGCTGGGGCACCTAACAGTGGATTCCCAGTTTTTCTCGCATTAGTACTACCACTTCATCCTTTCCTAGCCTCAAGCTGCTATCCTACTTAGGTTTACGATTATCCACCTATTGGTGAGAGACAAATGTCGGAAAGGATATGTGCCGCCGCCGGAGATCGAGCCCGTGGCATCCCATGATTGAAGATTGGGAATCTGATGCGCTACCAACTGCGCTATGACGGCGGCCCTTCAAATTCCAATAATTTATGTATGAAGAGGGTCGAAAGATTAATTTTTCCGTATTTTCGTGAAGACGGTTGGCCGATGGAAAATGCGATTTCGGTGGCTTCGTATCGTCGGCGAAGGAAAATTCAAGTTATTGGAATGTCGCTTTTGTGTACAGAAGAAAGTAAGACATGTTTAAATGCTGAAGATGGGTCGTCAAAATTCCACACTGATTGTATCAAGTATCTCAGCGAGTCAAAAGAACATCAGCTAGCCAAGTATGAGCTGCCAAATAATTGTCTGTAGCTCTGTGACTTATAAAGAAATCATTTGAAAACGGATAATCAAGTGTTGGCATGAGTAGCAAATAGGCTATAATCAAACAGCTTTAAATGTCAATTACTTCAATAATGATACAGTCCTACACTTAAGTGACTTCCAGCCAGAAATTTCCTGGAGAAAGTAACTGTAAATGAATTTTCTGCGGTCAGTTAAATATGCAAACTGACCCTCAAATCACCCCCAGGACACCAGATTGGTATGTTTACTGATAAGCCCAGGATGTAATTTGAGTAACTTGAGTATTAACTTTGTAGTGGTGATAAATCCAATTCTCGACCATGAGAGGCTTTTATCAGCCTAACTACCTTCTAAATGAAACATTCACTCTGTACATATCAGCAATTCCATATTAAATCATTATCACAAAATCTGCTCTTTTGACAAACTTAAGAATATGAGCTTAGAAAAGTAGAGTTGAAAAAGAAGCAATTTCTCATTTTCAAACAATGTTTCTTACATAAATGACATTTTTCAATTTGAAAGCTTTTTAAAATGCTGTATTTGGTAGTTTTAGCTCACCTGAGCACAAAATGTGTTCTTTGTGAGCTATTGTGATCGGTCATCGTCCGGCATACGTCTGTCTGTATGTCCATTCATAATTTAAAAAAAATCTTCTACTCCTAAACTATCATGGAATTTTAACTAAATCTCACAGAAATGATCCTTAGGTCATGCTCTTTCAAAATACCTTAAAAAATTGATATTTATGTAAAACTGTTGGTTGCTATGGCAACCAAGTGAAAAAACTTAAAAAGTCTTCTCCTCCCAAGCCATAAGGTCAAGAGCTTTGAAATTTGCTAGAAATTATTATCTATTGACCCTCTCCCTAAATACTTCAAAGAATTAACGTATCTTGAAAATTAGCCCTTTTCTTTGCAATCCCTGATTTACATAAAGATAAAGAAAGAACTCTTTGAAAACCCTTTTCTCGAAAAGCATAAGGCCTAAAGGTTAGATATTTGGTATAAATCATTACCTTTTGATCCCTCTTCAACGAATAACCGTATCTGGAAAATAAGCCCTTTTCTTTGCAATCCCTGATTTTACAGGAAATCTTTGAAAACCTTTTTCTCCCAAGCCATGCGGCAAAAAGCTTTGATATTTGGTATAAATCTTCATCTTTTTGCCCTCTATCAAAATACTTTATAGAATTACCGTATCTTTAAATTTAGCCCATTTCTGTGCATTCCCTAAAACACATAGAAATGAAGAAGGAAATCTTTGAAAGTCTTTGTCTCTAAAACCATAAGGCCAAAGCATTGATACTTGGTATAATCATCATCTTGACCTTCTACCGAAATACATGGACGAATTAACTTCCTCTGAATATTAGCCCTCTTCTAAATGATCCTGTTTTTACATATGAATAAAGTAGGACATCTTTGAAAATCCTCTTCTACAAAGCTATAAGGCCTAGATGTGTATTATCTAGTGTATATCAAAACCCTTTGAACCGCTACCAAAAATCTTCATAGAATAATCGTATCTTAAAAGTGAACCCATTTTTGTGTGATCCCTGCTTTTACATAAAAAGAAAATCTTCTTCTCCCAAACCATAAGCCCCAGAGCTTTAATATTGGGCATATATCAATACCTATTGATCCTTCACCAAATTACTTTATAAAATTACCGTAATCTGAAAATAGCCTTTTGTTGTGCAATTCCTGGTCTTAGAAAGGAACATGTCTTTGAAAATCTTCTTCATCTAAACCATAATGCATAGGGCTTTGATATTTGGTATGTATTAATGCCTATAGACCCTTCATCAAATTACTTCAAAGAATTACCATACTCTGGAAATTAGTGCTATTTGGTGTGATATTCAATATACTTAATATTAAAGGAGGAAATCGTATTCCCCAAAATGAATAGGCAGAGGGTTTTGATCTTTTGTACATATCATAAAGCCTTGAGCCGTCATACTCAGGGGAGCGACATAGGACCGTAATGGTCCTTTTTTTAATTTTATACAAGCCTAAAATACTTTTACTACAAATTGTTAACCCTAGCTGTATTAAATCACTGGGTCTCGCAGCCCTCGGTAATAAATGGTGAAATTTTCAATTAACAATGGATTCCTGGTATTTCTCATACCAGTACTACTACTACATCCTTTCCTAGCCTCCAGCTGCTCTCCCTTTAGGTTTACGATTATCCACCCATTGGTGAGAGACAAATGTCGGAAAGAATATGTGCCGCCGCCGTTGAGAGATAAACGGACAAATCTTAGTAAATATTCTCCTTGCAGTCCATAAGGCATTTGGCTTTCAAATTTTGTAAGTAGCATCGCCTTATCAAGTTATGGTATTTTTATAAAATACTATAAACTATCAGTCTTCGACCAATGTAAGCCCAGTGTGTTGTGGGATCACAGATTTTACATAGAGAAAAAGAAGGACGTATTATAAAAATCTTTTCCTCAGAAACCATGAAGCCTGTAGAGCTTCCAAATTTTGCATGTAGCATTTCCCTATGGTGCAAATATATTTAAGGTATATAACTTTCTTTATAAACTTAAGCCCTATGTTGTTGGGTCTCGAATTGAAGAAGAAAGGAATCTTTGAATATTCTTCCTATACCATGAGGCCAGGAGATTTCAGTTTATGCCCTGTTGGTACTGCAATAAAATACTTTAAATGTATATTCTTAGATCAACATATAAATTATTTGTTGCGAGATCCCAGATTTCTTTTATCTGGAGATTCATTATTTAAAAGAAAATCTCCTAAACCGAAGACTAATACAGACAGCATTACTTTATAGTAAATCAAAGTACTGAAAGTACTGTAAGCTAGCAAAGTATTGTTTTGTTCAATAATCGCCTTTGTCAAACGTTATCATGATAAAGAAATTAGGTTAAAGTGACAAAGGAGTTAACCCATTCCCACACAATTCCTCCTGTTTACGCCCATCAAAAATTAGTTGTTGAAAATGATGCCATGATACTTTAGAGAAACTAAGAGGCTAGAATATGGGCTATTTTCTTCAAATATACAAAGTTTGAAGTGGTTTGGTTGATGATTACAATGTCAAGCAACTGTTGACAGCATCGACTTGAAACTTGATGAAGCGGTTCATCTAGGGGTTCTCAAATGCGCTTACCAAATTTAGGTCCGCACCTTACCCACTTCCTGTTTTAGGATTTGTCAACAAGTAAACCCAATGAATTCCCCATATTTCATCGGATTTACTATAAACATTAGGATAGATCTTTTAGAAATTTGGTCTGATCAATCAAGAATCAAAATCATTGGACAAGGGACTTCATGGAAATTTCACCACAATATCTTTGTTTATACCACAAAGTCCACAGTTTTCATCGAGTTTTCTTCAAACTTTCACAGAATGATTTTATAATCCTAAGAATTGATTTTTTTTAAATGGGTAAGGTTAATAAAGTATCCAAAGTATCACCGGAAAAGGGGCCTTATGAAAACTTGACTGAAATTCCCTTATAACATAATAATGTTCACAGTTTTAATCGGATTCTCTTCAAAGATGCAAGGAATAATTGTGGTACTGGAAACACTTGAAGAGGGGCATTAAAGGTTATCATTCAAAACAATCTTTAAAATGTATGCGATGAAGTCCACAATTATCACCAGATTGTCTTTAATATTTCACAGACCAGTTGTAGGGTCGTAAAGAAAGTTCCTTTCGGAAATAGAATAGGTCTATAAGAAAACAAAGGAAAGGGGGCCATATTGATTGTTGCTCAATATAATAAAGAGGATAAAGTCCAATTAGTTATTTTCATTTCATGCATTCTTCTTTAAGCTATTAGCTTCCTTAAATTTTATGTTACTTTAAGGGAAAACTTGATGGTCAGTAGAGCGCCTCAGGCCCTGATGGGTCTCTTGTTAGGAAGAGAGCCTTAAAATTTCTGAAGAGTAGGGTTTATTAAACCCATGTTTTACCAAAAGATATTGCATAATGAGATTTACTTAATTTTTAAAGACATCGAAATATACCAAAGATATACTTGTTTAACCCATTCCCACACATTGACGCTTTTTGACGCACATGAAGAGTAGCAATTTGGAAAACATTGGGTAAAATGCAGAAATTGCTTCTTGCAAGCATTCTATCCATTTCATACCCATAAATTTGAAAAAAAGCCACTACAATTTCACAAATCTTAAATTGTCGTTTAATTGCAGCTCCTTTTAATTTGGACCGGTCTAAGATGTTGCCGTCTGGTAACAAACTAAAATAAAGTACTCACTATTTACCCCAAAATACAGGACATTGATAAGAACAAATTTAATATGATTGACCCATTACACTTAAAAGAACCATCTTAAGATTACAACAAGCAGTTGGATCAAAGAGAGTCTTTACTTGTCAAGTTTAGTCAATGCAAACACTCAAACTCATTGTACAGTAAAGTAGAATGACCATGTGTAATGAAGGTAATCCCTCCGGAAAATAAATATAAGTATTATCTTCGCAAAAACTTTTCAATATGGTTTCAAAACTTTCATAAAGATGGGTAAATGTAAGCATATAAGTAGGAATTATGTGCTGGCTATTTAGGCTTAAAACCAAGGCAGGTACCTTACATGCACCTCTGTATTTCACATGACATATCATTAAATCAGGGTGTAACCTTTTTAAAAAATATACATTCAATAGTCCAAAATCACTTGATACAGTAAAAGTGTGGTTGAAATGGAAAATCTGTCTGCTTGGAGAAACATAAAACCAACAGAATAAATATGAATTGTAACACTGATAAGCCCAAATGTGTGACTTCCTGTTATCAGGATTGTTGATCTAATGGTCGGTCAAAATAGTTTTATTGCCCCATGCTGTTAAACTCCCAAAGAATGCCAGAATGACCGTTACAGTGATACTGAGATCTGATTTTATCTTGATTCACTAGTGAATATTTTCAGGCACTAAAGTATCTGACTGGATAGGAACTTTAGTCAAAGTTGCCCATGTGAAAAATAAATAGCTGAAAACGCTCGTAGTAGGTAGTGCATTTACTTGTAAAGCATGTTTATTTATTGTTCATTGGAAAATAGTCTAAGCTGCCACAATGAGCTCTATTAACTTTTTCCCACACAACGACACTTTAAACGCCACTCCATATGAAATCTTTTGAAAACATTGTGAAAAATAAAGAAATGGCTTGTAACAAGCAATTTCTTCATTATCCACAATGTTTTCTACCCCAAAAGACAAAGATTTTATTTATTTCATTAACTTGTCGTCTGTAACTTCTTTGAATTTGGACTGGTCTAAAATTTTATCGTGTGGGAATGGTTTAACTGGATAATGTGGTCGATCAAAATTCAAGAATTTAAACAGTACGTCTTTAGGCATTTGTGTGCAATGGCTAAATATAATCAATTCTTGTTATTCTTGACATATTCCACAGAAATTGTCTTACTCACTCTTGTCACCACCTCTATTATTCCATTCCCACACTATGAAATTTTAGACAAGTCCAAATTCAAGGAAGTTGCAGACGACAAGTTTAAGTTGATGAAATCTCCGAAGACTTTGTCTTTTAGGGTAGAACACATTGTGGAGAATGAAGAAATTGATTGTAACAAGCAATTTCTTCATTCTCCACGATTTTTTTCCCAAAGCTTTTATCATTGAGGGGCGTTTAAAAGCATCACGGTGTGGGAATGGGTTAATTATTATTCTGGTTCAACTCAATCTTGATTACAGAATATGTTTACAATTGTTTTCTTACTGAAGCGGAACCCTATTCGAGTAAGCTCAAATGGTTAGAGCATTCGACTTTTACCTTTGAGGTTGTAGATATGATCCTCGTGCTGACCTACAGGCTCTTGGTTTCCAGAACGTAACAACAGAAATTTTATTTCTAAATATAAACGCATGTAAAGATTTCAAAGCCACAGTGTTTTCTTACGCTTTATTGAGTTGCTTGAAAAAGCGGGGTTGTATGTGAATCGGCTAAACATGATTTAGTTTTACTACGAATCCAATACGGTGAAAGACAAGAGTGATCCAAATGGTAATTTTTTAACCCCTTACCACACAATCCACACTTTGAATACTGTAGATGAAAAACTTTGTGAGAAAAAGGAAGAAAATATTGTTACAAGCAATTTCTCCTTTTCTAACAAGGATTTGAAGCCCTCAATGGCACTTAATTTTCAAATAATGCGCATTTTGAAATGTCGCCTGTAATTTCTTTCAATTTTGGATCAGTCTAATATTTAGTCTAAAGGCCATGGGTTAAATGCGCATATGCTTGAACATATGACGTAGACTGTCCCTCGATTTTTTTTCTTTTAGTGTCTCTAGCAGTGGCGGACTTAGAGGGGGTTCGTTCTGTAGCATTATCATTCCATGTTCGTGGGGAAATTCAGGAGAAATTTGAAAATACAGTCGATCTTTCTCGAGTGACGGCTTCTGTTCAAAGCGTCCACGTCCATTAAGCGGTCATAATCCCTTTTATTAACAAGAGGACCATGATGGTCCTAAATCGCTCACCTGAGGCATCTGCAAATTACAGTACTTTATAGTATAAAAAAGACACAACTTTAGCAAAATGAATAAAACAAATATAAGATTTCGGGCTTTGTACAAAACAATCTAGTAATGCTTTACAATAAGAATGAATTCCTTTGGCTTTATAGGTTAATCCATTACCAAACTATCCAAGAATTTGTCAGGGAAAATAGGTTTGAAAAAAACATAGTGAGAAAGGGAGTGACAAGCAATTTATCCATTTCTCACAGTGTTTTCTACCTGAAATTCTTTGTATTTAGAATTTAAACAAACTCTAATTACTGTCTGATACTTCAATGGGTGTAACTTTAGCAACCTTGGTAGAGAACAATCTGGATGTACCATAAATCAAAATATGAATGCATTACAACTTATACATGAGGAGTGGAAGATATTTGAACATGCTCTTTTTGAGCATTTTTCATATCTTTGGATGCCTTGGGAAGGGCCATGTTCATCCAAAGGATATAAACATGGTAGATAACTATAATGATATACTATGTTTTTAATGTAAATACTCCAGAACCTATATTTAAGAAGAAGAATTCTTTCAATGCGATTTACGCAATTTTCATTTTTTTATCTTAAGAGCATATTTTCCTGTTACATAGTACAAAATTATTTAGTCATGATACATACCAATTATGTATGCCCATCACCTTATATTTCAGAAGGAGAAGACTTTTGATGTTGCTCTAATTGGGTGTTTTCCAAATTTTTGACCTCTGGGGCAGTGCCATGTTTTATCCAAGGGCTAAGATTTTAGCTAACATGGTAGAGAACCATCTGGTTATGCTATATACAATATATGAGTTCCTTAGACTTTGTAGATTGGGAGAAAAGACTATTGAACATGGTCTAAATGAGCATTTTTACAAACTTTGGACACCCAGGGAGTGGTTTATTAACCTACAGGCATAATTTAATCAAAATTGATAGATAACAGCCTGGCTATGCTACACTCAAAATATAAATGCCCTCCTCCTTAAAATGAAGAAATGAATTTTAGCATACTCAAATTTTGCGTTTTTCCCAATTTTTGACCCCTAGTGCAGGGCAGTTTTTGACCCGAGGAAGACAACTTTTAGTGATATAGTACAAAACCATCTAGTTATGCTTCATACCAAATAAGAATATCCTAGACCTAATAGTTTAAGAGGAGAAGTCTTTTGAAATTGCTCTAATTAAGCATTTTTCCAATCTTCGGACCTCATGGGCGGGGCCATTTTTGACCCCAGAGATTAAATATTTAAAAACTTGGTAGAGAACCATATGATTAAGCTCTATATTAATTATAAATTCCTTTGGCCTTGTAGTCTGTGGAAAAAAAGACAAGACAACAAAGATTTTCTAAAATTTCCCATTTTCTTATGCTGCGGTTACAAGGGTTTTCACAGAATTAAATTCTTTTACCAACTTATGAAGAGCTTCACCCAAGGAACATCCCTGCAAAGTTTCAGCTTGATTGGCCTACTGGTTTAGGAGGGAAAGATTTTTAAAGATTTTTTAAAGATTTACGAAAGAATCCCATTTTCTAATGCCGCGGCAACCAGAGTTTTTGACGGAATAATTTTTTTTAACAACTTTTGTAGAACTTCACCCAAGGAACATCCCTGCAAAGTTTCAGCTTGATTGGCCTACTGATTTAGGAGGAGAAGGTTTTTAAAGATTTTTAAAGATTTCCTTCATATTCCCATTTTCAAATGCCGCGGCAACAAGAGTTTTTGACGGAATTAAATTCTTTTAACAACTTTTGTAGAACTTCACCCAAGGAACATCCCTGCAGAGTTTCAGCTTGATTGGCCTACTGGTTTAGGAGGAGAAGATTTTTAAAGAAATTGTGGACGGACGGACAACGACCGATCACAATAGCTCACCCCGCACTTTGAGCTCAGGTGAGCTAAAAAGTCAATAGCTCGACCCAATGAAACGATTCTAATGAGTCCTAAAAACATAAGATAAAGTGAGAATTCTGCAATACTTCATGTATGCAGTGGAATCAATCCTACCCATTTCCAAAAAAAAAAAAGTGTACTGAACGACACTTCCCTTGAGCGACCACTTTTAGGGCTTCTCTTGAGTGGTTGCTTAACCCATTCCCACATGGTACATGTGGTAGAAAATATTGTGGATAAAGAAGAAGTTGTTTGTAACAAGCAATTTCTTCATTTTCCACAATTTTTTCCAAAGCTTTCATTTTTGAGAGTCGTTTAAAATCTTCATTGTATGGGAAAGGGTTAATACAAGATTTACTGTGCCGGAGAGGAAAATGAACGCCATTTGGTAGGTTTGAACCTTGGACATGCCATTGCACAGCATACACCGGGGTCGTGCGTGACTTGGTGGCTAGAAAGGCGGACTGATTATCTTAGAGTAGTTTAAGGTTGAGGGTTCTTTAACTGACTTACACATGTTGCCAGCAACTTCTTTCAACTTTCTTTTTGTACAAAACCTGTTATTTGCTTAAAGCGATATATTCTTCGTTAGAATTGTCTAAGTTGTCGTGATTTAAGCTTATACCAACTATAAACGTGTTTATTACGTATTGGTCGCAAATACGAGTAAACTACTTCGACGGTGGGTGACAAAACCCTAATAACTACTGATTATTCAAGCTGCTTTTACGATGTTTAGGTCCATAATAAACTATTGCCTAACTTGTCGTGATTGAAGCTTTTACCAACAATAAACGTGTTCATTACGTCTTGGTCGCAAATAAACTACTTCTTCGACGGTGGGTGACCAAACCTTCATATCTACAGCTTAATCAAGATTTAGCTACAAGGCTTATGTTCACTACCAACGCTTTTTGACGCCGCTCAAGAGAAACGTTTGAGAAAGCATTGTGTAAAATGAAGAAATTGCTTGTGACAAGCAATTTCATCATTTTACAGAATTTTTTCTGCCCAGAAAATTGAAAAAAAAAAATCTAAAATTGCATAAACTTTAAGTTGCCGTAACTCCTTTCAATTTGGACCAGTCTTAAATTTTGTCGTCTGGTAATGGGGTTAAAGATAATTTGACGGATCGCAGCTGGCAATCTGAAAATTGATTGATCTACCAAAGCATTCATTTAGACCAGAAGAACATTGAACCCTGACATTTATTTAAGCGTTTTTGTTGAATTTGGTGAGTTTGACATCGTAACTACAGCTGATTCAAGATGTACTTACGACGTTGAACAAGCTGTAGTAACGTCGACTAAGTCACTTGCTAATCATATTACTTTTTTGTTACTTGTTATAGGCCAAAATTTTGCAAAATAACACCGTTCAATATCCAAGTCGAATATCCTGTTGGATATCAGCAAGCCTGACCAGGACTCTGAGTTGAAGAACATAAAGAACATGAAAAGGAAAAGGGTAAAAAATTAGACTACCAGGTACATTGAAATTCTAGGCAAATAGGTGAATACCAACAGAAAAATCAAATTCAAGATATCACATAAGTTTAATTGCGTGTAATAAATAATTTTAAGATACAAATGCATTTATTGGTTACAAAATCCATTCTATAAAACCCCCTTCAGTTACATTGCTTAAAAAACACAATAATTTACATTGACAAAAAGCTACATTTAGGTGATGGTACGATTTGAAAATTAGGTGTAATCTTCGATATTCTGATGATAGTTTTCTATTCGTTAAACCCATTTCTACGCTACCAAGCAGTTTGATACATTAGTGAAATATGGTTTTGGAACACATTTTGGGAAAAGGAGATATTGCTTAACAATTAACTTATCCGTTTCCCCCAAGGTTTCCTTTCCTTATTGAGTTGTATTATTTCCTTTCCTTAAAGACATATAGTTTTAAATCAAAAGTGAACCTGAATTGTCTGAAACCTCTTTCAATTAGGAAAAGTCTAATTTTGATGTGTAGTACTTGGGTTTAACCCTTTCCTGGACTAACCCGGGATTTTATGTCTTTGTGATTTTATACTTGATAAAACATCGTGGAAAAAGGAGAAATTGCTTGTAACAAGCAATTTCTCCTTTCCCCACAATATTTTCTACCACATAGAATGGTCAGATTTCAAATTGCATGCATTTTTCATTGTCGTCTGCAACCTCTTTCAAATTGGACAAGTCTAAAATTTCATAAAACAGGGAAGGGTTAAGTGGTCGATTGACATATTTCAGCTGTCAATCAAAGAATCAATCATCAAATCATATCATTCACTTACACTGGAAGTGAACTTTGAACTCCCAACGTTGGCAGAACATTTTTTGGTTTGGCAACTTAAACGTGGTGACTACAGCTTATTCATGCTGTAGTTACGATGTTTAGATAGTAAAACCAACATTTTTTTATGAAACATGTAACAGGCCACAAAATTGCAAAATAACGTTATTTAAAATCAAAGTGGAACTTTCTATCAGAGTCAGTAGGCATTGCAAGCAGAGTCAGTGGCGTCAAATAGATCCCCGTCAATTTTTAGCATTGCAAGTTGATCATGTGCGATTATGTCTTGGACAAATCTTTTCAGTCCTTAAAATTACCAGCACAATGCTATATGATGAAATAATATAGTTTAGGCCTCCTAGCAGGCCAAAACAAAAATAAAGGTTTTCATTAACCCTTGTCATGCTGTATAAATAACCTTACTGAATTGCTGTAAAATCAAAGGGCAGAAAGCACTGATAGAACTTATTGTTCAACAATCAATATTTCTTTTAGAAATCGATTTCATTAACAACTCTGGCAGGAAAAGTTAAAGCATGAGGAGTAGGCCAAGATCAGACTGCACTTATGTGCAGACTGATCTTGGACTGAGCCTCCTGCCAAAACCGGAATATTCCAGGTTCAGCATGACAAGGGTTAAGGCTCCAACATGTGTAAATAAAGGCCTTTTAGGGTAAACCCATTACTACATGACACAATTTTGGACTGGTTCAATTTGAAGGAAGTTGCAGACCATAATTTTTAGTTAATTGGATGTCATTTTTTTTTTTTTGTTTTTTTTGGGTAGAAAACATTGTGGACAATAAGAAATTGCATTTAACAAGCAATATTTTTATTTTTCACAATAATTTCTAACTGTTTTTTCTTGGGAGGCATTACAACCTGCCATTCTATAGGAATGGGTTAAGCAATGAGAATTCTGAAGTTTTTATTTATACTTTCTTTTTTATACAACCCAACTTATTGTTACATTCAACTCTATCACATAGTAGAAAACCTACAAAACAATTGCGTTTGCAAGGAAATCATTAAAAATAATACAACATAAGTATTTGCATTGTTTTCATACAACAAGGACGATAACCAAAGCATAGCATACATTATGAAAGCACAATGGATAATTCATAACAACTAAAACCATCACAGCATAAGAAATAAGCCTACCACATAGGGGTGCAACAATTACCTGGTACCCAATCTACAGCCAGCTTAAGGTCTATGTTTGCCTAGCAGGTGCAAAATGGTGTATGTATTTCAGCATTTTGTTGTACAAGTTTAAATTTTACCACAACAAAAAAGAAGAGGATATGATTGATAGATTGTTGGCTCCGTCCACTGAGCTTAGACAGGAAGTTCCATTCTGATAGTAAACAGTGTTTTTCTACAAAATTTATGGCCAGTAACATGTAACCAAAAAGTTAAACGGTATTGGCAGCCTGAACATTCAAACTACAGCTTGAATAAGCTGTAATTATGACATGTGAGTTACCAAACCAACAAAACCAACAAAACTTCCAAACAAATGGTGGCAAATGTTTACTATTTGATTGATTCTTTGATTGGTTTGGTGACTTAAACATTGCAACTACAGCTTACTGAAGCTGAAGTTATGACATATAGGTCACTAACCTAGCATTTTTAGCTAGCAAAGCATCAGCTTTGATAGCTTCAGTAAACAGACAAAAAAAATTGAGGTCTTCTCTGAGACCAATGAGTGCAAAATGCCACTGAAGGCTTCACAGCTAAATCCATTGAATGCCTACGCCATAAAAATTAGTTATTATATATTTAAGGAATATTGCTATTCAAATTGTAGAGATTTCTTTCAAAAGCATGCTAAATAATTCCCACTCAATTCCGCTTTTTAAGTATCTTGTGAAAAAAGCTTTCTCAGGGAAAAAGCTTCGGAAAACATTATGGACAATGAAGAAATTGCTTGTTACAACTAATTTCTTCATTATCTTGAATGTTTTCTACCCAACAAGGGAAATATTTTCTAAATTCAACCAACTTGAAATTGTTTTCTGCAACTTCTTTAAATGTGAACCAGTCTAAAAAATGTTCATGTTGTAAAGGGTTGACTCATGTTAACCTTCAGCAAAGAAGATTACTTAACAAAACTATGCTTTGCTAGCTAGCAGTACTTTCAGTACTTTGAAACAATTTTGTTAAATGTAACTGGCCATGAACTTTGCAAAGCAAAGCTGTTTAACCCATTCCCACTTGATAAAATTTTAGACCAGTCCAAATTGAAAGATGATGCAGACAACAATTTCAAGTTGGTTGAATTCAAGAAATATTTGCCTTTTATTGTTGAAAACTTTGTGGACATTGAAGAAATTGCTTGTTACAAGCAATTTCTTCATTGTCAACAATGTTTTCCAAAGCTTTTTCTTGAGGGGCGTCTAAAAGCGTTACTGTGTGGGAATAGGTTAACGACTACTTCTCCTTGTCAGTTGGCGTTGCCAGCCATCCTTCAACTTTACAATGACCAGAATCATGGCCTATGTTTTAAAGACCCTACCATTTGTTATACTTCAAAAGTGCAATAAACAATATATTTCATTGGGTCTTGATTTTGAATGTTTAACCCTTTCCTGTTTTTCAAAATTTTAGACTTGACCAAATTCAAAGAGGTTGCAGACGACATTTAAAAGTGGATGCAAATTGAAAAGTAACCAACATGCAGGGTAGAAAATATTGTGGGAAAAGAAGAAATTGCTTGTGACAAGCAATTTCTTCTTTTCCCACATTGTTTTCTCAAGTATAAAATCACAGGGACGTAAAAACCAGGGATTATACAGGAAAGGGTTGAATATAAAAACAAGTGATAACAAATCTAGCCAATGAGTTGATAAATATTTTTTATACAGATCTGACAGTGTCCATTTTTGTTTGGCAGCCCACATAATACTGAATCGCAATCTTTAGAAATTTTGGCAAGTCTCAATTTTTTTGTAAATTAAAAATTAAATATTCTTATTGATTCCCCTTCGAAAAGTAAATTAATTACTGTAATGTAAAAGTGTATAAAGGAGAATATTATAATAATATCAAACAAGAAGCAAATGAACCCTTGCAACACTAAATAAAATCATCTACAGAATTGCATTAAAATCAAAGGGATGAAAGCACTGGAAGGACTAAATGTTGGCTAATATTTCTTTTAAAAATTCAGCGTATGAATAATATACATGTACCCTGTTTTAAGAGGGACAAGAAATTGTTGTAGACTAAGATCACTATTCCCATGTAATCCCACTTTTCATTTATTCCCCTCAAGTTAAAAGCTTTGGAAAACAAACAGATATTTAAAATTTCATCAACTAAAAATTACCATCTGCAACTTCATTTAATTATGAGCAGTCCATGAGCAGTCCAACATTTTGTCAATTATAGGTTAATAAATTCGATAGATTGTCAAAAGGAACTTTGAGTCCGTAGCTATCTAAATACAAATGTAATACATAGTAAAAACTTGGATCAGACAAAGGCTAGACTTTTGGGATTCATTTGTTAGATAGAATGTGAATATAAATCAGGCTCAAGTTGGCCTGAAGGCCTTGTTGATATTTCATACAGATAATGACCAGCTTCAGGAAGGCCAGTGTTGGTAAAAGCATGTCAATTCTATATCAATGAAAATTGATATAATCTTGCCACTATTTACTATTGCCAACAGAAATATTGTTAAAATACTTGATATTTTATTGACAACTTATCATTATCCTGTAGTGCTGACCCAGATATCAGTGAAGTACTTCCACCACATAGTGCATGCATCTTTTTGATTTATTGTTGAAAATAATGCTCATTTTAGCAGAAACACTTAATTCCAAGGAAAAATGGTACATCATAAGGGAAAATCCTCTCTTAATACATCAACACTTAATAACTTTTTCTGACGCCCTGAAGAACTGTATAGTGGAAAACTTTGTAAGACAATGAGAAAATTGCTAGTTAACAAATAATTTCTCCTCTTCTCATTATGCTTTCTACTCTATTTTGCACATTTTTTCCAATTTTGATGTAATTTGAAATTTTGTCTGTAACTTCTTTGTCCATTTATTTTTCCAGTGGGCAACTTTAATCAATACTTATGTTCCTAGCCCTAACAAAAGGGTCAACATTGGATCAATTCCATACAAATGGTTAGCTGTCTGGGCCAACACTCGTTTGAAAACTAGTTTACATAGAGGATAATCAACTGGTTATTTGAGATATGAAAAATATTTCACGAGGATGCGTTGTTAGGCATTGAAAAAAATGAGTGGGCAGCACAAGTTTTTTTAACGCCTAACAACACATTGGAGTGAAATATTTTTTTTTCATATCTGGAATGACCAGTTGATTTTTCTCTTTATTATATACCATATTATTTCATTTTTTATTAAAATATTGAAACCATACTTTTTGATAGACTCTTTATAATGTCACTGTATTGAAAAAAAAAGTTCCTAAATTACAGCAGAAAGTGGAACTGAAAAGTGTTATTGTCACTCCAGTAATGATAGCAAAATTCATTCCACTGAGAAATCACAAGATTTCACAGCCAGGTATATAATAAATATTTTAAAGTTATTTCTTTGAAATTTATTAGCCCAGTTCTAAATCTAGTAGGCCCAATGGTTGCAGTCTTAGAAATTTGTAGTGTTAGGAATATTAGAACCAGTCCGAGTTGCCCTTTCTCACTATGTGCCTCAGCAATTGGATTTTCCGATATGGGTTTCCAGTTATTTTCAATGATAGATCTACTTGTCACATGGTACAATAGGAAATACTTAATCAGTTCAGGTGGAACAATACATATTTGCAAACAGTTGTGAGGCTTCTAGAAGCAAAGAGAAAATTCCTTTGATTCCTATATCACAGACAGGCCAATCTGACTGCATTAAAAATACAAATTACTTAAATCTTATTGAATTTATATCATTTGGTCCTTTCCTGGCACTTAAGTGTTTTCTGTACAAACAATAGTTTTTTAAGTTCATGTGATTTGATAATTGAGAAAACATTGTAGAAAGAGAAGAAATTTCCCTTTTCCTCAATATTTTATAGCCTACTGAATGGTTATATTTCAAACTTTCAAATTAAAACCACTTAAAATTTTCTTCTGCAAAACCTTTGAATTTGAACAGGTCTAGAATTTGCAAAACATCGAATGGTTAACCCATTCCCACACAATGACAGTTTCTGATGACAAGAAAAACTGTTACTAAAACATAGTGTAAAATGAGGAAATTGCTTAAATCAAGCAATTTCTTCATTTTCCACAAGTTTTTTTAACCATAAAGTTGAAAAAATCTAAAATTTCATAAACTTTGAATTGTTGTCTGCAACTTCTTTCGATTTTAAGCTAGTCTCAAATTTCATTGTGCAGTAATGGGTTAAAAGACTTATACATATGATTGAAACAAATACATCAAGCAACCTGAATATCCCTCTACAGTATTGAGAATAAATATTGATTGTCCTTTTTGAGTCCTTAGCTATCTATAGATTGCACAGTGAAGACCCATAAAAGACTGCATGGATGCACAGACTGATCCAAATCTTTACTTGGTGCACATTATCAATAAAATTGATTAAAATGCCAAGGCTCTTATGTTTTAACTTTTTTTGAGATAAACATAACAAATTTGGCTAAAAGAAGACATTTGTTAAAACAAAAAAACATCAAATAAGAAATACTTTGACAAATGAAATAGAATGTTTAAAATACAGGTACAAGCTTATATAAACATGAAATCAATGCGATCATACCAGGTGATTGATTGATAGCAGTTGTCAATGACCAATCAAATCATTCATTTGCCTGGAAATGCAATGTTGAACTCCCAACAATTAATTTCAATTTTTTTTTAGACAACTTAAAAGTTGTAACTATAGGTATTTCAAGCCACAGATATTATATTTCAGTCATCAACTAAACACTTGCTCTTTGTTTAACCCATTCCAACTCAAGCCCTCCTTTTTACGCTCCGCAATTTAAGAGCTTTGGAAAACATTTTGGAAAATGAAGAAATTGCTTGTATCAAGCAATTTCTTCATTATCCACAATGTTTTCTACCCAAAAAGATGAAAAAAATTAAAATTACATCAACTTGAAATTGTCGTCTGTTTCAATTTGGACCGGTCTAAAATTCCACTGTGTTGGAATGGGTTTATGTCCTTTGCCATGAATTATGCAATCTAAAGTCATTTTGAACCTCAATTGACCAATCGCTGCTGTCAATCAAATAACCAGTCCACCATTGAAACCATTCATTGAGACCAGACATGAGTTTTCATCTCCCACATATCTGCCTTTTTCGTTAACTTATTTGTTGGTTTGACAACTTAAACATTGTAATTACAGTTTATTCAAGCTGTAGTTACGGCTTTTAGGTCACCAACCATTCTAATTTTTTGTTACATGCTACTGGCCATAAATTTTTCAAAATAACAGTTTAAAATCGGAGTGGGACTTCCTGTTAGTCATTAGGTGGGGCTAACAACGTAAGTTGGTGGGACCAACAATTGGTCAATTGAACTGAAACAAAGTAGATCCATACATAAGTGCAATTAAGTTTTATTGTTTATACCTCCATGAAAACAAAAAATATTCTCTTCATTTCTTATAATTTATTTTCATCTAGTGAAAAAAGAAAAAACTTTACAAATTTGATGCTATTTTTTTTATATGGGACTGTTTTGTGTAAAAGCATACAAAATAGCTGCATGCTAAAAATTTTGTTCATAGAGGTATGAATAATATTCTTCTATCAATCAGAACGCTCGTATTTGATAAAAGAAAATAAAAATTAAATTGTAAATAGAATAGCTATCACTAAAGGTGAAAAATATTTCAATCCCCATATTTCATCTCTCTGTAATCATTAGACCAACACTCACAGGAAACTTGTGTCTTTGAATCAGCAGCAAACATATTGTAATCCTCAATGCCAACTCATTTTCAGGTCAAATCAGGGACAATAACTCAATAATTCTACATATAAATTTGTGTCTTGCACATCTACAAATTCTAATAAACATTTCTGCCAAGTATAAACAAGATGACCATGATGGTCCTAGATCTCTCATCTGAACTGTCTGCTGTTAAAAAAAATGCAACTAGAGACAAATAACTATAATAAGTTTCATGAAGATTGAGACAAAACTGTGACTTCTATATTGTAAACAAAGAAATTGTCATTATGGCCCCTTTTCCTGTGTTATCCTATAGAACCTTCCCATAATCTATAAGGTTCACCTTTATGACCTAACAAGTATTCTGACCAAGTTACATGACGATTGAGCCAAAATGATGACCTCTAGAGCGTTAACAAAGAAATTGTCATTAAGGCCCCTTTTCCTGTGTTTTCCAATAGTACCTTCCTGTAATCAATAGGGTTCTTCCTTGTGACTAAACAATTATTCTGGCCAATTTTCATGAAAATTGTGGTCTCTAGAATGTAAAAGAAGGAGTTGTCATTAAGGCCCCTATTCCTGTGTTTTAAAAAAGAACCTTCCCATTATCAATAGGCTTCATCCTCATGCCCTAATAATCATTCTGGCCTAGTTTCATGAAGATTGAGCCTAAATTGTGGCCTCTAGAATGTAAACAAAGAAATTGTCATTATGGCCCCTTTTCCAGTGTTTTGAATAGAACCTTTCCATAATCAATAGGGTTTCATCCTTATGTCCTAACAATTATTCTGACCAAGTTTCAGGAAGATTAAGCCAAAATTGTGGCCTCTATAGTGTAAACAAAGAAATCGTCATTAAGACCCCTTTTCCTGTGTTTTTCAATAGAACCCTCCAATAATCGATAGGGTTCATTCTCATGCTCAAACAATTATTCAGACCAAGTTTCATGAAGATTAAGCCAAAATTGTGGCCTCTAGAGTGTAAACAAAGAAATTGTCATTATGGCCCCTTTTCCTGTGCTTTCGGAAATATCCTTCTAATAATAGATAGGATTCATCTGTATGACCTAGTAATTATTCTGGCAAAGTTCCATGAAGACAGAGCCATATTTGTGGCCTCTAGAGTGTAAACAAAGAAATTGTCATTAAGGCCCCTTTTCCTGTGTTTTCAAATAGAACCGTCCCATAATCAATAGGGTTCATCCTCATGACCTAACAATTATTCTGACCAAGTTTCATGAAGATTTGGTCAAAACTGTGGCCTTTAGAGTGTAAACACTTCAATTGTTGACGCCGCACGCCAAGAGCCGGATGACAGACATTCAACGATCATAAAAAGCTCAAAATGAGCACTTTGTGCTCAGGTGAGCTAATAACTTTACAGATTGAAGCTATTTGCTTTAAATTTCCAACCGTACATTTTGCAAACATACATGGTTGTCAGGCTGGCTAGCAATCTGTCAAAGGTACAAGAAATATCTCATAGCGCAGAAAAAAATGGGGAAAAACAAAACAATATAGGTTATAAGAAATTTCTCGTTTTTTCAACAATATTTGAGAATTCCAGAGATTAATTTAATGAAAACCTTAAAGTGTTTGATAATAAGAATACACATTTTGAATGTAGATTCTCATTGGCTCTGCACTTATATCTCACAGGTCAAACTGCTGCCAAGAACACAGCTACAAAATAGCTGAGAATTTTTTATCCTAGTCATGCTTAACCTAGAATATTCCTGTTTTTGCAGGTAGTATAGACAAAGATCAGCCTGCACATAAGTGAAGTCTGGTCTTATTCTATACCTCTCGCTTGTCTCCTTTCATCCAGAGTTGTTTAAATAGTCAATTTTCAAAGGGAATATTGACACTTATTAACACCTTCCTGTGTTGTCAGTCCTTTGATTTTAAATCAATTCTGTATAGGATTTTGATTCAGCATGACAAAGGTTTGAAGTGATAATAGTCCACATAAAAAGTTTCCGAAGCTTGACTATACAACTTTGGATAACAAGAGCCATGTCGGACATGGCCATCCCCCACCTAAAAAGCTTGATAGTAAACTGAAGCCAGTTAGATTTAGGCACTGCATTTCTTCTCAATTAGTTCGATAACAGCTATTATACTTTCAGAGATATGCTCAGGACAAATCTAAGACTTTAAAACAACAAAGGGCAATAACTCCAAAATTATGCAAGCAAGAGTTGTGGTTCTTGTGCACTACACTTCTCCACAGCGAGATCTATCCACCTATGAAGTTTCAAGTTAATAGCTATTATACTTTCAGAGATATACCCCAGACAAAATCTTGGTCTTTAAAACAACAAAGGGCAATAACTCCAAAATTATGCAAGCAAGAGTTGTGGTTCTTGTGCACTGCACTTCTCCTCAACAAGTTCTAATCACCTATGTAGTTTCAAGTTATTAGCTATTATACTTTCAGAGATATGCCCCGGACAAAATCTTAGCCTTTAAAACAACAAAGGGCAATAACTCCAAAATTATGCAAGCGAGAGTTGTGTTTCTTGTGCACTGCACTATTCCTCAATGAGATCTATCCACCTATGAAGTTTCAAGTTGATAGTAATTACACTTTCAGAGATATGCTCTGGACAAGTTTAGTGATGGAAGGACGGAATGACGGAAGGACAGGAGGACGGACGGAGACCATTACTATATCCCCTTTGCCGAAACGGCGGGGGGTAATAAATAAATACTTAGAACATTTTTGCGCTGACCACTTAGAAGGATATCAGCTGTCTGCTCTTTTAAAAAAGTTTACCACCTTTGCCAAGCTTTGTTCTGACATTCATTACACCAATACCATAACAGTGATCTATTTTAGTGTGATTGTAGACTTCAAGTACGTGGCCATGCTGCGTGATTTTTTCTCTAATGTGAAATCATCAATGGAAAGCTCAGGCACCTCAACCTGTAGAATAGATAGATATTTTTCGTTCAAGTTTAAAATCAATTGATCATTAATTGAGGAAACAACAAAAGCTATACTTTCATGAGTGGAAATAAAAGATATATCCATCTTACATGAAAAACAAACAGTTATTCTACACCTTTCTCCAGTTCCCATACTACAAATTTAAGACTTGTCCAAATTGAAAGGAGTTACAGATGACAATGTAATATTTATGAAATTTTAGATATTTTTATCTTTCTGGATAGAAAACTGTGCAAATGAAGAAATTGCTTGTTACAAGCAATTTCTTTGTTTAACACATTGTTTTCCCAATTGTTTCTCTTGAGGGGCAGGGTTCAATCTAGAAATGAAAACCATTGGGCCATATGGCCCCCTCAGTGGAAAAAGAAGGGCCATTTTGAAATTTTAGGGGCCATGTTTTTTAAGGTAATGAATTATCCAAATTATAGTTACTAGACCTTATACTCCACAGCTTTAAAAGAACTTTTCATTTTTAAAGACAGTTTTTTAACCCTTTCCCATTTCATGAAATCTTGGACTAGTCCACATTGAAAAAGGTTGAAAATTGGACGCAACTTGAAATGAAATGATCCTCGCTGGTAGAAAATATTGTGGGAAAAGAAAAAAATGTTTGTTACATGCAATTTCTTCTTTTTCCACAATGACTTCCCAAGTAAAAAATCACAGCAACATAAAATCCCGGGTTTGTACAGGAAAGGGTTAATAGCTGTGACAAAATATTTTCTACCAAAAAGGCATTTCAGTGATCATTACTCCCCGATGTTGTGTTATGGTACTCATCAAAAAATTATTTGTTCCTTTAGTAAGGGCATAATTCTTTTTGTGATTTTTTGCTCAGTGTACAATGTATTTTGTTCATGGAAGTTTCGTAAAACTGCCATGAAAAGTTTGTCATTAAACAGAAATGACCAGGATTCTTTCAGACTGGGGAAAGATTAGGATTCATCTTCAACTTTAGTGGTTTTGCTGCTTGTTGACAGAATTTGGTCACATAAATTGTCTGACGACTTGATTCTAGTTTTATTATTTTATTTTTATTACTCCATAAAGTCTTTAATTGTCTGCTTTGGTTTAGCAGACATTATCATGATGGTAAACAAGGTAAAGAACAATTGACCAATCTGCGATCGACAGATGTTACTACGCCATACTTGGGTAGAGAATTCCGGCATCTTATATGGAACAGATTATGCTCCAGGTTAGCCTGTCGTCGGAAAATCTGTGCGTCATTTGTAACAAATTTGAGCTCATGGCGCAAGGGCTCGCTTAAGAATGAACCCTGGAGGTTCGTCTAAAAGCATCACTGTGTGGGAATGGGTTAATGCTATAAAAGATAAAATATATGACCACTTGGGTGTACACACATAAACACAGATAATGTCATGAAATCCTCTTTTCCCTGAGTTTTACAAAGGAACCATCCATTTCAATAGGTCAATACTCACATTCTTACGATCATTCTGATAAAATTTAATCAAGATTTGGCCAAAAGTTAGGCCTTTAGAGTGTATACTAAGTAATTGTTCTTAACAATTACTTAGTATTCACCCTAGAGGGCACCCTTTTCTTTTTCAAACTAATCTTCCAATTTTTCAGTAGGGCCCATCTTTATGACCTTACAATTATTCTGACAAAGTTTCATTAAGATTGAGCTAGAATTTTAGCCCCTAGAGTGTAAACAAAGACATTACGGATATTGGACAACAAAAGAAGCAAGGCCCACTAACCGGCAATGGACATTCAAGGATCACAAAAACTAACTATAAACACAATGCTCAGGTAAACTAAAAACTATGGAAGAATTTTGTATTCTTGCACACGAGAACTTGAAAACAAAAGCTTTGCTTTTTTGATATTGTTAAATGATATATGCTTTGACAATCATTATTTTAGAAATGGTAAGATTATTTTCTTTATCATTTTTGAGAATTTTGACAAGGACAAATTGTATCAATTTCAGTCCCACACTGTAAGTAGTTGCATTAAGTGGCTGTAGTAAAAACAAGATTGGCAGTTGAAATCCATACCTGAAACTGGTTTAACCAACAAGAGGATAATGCCGTTTTAAATCTTGAACACTCGTGGTCACTATTGAAATACAGTACCCACTTCTCACTGCTAACATTCTGTTCTGATGAATCAAAGGCCTGAATAGACAAAAGCAGAATCTTTAACCCATTACCAGACGACAAAAGCTTAGTCTGACCCAAATTGAAAGAAGTTGCAGACGACAATTTCATTTCAATGGAATTTTAAAAAAATGTTGTAGTTTGGTGTAGACAACATTGTTGATAATGAAGAAATTGCTTTTAACAAGCAATTTCTTCATTATCTAAGATGTTTTCCAAAGATTGTTTCTGGATTGTGTGGGAATTGGTTAACCCTTTCCTGGACCAACCCGGGATTTTACGTTGCTGTTATTTTGTACTTGTGAAAACATTGTGGAAAAAGAAGAAATTGCTTGTAACAAGCAATTTCTCCTTTTCCCACAATGTTTTCTACCACATAAGATGGTTTCGGTTCAAATTGCATCCAATTTTTCATTGTTGTCTGCAACCCCTTTTAATTTGGACCAGTCTAAAATTTCAAAAACAGGAAAGGGTTAATTCTTTAACACATTTGGGACAATAAAATTTAGACTGGCATGCTGCAGATGACAACTTATACTTAATGGAATTCTAAAAATCGTTACCTATTTGGGGAAAAAATATTGTGCATAATGAAGAAATTGCTTCTAGCAAGCAATATCTTCGTTTTTTCCACTATGTTTTCCAATGCTTTTTCTAATGAGGGATGTAAAAAGCTGGACTGTGTGGAAATGAGTAAATAGATAACTTATTACAGACGAGTCAGAAGTGAACTATGATACTTCAAACTGAGTCTTACTTTGACTAACATCACTACATTTTCACAAAAATATAAACAACAACAACAACAACAAAATCAAACTCTTTAAATCAATTTTCTTTCCTTACTTACAGAGTTTAGCATTTGTTTTCTTATTTCAGAGTAAATGTATATACATGTAATACCACAGCCATTTTATTCTTTTGATCAAATCTCAGACATTTGCATAATTGTCATTTGAATATTTTTTGTCGTCAAAAATTTATGCTCATATGATATGTAACACTTTTAAGCTCATTTTCACAAAAAGAAAACCATGCATATGATTTTGAAGCAAAATATTTGTCATATATACCTACATTTTAAACCATTTCCAGGCATTCTAGCATTTTTGCGCCCCCTTAAAAATGGTTTAGAAAACATTGTGGAATGTGAAGACATAGCTTGTGGCATGTAATTTCTTTATTTTCCTCTCATGAAGACAAATTTGAAATTGTCGTCTGAAACATTTTTGAATTTGATCAGTCTAACAAAAAATTCATTTGGTAATGGGTTAAAATTTAAATGAACCAGACTTACTAGCTGTAGACCTACTAATGCTCATCTTTGAATTTTACTTTGTCAATAAACATATAATCAATTCCCCTACAAATTGACCAGTTCAAATCAATAATTTACAAATTAATACCAATATTTCGCAAATATGCACTAATTTTCAACAAATATTTACCACTTTTCATAGGAGAAGGTTGTCTAGTGACATTATATTGAGCCTGCCAAGTCTTTGTCCTTGAGCCATGACCTTGAGGTTAGTTACAAACATTACATCCACTCACAGTCGAGAACCAGTTTCCAAAATTATTTTGAAATTCATCGATAAATGTAGGAGCAATACTCCGGACAAATTTCGATGACTGGCCCACTAGCACACATAAACAGATTGTGACAACTATGTCTCGTTCACCGGAAAAAGGCTCAGCCCAAAACCTACCAATATCAAGAATGTATGATTCACTTCATCCATCAACACTGCAGTAATGTCTGGTACACTTGCACTTCCAAGTGTTCGTACAAAATTTGTCTCTAAGTCTTCATGACACATCAATAACTTTTGTTTGGATAATAACATACAACAAGGTATCACAGTACTTCTTGAGGGATTCATCTGAAAATATATGAAAAAGTTTGTACATTATTATTTTTTTAAGTGCACTTATTCATGTTTTCATGGCACATCAATAACTTTTGTTTGGATAATAACATATCACGGTACTTCTTGAGGGATTCATCTGGAAATATATGAAAAGTTCTTACATTGTTATACCAAGTGCACCTATTCATGTTTTCATGGCACATTAATTACTGTTGTTTACAAAATAACATATACCATGAAATCAGAGTACTTCTAGACTGGTTCATTCTTGTAATACATTCACATTTCTAACCCATTCTCACACCATGATGCTTTTTGACGCCCCTCAAAATAAATCTTTGGAATACATTGTGGAAAACAAAGAAATTGCTTATAACAAGAACACTATATCCTTTCCTTTGCTATTCCACTTAGGTTTACGATTATCCACCCATTGTTGGAAGACAAATGTCAGAAAGGATATGTGCTGCCGCTGGGAATCGAACTCATGACATCCCATGATTGGAGATTAGGAGTCTGGTTCTAAAATTTTGTTGATTGGTAATGGGTAAAAGCTTTACCACAAAACAAACCAACATTTTGACACTTTGAAAAATAAAAGCTATTGAAATTCTATACGATATACATAACGATATTTGCTACTCTAAGTGGCACTTAATTTTTAATTCAAAAACACTATATTTCATTTGCAACTTTTTTTTCAAAGTCTGTAATTTTGTTGTTTGGTAATCAGTTAACACAAATAACTAACTTCAGTTGAAATTTGTTTTCAGAAATGAATTTTGTCTCTTTATACTTTAAGGCTCTGTTAATCTACAGATTATCTTCTAAAAGCCAAGTATTTACTTTATTACTTGTTGCTTCACCTTTTTTGATTTATTTTTAATATTTTCTGATATGATTTCAAGCATGACTCATCATAATGCCAATATATCTTACCTGTAGACCCTCTGAGACAGCTTGACACAGACCCTGTAGCCATCTATTAGCCTCATCCTCCGAATCAAGAGATATACACCATGACGTCTCATCTGACAGTATGATCTTGATGGAGTGATTTTTGTCAGAGTTGAAGTCTCTCTTGCACCCGACACACTGGCCCTCGTTCATACTGAGAAACTGGGAGGGTTTTGAGTCATTTTTGTCATTGTACAGACACAGCATGCCATCCCTGTTAAAGTAAGGGAAGAGATGATTAAATATACAAGCTTGGAAAGAGATGATTAGATAAATATAAAAGTTAGGAAGCTTTGATTAAAAAAAATTTACAAGTTAGGAAAGAGATGATTAGATAAATATACAAGTAAGGGAAGAGATGCTTAGATGAATATACAAGTTGAAAGCGTTGATAAAAAAAATATACAAGTTAGTAAAGAGATAATAAGAATAAATATACAAGAAAGAAAAGATATGATTAGATAAATATTCAAGTTAGGGAAGAGATGATAAGATAAAACAAGATGTGTTTGTGAAACACCATGCCCCCGAAACAGGGTGATTTTTATTGTTTTTTTTCTCTTTGTTTTAGGGAAAAGGGTTGAAATTTTTACCTTGAACTTGATGAAATGACCTTCCCAAGTTGGGCAATGTTGAGACCTAACTACATACCAAATATTAGCATTGTATCTTAATTAGGGATGACGTTATAGGAAAATGTTTAGTTGGCATGTTTAGTTTTTGAGTAACGTTTTAGGGAAAAGGGTTAAAATTTTGACCTTGACCTTGATGAAATGACCTTCCCCAGTTGCACCTTGTTTAGACCTATCTACATACCAAATATTAGCATTGTAACTTATTTAAGGAATGAAGTCATAGGAAAAGGTTAAGTTAGCCGGTTAAGTTTTTGAGTAACGTTTTAGGGAAAAAGGTTAAAATTTTGACCTTGAACTTGATGAAATGACCTTCCCAAGTTGGGAATTGTTGAGACCTAACTACATACCAAATATTAGTATTGTAACTTAATTAGGGATGATGTTATAGGAAAATGTTTAGTTGGCAGGTTAAGTTTTGAGTAATGTTTTACGGAAAAGGGTAAAAATTATGACCTTGAACTTGATGAAATGACCTTCCCAATTTGCGCTTTGTTGAGATCTATCTTCATACCAAATATTAGCATTGTATCTTAATAAGAGATGAAGTTATAAGAAAATGTTTAGTTGGCAGGTTAAGATTTTGAGTAATGTTTTAGGGAAAATGGGTTAAAATTTTGACCTTGACCTTGATGAAATGACCTTCCCCAGTTGAGCCTTGTTGAGATCTATCTACATACAAAATATTAGCATTGTATCTTAATTAGGGATGAAGTTATAGGACAATGTTTAGTTGGCAGGTTAAGTTTTTGAGTAATGTTTTAGTGAAAAGGGTTAAAATTTTGACCTTGACCTTGATGAAATGCCTTCCCCAGTTGCGTCTTGTTGAGATCTATCTACATACCAATGATTAGCATTGTATCTTAATTAAGGGTGAAGTTAAAGGAAAATGTTTAGTTGGAAGTTTTGCAGACAGACAGACAGACGGACAGACAGACAGACGGACACCGGTAAAACAATATGCCCCCGATCTATCGATGCGGGGGCATAAAAAACAAGTAAAAGAAGAGATGATAAGATAAATATACAATTTAGGGAAGAGATGCTAACATAAATATACAAGTAAGAGAAGAGATGATAAGATAAATATACAGGTTAGTGAAGAGATGCTTAGTTAAATATACAAGTTAGAGAAGAGATGGTTAGATAAAAGTAAAAGAGCACCGCCTACAGGTGCCTACGCTCAGCTGTTGGGTGTTGGAAACTTGATAAAAAATCCAAGTTGAAAAAGGGGCATAATTTGCACAAAATGCATCTAGAGTTATCCCCCTTGAAAGTATAGGTTACTCTTTTGATAATGAACATGTGTGCCAAGTTTCAAGTGAATGCCTTCAGTAGAACCAGAGATATCACAAAATGTCAAAGTTATTGCACGAAGATGACAACAACAACAACCCCAAGGCTATCACAATACCTCAGGTTTTCTCCGAAAACAGCTGAGCTAACAAGTTAGGGAATAGATGATTAGATAAATATGATTCAGCAAAATGTATTTTTATTAACCAACATGCAATTTTTCCAGATATTTCATGCCTTTAACCAATTACTTGACATTTTTTCAGACTAGTCCAAAATTCAAAGAAGTTGCAGATGACAAATATTTGGTGGGGAGGGTCAAACAGCCGAGTTGTATGGGAATGGGTTAATCCTATCAGAAAAGGCACATTGAACATATGAAATGAATCCTAAAATTCATTAATGGATTGGTGCATTGACAACTGTCCTTATTAAGCACACATTTTACTTCCCAAAATCTACCTTAAGATGGAAATGTAATGTAGCAGACACTAATATCATTCCCCAGTTTTGACCTATGACCTCTAAGAATATCTTAGAGTTGAGGAGCTACAGAAACTAGCATTGCAAAATTGAATGAATCACTCTGTAAAGGTGAAGTACAGTTATGAGATGTTATGTGCTACACATCTACTGATGTAAGAGTAATGAGTGAACACAATTAACCTGTTACCACACTACAAAATTTTGGAGTGGTCAAAATTGAAAGAAGCTGCAGATGACAATTTCAAGCTTTTGAAAATTTTTATTTTTCTTTACTTTTTGGGTAGAAAACATTGTGGATAGTGAAGAAATTCCTTCATTTTCCACAATATTTTCCAAAGCTTTTTAAGGGGGCTGTCTAAAAGCGCCATTGACTAGGAATAAATAGTCAGATTGTAATAATTGTAACTGTTTCAGAAAAATTTTGAACAGGCAATCCAAGTTAAAGCACATTTATCTAAATCACCACTCTATACCATTAACAATTAGTTCCACTGTAAACACCTCATAAAAAAAACACACAAATAAAATTGAGTAAAATGAAAAAAATTGCCGGTTACAAGCAATTTCCTCATTGTCCACAATCTTTTCTACCATAAGATAAATATTTTTGTAATTTTAATGACTTGAAATTGTTATCTGTAGCTTCTTTCAAGTTGGACCAGTCTAAAATTTTGTAGTCTGGTAATAGGTTAACCTTACCTTAACACTGCATAGCCTAGTTTCCAGGTCTGTGTACCCAGTATATTCGTAGTTTCTAATGACTTGTAATACAGTATCCCCTCTCTGTCTGACTCACAAGAGGCTGTGTTAGAGGTCGGGTCTTCCCAATGGACCAAGGAGTAACACATCAACTCTGCTTCTTCAGGCTGCAGATAAATAGGAATTATTCTGTTATGAAAGAGATACAGCACCTTGTATTTGCTTTGAGCTGCGGAAGAAAATTTTGATGTTTCACGAGACCCAATATCAAATTTTCCTCCGCAAGAGAAGCAAATAAAAGATGTTTTATTGCAATCATAACGTAATATTTCAATTATTATATACCTATTTCATATTAAATATATTCGATAGAATAATAAAAAGAATGTATTTCTACAAGTATTTTCTTTCTCTTTTACCATTCTGTTTACTTTTAATTGCATTATGACATCATGTACATAATGAAAATGACATCATCTTAGACTTCCTCATATGGATTTTTTTCTGACTATCTGATTTTGTCCGTGTGGAATATATATATTTTGCTAGAAATATTTATAGGCATATAATAAGGAAGTATATCTTATACCTATAAATATTTCTAGTCAAATATATACATTCCACACAGAACAAATCGGACACGTCAGTAAAAAATCTGTCTCTAATAGAATCAAATACGGTTCTAGAAGAAGGTAATTACTTTTAAGAAGTACAGATTAGTTTTTTCAACATTGAACTTATGTAACAAAAAAATGTAGGTATATACTAAATGGAATACTGAGTTACAACAGCAATCCAACATCTTGATTTGCATAGGAAATTCTTGATATTCCTCTCAAACCAATCAAAATTTTCCTCCACAGCTCAAAGCAAATACAAGATGCTGGATCTCTATAGTAAATTTGTAATTCCTATGTATTACACATGATGGAAATAATGGGTGCATTGCAATCATCTTGATCTTAATTGTTTGTTTGTTTGAATGGGGTTTTACGCCGCTTTCAACAATCTTTCAGCCTAACAATGGAATCCTGGTATTTCTCACACCAGTACTACCATTACATCCTTTCCTAGCCTCCAGCTGCTATCCCACATAGGTCTACGATTATCGACCCATTGGTGAGAGACAAATAGTCGGAAAGGATGAGTGCAGCCGTCGGGCTTAATCTTAATCCTTATATTAGCAATTCACTGCCTCACTGTAATTTATTCTGTGCACAATCATTACATTTATAGAACAAACAGCTACTTTTAATTGAAATTTCGTCTTATTTGCAAAAAAATTCTTGCAAAATATAAGTCTGTCAGTCGAGATTCACAAAAATCCTTGAAAAATTAGTGCCGTAACATTACTTATTCATACTTTATTGGTTATTGTAGCTTTTGCAAAGCATTACCAATCTCACAAGAACTCCAAGTTAAGACTGAGATCAGCCTGTGCATCCGCCAAGCCTGATCAGTCCCTACCATGAGTTTTGTTTACCATGCTACCATGTAGCTACCGACTTAAAGCTTCTTTACAGGATCAATAATTATTCCTAGTGAACAATATAGCTGTCCTAGGCTGTTAAGCGTCTGCGCTTCACCCACATATCGATGGTTCAGCGCGAAACAGCAGGGGTCAACACTAATATAATACAATATATGAAGTGCTTTGAATCTCTTCTATATTTAACCCATTACCAGATGACAAAATTTTAGACTCGTCCAAATCAAAAGGAGTTGCAGACATCACTATAAAACTTCGGTAATAAAATTTTTTAGATATTTTTCCTTTGTATATTTGTCTATTCAGACCTTTATACATTACCGGAAGGCAAAACTTAAGCAGGTCCAATTTAAGAAAAGTTGCAGACTGAATAGAAAGCATTGTGGAAAATGAGGAAGTTGCTTGTTTCTTTCTTTAACTATGTTTACCCAATTGTTATTCTTGAGAGGCGTAAAAAAGTGTCATTGTGTGGTCAATCACTGGATGTTCCCTTTTTTTACTTACGTCACAGTGACATTCCTTTGTAATATATTTGTTTAGAGAGATCTTCTGTGCCAAACTGCCTGTATCAACTTCTAACTGTCCTGGTTTTAATTCACTGTTCTCCATACTGTTGGCTAGACAATCTACAATGGCACTGAAATAAGGAGAAAATGGGGACTTCACTTAATACTAGGCAATCCCTCCTTTTTACACCCCTTATGAAAAAGATGACAGAAAACATGGAAAACAATATAACTGAAAGATTGTTGAAAGCGGCGTAAAATGCCATTCAAACAAACAAACCCACACAAGCCCTCCTTTTTACTCCCCCCAAGAAAAAAGCTTTGGAAAACGTTGAGGAAAATGAAGAAATTGCTTGTTACATGCAATTTCTTCATTACCAACAATCTTTTCTACCCCAATAGAGAAAGATGTTGGTAAAATTTCACCAACTTTAAATTGTCACCTGAAACTTCTCGCAAATTGGAACTATCTAAAATATTCTATATTAGAAGAAAATATATCCACACTTAAATGTTTGAAAAAAATCCTAAACAGAATTTCATTCAAATCCTAAGCACAAATTCATCCCAATCAAAGGGCTAACAGCACTGTTAGCAATAATTGTGGGTTAATTCTTGTTTTGGAAATTTATTCTATAGGCAACTCTGGCTATAAAGCAGTAAGTAGGTAGTATAGACTAAGATCAACTTGCACATGTGTGCAATCTGCTCTTTGCCTATACCTCTTGCAAAACAGAAAAAATAATCAAGAAACTGGTCAAAATTGGAAGATGTTGAAGACAATATTTCAAAGTGCCTTTAAATTGGAAAATAAGTGTCATAATAGAAGACTTTGGGAGAAAAGGAAACAAGAGGCCCAGTGGGCCTTAACGGTCACCTGAGTAAAAGAGCATCAAGACAAGTGATTTTGTTTGAAAGAATTAGAAAAAAGGTCCACCAAAGGAACATTCATGTGAAATTTGATTAGAAGATAGAATGCATGAAATTTAATTATCCTTCACCAGTGGCACCTACCCGGTACAGAGCCGACACCTGCGATAGAACAGTAAGGCAATGCCTTATATTTATTTGGAATTTCACATTTCAAAAAGAATGTCATCAAGTGAAATTACTGTTGTTATTTGCTTGTTAGAAATCAAAATCTTTAAAATTTTGGGTACAGTAATTGAAATGATTGATTGTTCTACATCCATGTTTTGTCAGTAGATATGATAGTCACTAATTTCTGCCAGTTTATATTCTTCCTTCACCTAAAACAAAAGATATGCACCATTAACTGTTAATGATGGACTAAAAACTTTCATGTAATTAGTCAGGATGAAAAGAATTTGATGTTTTCCCAAGTAACAAAAATTAATCACATAAACATTATTAGACATTTAAAAGCAAAGCATACATAAAAAGCTGTGAACCTTTAAGATTTGACAAGAAAATCTTAAATTTCTCACCATATGACCCATGTAAAGCTTTTGCTCCTGAGATATGAGCATATTTGACTCATGGGCAATGAGTTGAAAAGTCTAGAAAGACATCCATGTGATGATACTAAATACCAAATATCAAAGCTCCATCATCTTCAGAGTTAGTTTCAAATGATGGCATACCTGTACCATAATTTAAAAAATCTTGCTAGAAGTCTTCTAGATGATGGTTGCTATGGACAAAATATAAAAACTCTAAGCCAAGCTGCCCAGTGGTTCTTGAGAAAACGATAAAAAATGTTTAAAAGTTAACGGACGACGGACAAACGCTGATTGCAATAGGTCACCATGACCATTCCAAGGTGACCTAAAAATATGAATTTCTTAACATGATGAACTTTGAACCCTGGGCGTAGCCCGATACGTGACCCCAGGTACATAAATTTCACAAACTTTAGTATACCTGTCCTACCAGTCATGCACATAAAATATTTAAGCTCTTGCATTTAGGGTTTATTAGAAAAAGATTTTTTAAGAAGTACAAAAATTTACCCCTTTCTGCCCCCGACTGGGGCCCCTTTTACCCAAAGCCCCCCCCCCACCTCTTTTCACAAACTGGAATTGGCATCCCCCAATGATGCTTCCGACCAAGTTTGGTTGAAATCCCCTAAGTAGTTCTTGAAAAGAAGATGAAAATGTTTAAAAGTTACCAAAAATGACCCCCTTTTGGTCCCCATTTTAGGCCCCCTTGAACTCCAGCGTTTTAATTTTCACAAACCCAATGATGCTTTTCACCAAGTTAGTTTGAAATTGGCTTAGTACTTCATCAGAAGAAGATGAAAATGTGAATTTTTTAACGTGATGAACTTTGACCTCTGGGTGTGGCCCGATACGTGACCCCAGGTACATAAATTTCACAAACTTTAGTATACCTGTCCTACCAGTCATGCAAATAAAATATTTAAGCTCTTGCATTTAGGGTTTATTAGAAAAAGATTTTTTAAGAAGTACAAAAATTTACCCTTTCTGCCCCTGACTGGGGCCCCTTTTACCCCAAGCCCCCTCAACCCCTTTTCACAAAGTGGAATTGGCATCCCCCAATGATGCTTCCGACCAAGTTTGGTTGAAATCCCCTCAGTAGTTCTTGAAAAGAAGATGAAAATGTTTAAAAGTTACCAAAAATGACCCCCTTTTGGTCCCCATTTTAGGGCCCCCTGACCCCCCAGCCTTTTAATTTTCACAAACCCAATGATGCTTTTCACCAAGTTAGTTTGAAATTGGCTTAGTACTTCATCAGAAGAAGATGAAAATGTGAATTTTTTAACATGATGAACTTTGACCTCTGGGTGTTGCCCCATACATGACCCCAGGGACATGAATTTCACAATTTATAACATACCTGTCCTATTTGTCATGCATACAAAATATTTAAGCTCTAGCATTAACGGTTTATTAGAAGAAGATTTTTAAAGAAGTACCAAAAATTTACCCCTTTTTGCCCCCTATTTGGGCCCCTTTGACCCCCAGAAACCTTATTTTCACAAACTTGAACTGGCATCCCCCAATGATGCTTTCTACCAAGTTTGGTTGAAATCCCCCCAGTAGTTCTTGAGAAGAAGATGAAAATGTTTAAAAGTTCCCAAAAATTACCCCCTTTTGGTCCCCATTTTAGGGCCCCCTGACCCCCCAGCCTTTTAATTTTCACAAATCCGAATAACCATTACCAAATGATGCTTTTCACCAAGTTTGTTTGAAATTGGCTTTGTACTTCATCAGAAGAAGATGAAAATGTGATTTTTTTAACATGATGAACTTTGACCTCTGGGTGTGGCCCCATACATGACCCCAGGGGCATGAATTTCACAATTTATAATATACCTGTCCTAGTTGTCATGCACACAAAATATCTAAGCTCTGGCATTAACGGTTTATAAGAAGAAGATTTTTAAAGAAGTACCCAAAATTACCCCTTTTTGCACCCGATTTGGGCCCCTATGACCCCCAGAACCCCTATTTTCACAAACTTGAATTGGCATCCCCAAATGATGCTTTCTACCAAGTTTGGTTGAAATCCGCCCAGTAGTTCTTGAGAAGAAGATGAAAATGTTTAAAAGTTAACGGACGATGGACGACGACGGACAAACGATGATTGCAATAGGTCACCATGACTATTCGGTCAGGTGACCTAAAAATAGCTTGTTTCATTGCATGTTGAAAAGACAGACACTTATCTGAAAAAAGAAAATAATTTATTATTTCAAAGTAAGAAATCATTTCTCACTTCTTGAGGTGGGTCCCCTTTTAACTCTTTCCTGTTCAAGCCCTTTTTTTTTTGTCCCTATGATTCAGAAAACATTGAAGGAAAAGAAGAAATTGCTTGTAACGAGCGATTTCTTCCTAATCTAAAATATTTTATACCCTACTGAATAGCAATTTTTCAAATTAAATCCACTTTCAATTTTCGTCCACAAAACAATTGGATTTCAACGTGTCTAGAATTTTGTAAAACAGGAAAGGGTTAACAGTAGGGGTAAGATATGATACATACATAGTGACAAGTTCTTCTCCAGTAGTTAACCAGTACTGTTGTCTTTTGTTCTTACAGGCTATATGTAATGTTTGACTGTTAAACCCCACCTGGAAATAAATAGATGGGTCCTTGCGTGCATTTCCAACCATTTCACATGTGCATTAAGCGCACACAATAAATAAATGAGTCCTTGCGTGACATGGTCAACCATTTTACATGTGAGCATGAAGCACACACAATAAATGAATGAGTCCTTGCGTGACATTTCCAACTATTTCACATGTGTGTGAAGTGCTTACATTCAGCAGCCTAGATAGCCATAAAATACCTGCAGAATATTTACTGGTTGTTTAACCCATTACCAGACGACAAAATTTAGACTTTTCCAAATTGATGATAGGTACAGATAGTATCTCAAATTGCACTGAAATTTGGCTGAAATTTGGAAATAAGTGCCAAATGGAATATGAAACATTGTAAAAAAGTGGGATTGTTGGGGAATGTGTTAACCCATTACCAGACAACATAAATTTTAGACTAGTCTATAATCAAAGCAATGGCAGAAGACAATGTTAAGATGATGCATTCTAGAAAACCTTTGTCTTTTAGAGTAGAAAACATTGTGGATAATGAAGAAATTGTTGTTACAAGGAATTTCTTTATTTTCCACTAAACAAGGTTTTTCTTGATGGAAAAAGTTGGATTGAAAAAATTGGAACATTCTAAAATTTAGTTGTGTGGGAATGGGTTCAAAAGGCCCATTAACTACTCACTGAGACAAAATCTATCTCTAAGAATGGAATTACAGCTAAAGACTGGAATCTCTTTTTCCCTTGATCTTGCAGCAGGTACAGTGAGTGAGTTGTAATGAGAACAAACACGGTTTTAGTTTTACCTTCTGTGTGACCTTGGCGACAACAAAACATCTGAAATATATAAAGCAAAACAAAATTTAGTTAAAAGATAAAGAGAATATTTTTGTTTTACTGATTTTGTTTTTGAATAGGGCTTAATACCTCTTTTAATATTATTTCAGTCATATTTCAGTGGCTGGAGCAGCTAACCATGGATTCCTGATATTTCTCAAACCAGTACTACCTCTACATTCTTTCCAAGCCTCCAGCTGCCACCTAGGTTAATGATTATCCACCCATTGGTGGGAGACTAATGTCAGACAAGATATTTGCCATAACTGGGGATTAAGGTATTTCATTTTAAACCTCAGTGAAAATAAAAAAAATTCTCTTCATTTCTTATTATTCAATGACATCAAGCCAAAACAAGAGGCCAATGAGGGCCTGAGACACTCTACTGGCAATCAAGTTTTCCCTTAAAATAATTTGATAAGTTAATTTCATATATGAATGCATAAAATAAAAAAAACAAATTGGACTTTATCCTCTTTATTATTTGAGCAAAAACTCTTAAGGTCCCTTTTACCGTGTTTCAGATGGGCCCACTCCATTTCCAAATGGAAGTTTCCTTATGACTGTACAATCATCCTGTGAAATTTTTAAATTATGGTATTTATCAAAAACAGGATTGTTTTGAATGATAATCTGTAAGGCCCCTTTTCCTTTTTCCAGTGCCAAAATTATTTCATGCATCTTAAAAGAGAATCCGATAAAAACTTTGGACTTTATTGAGCTAACAGGGATATATAAATCAAGTTCTAATAAGGCCCCTTATCCCCTGATACTTTATATACCTAATCCATTTTAAAAAGTATCACAATAATGTTCCGCAGGGTTTAAACACTATACAAAAATCACTCTAATTTTCAATATTTCGGCAAAAATGCCTTTATCAAGAAAAAGAAAATAAATCTTATATCTAGAACATAATTTTACGATCACTCATTATAGCCATTTTGTTTGATCTAATAGAGGATATGATGTCAACGTCGTATGGTAACGTTTGCGCTTAAGCGCGGGAACATCAACATTGCGCAAACGTTACCATGGTTTCAAACAGAATCATCCTAATGATGGTTTAATCATTCTGTGAAAGTTTAAAGTGAATTTGATGAAATATTGGGACTTCATTATGCTTAGAAGAATATTTAAATAAAATTTTCATAGGGCCCCTCTTTACACGATACTTGATGGATTGTTACCAATTCTGAAAAGAACCATCTTTATGATTGTACAACCATTCTGTGAATGTTTGAGGTGAATCCAGTGAAATCTAGGGAAGTCATTGTGTTAACTTGAATACCTAAGTAAGTATTTCATAAGGCCCCTTTTCGTGTTATACTTGGAGGATCAGATCCACTGTCAAAATAAACGATCAAAATAATGGTACAACCGATTATATTGTGTTAATGAGGATTTTAGTTAAATTTTCATAGGGCCCCTTTTCCCATGACACTTAACAAATCAGACCCAATTTGCAAAGGAACAATCCTAAAGATGGTTCAATCATTCTAAAAGTTTGAAGAAAATGATAAAGCCTGAGGACTTTATTGTGATAATGACGTTTTCATAAAAATAATTTTCATAAGTCCCCTTTTTCGTGAAACTTTCGTGATTTCTATTGAAAATGAACATGTACATGTCTGATATATGCAAATAAAATGTTTTAACCAAATAATGGAACAATCATTCTATTAAAGTTTGAAGGGAATCTGATACAGACTAAGAACATTCTTGTGTTAATGAGGATTTTGTAACAATATTTACATACAGACCCTTTTCCTGTGATACTAGACAGATTAGACCCAATTTTGAAAGAAACAATCCTAAAGATGGTAAAAACATTCTGTGGAAAATTTGAACAGAATTCGATGAAAACTGTTGACTTTGTATTGTGGTTACAAATATTTTAAAATGAAATTTTCATAAGGCTCCTATACTGTGATACTTGACAGATCAGGTCTAACGTCCATTTAAATCAGTGGACTTTACTGCATTAGCTTGACTTTTTTAAGTAAATTTTCATGAGGCCCCTTTTCCTGTGTTTCTTGATTGATAGGACCAAATTTCCAAAGGAACAATCCTTATGCTTGTACAATCATTCTGTGAAAGTTTAATTCAATCTGGTTAAATATGGGGACTTCATTGTGTTAACTAAGATTTTTTTAATTAAATTTTCATAAGGCCCCTTTTGTTTGAAGAGAATTCAATGAAAACTGTGGACTCTAGAGAGTAAAGGAGGATCTTTTTATAAAATTTTCATTAGGTCCCTTTCCCTGTGTTTCTTGATGGATAAGACCCAATTTCCAAAGGAACAATCCTTATGATGGTACAATCATTCTGTGAAAGTTTAAAGTGAATTTATTGAAAACTCTTGACTTTAGAGTGTTATTGAGGCTATTTTAATCAAATTTACATAAGTCCCATTTTCCCCTGATAGTTGACAGTTCAGACACACTTTCAAAAGGAACAGTCCTGATAATGGTACAAACTTTCTGTGTAAAATAATAGAATAGACTATATGGTTGTCCTAGGACAATTGCTGTCAAGCCTGCAAAGTTTTGACCATCAACTTAACCTTGACTATCAATTTTAGTGTTTGACCTTGAGCTTTGACCTTGAACTTGAAGCTGTCAAAAAATTTCTTTCAAATGGCAAATCTACTCATGATCAAGAAGAATTGTGCCAATTTATTTTGAAATCCATCCATAATTGTAGGAGAAATGCCCTTGACAATCACAATTTTAGTGTTTGACCTTCAGCTGTGACCTTGACATTAGAACTATCCCAATAATCCTTTCAATTGGCACATCTACTAATGATGGAGAATAATTGTGTGAAGTTTTTTTGAAATCCTTCCATAAATGTAGGAGTAATTGTCCAGACAAATTCGGACGGACTAACGGACTAACGTACTAACGCACTAACACACATACACCAACTTGTCATAGAGAAAACTATGTCTAGCGCACAGCAACTGGCCTGACAAAAAGTAAATCATTTATCAAATATGCTAATGAGTGCAACATCTGACAGCAAAGTCCAGCCACCTTTTGATCCTGGTCTGCAGCTGGCACCATCAGACTAGTCAAATTAAACCTCATTATGAAAGCATTTGAATGCAATTTTTCAAAGGGTTACAGACAGAAAAATATAACCATAAGAGACATATGGGACCTATTTTAATATATTGCTGGGAAGGAGAGTATAAAAACTAAAGAATTACATACCCTTATAACATTTTCAGCATCATCTTGTAGAATATCTAAAGACAGGTATAATATACTGTTGTTGTCCAGTCTGAATTAAACAAGAGGGCCGTTGGCCCTGGGGCGCTCACCTGAGATAAAGGCTCTTTTCCTTTCAACAGTCTAATTTCCTGTTAAGGTTAGGATTATGAAACAAGTGGGCCACAATTACATATAAAGACTATGAACCTGGGGATCCAAAAGTCTAAATTACAAATTCCAAGGCTTTAGTGCTGATTTGAAAGAGGGAAAAAACTTTTCAATGGGTTATAATTTCAGAAATAAGAAAGAAGTCTGTGAACTGATGCTTCATGCCTATAACCCCCCCCCCCCCCCCCCGGGTCCGCCCCTGGAGACCCGAGGATCATAATTTTAGCTATTTTGTAAGAGATCAATAAACTGATGCTTCATGCAAAATATCAAGGCTCTATGCCTTCTGGGTCAGGAGGAGAAGATTCTTAAAGATTATTTTGAAATTTCACTTTTGTTGCCATGGCAACCAGAGTTTTAAATGGATTTCAATTCTTTTAGCTAATTTTAAGGGGGACCACCTAAGGAACATTTCTGCAAAATTTGGTTCAAATTGGCCCAGTGGTTTGGGAGGAGATGTCATTTAAAAATCGTTCTTTATTTCTATATAAAACCCCCCCCAAACTGGAGCTCCCCCCCTGGGGACCCGAGGATCATGATTTTAGCTATCTTGAAAGAGGTCAATAAACTGATGTTTCATGCAAAATATCAAGGCTCTACGCTTTCTGGGTCAGGAGGAGAAGATTTTTAAAGATTATATTAAAATTTTACTTTTGTTGCCATGGCAACCAGAGTTTTTAATGGATTTCAATTCTTTTAGCTATTTTTGAAGGGGACCACCTAAGGAACATTTCTGCCAAATTTGGTTCAAATCGGCCCAGTGGTTTTGGAGGAGATGTCATTTAAAAATCGTTCTTTATTTCTATATAAACCCCACCCCCCTGGGGCTTCGCCCCTGGGGACCCGAGGATCATTATTTTAGCTATTTTGAAAGAGGTCAATATACTGATGCTTCATGCCAAATATCAAGGCTCTACGCCTTCTTGGTCAGGAGGAGAAGATTTTTAAAGATTTTTTTAAAATTTCACTTTTGTTGCCATGGCAACCAGAGTTTTTTACGGATTTCAATTCTTTTAGCTATTTTTGAAGGGGACCACCTAAGGAACATTTCTGCCAAATTTGGTTCAAATTGGCCCAGTGGTTTGGGAGGAGATGATGTTTAAAAAATCGTTCATTATTTCTATATAAACCCCACCCCCCTGGGGCTCCGCCCCTGGGGACCCGAGGATCATGATTTTAGCTATTTTGAAAGAGGTCAATGTACTGATGCTTCATGCAAAATATCAAGGCTCTACGCCTTCTTGGTCAGGAGGAGAAGATTTTTAAAGATTTTTTTAAAATTTCACTTTTGTTGCCATGGCAACCAGAGTTTTTAACGGATTTCAATTCTTTTAGCTATTTTTGAAGGGGACCACCTAAGGAACATTTCTGCCAAATTTGGTTCAAATTGGCCCAGTGGTTTGGGAGGAGATGTTGTTTAAAGAAATTGTTGACGGACGACGCACGACACACGACGCACGACGCACGACGGACGGACGCCGGACAAAAGGGGATCACAATAGCTCACTTGAGCACTACGTGCTCAGGTGAGCTAAAAATATGTATATGTAATGTTGATCTACAAGAATATTAATATATATTACTCATTACCAGATGATATTTGACTCTTACGGGATTGGAACCTACGCGGATACAGCACCACAGCGCTGCAATGATCAACGTCTTTAACCTCTGGGCTACCGCAACATCCCCCAAAAAAGGGATGTTCAAATAACGCGTAAAAAGCTTCCCCACACTACAGGACACTCCGTATAAGGGTTCAATTTTTAGAAATTCTATTTATAGTATTTTGAATTCCCTAAGCTGAAATAAGAATTCTCAAATAATTCTCTCAATAAAATTTTGGACTGGTCAAATTCAAAGAAGCTGCTGTCAAAAATTTTTAGTTAATGAAATTTTTAACAACTTTATACTTGAGATAGAAAATATTGTTGATAATGAAGAAATTACTTGTAACAAGCAATATTTTCATTTCCACAAGGTTTTCCAACGATTTTTTCTTGAGGGATGTAAAAAAGCTGAATAGTGTGGAAATGGTTTAATTATTCCCACTTAAACCCTCCTTTTTACGCCCCTCCAGAAAAAAGCTTTGGAAAACATTGTGGGAAAAGAAGAAATTGCTTGTACCAAGCAACTTCTTCATTATCCACAATATTTTCCATTCTAAAAAAAACGAAAACATTTAAAATTCCATCAACTTGAAATTGTCATCTTCAGCTTCTTGGACTTTGGACCAGTCTAAAATTTTGTTATGTGGGAATGGGTTAAGAATATTCTTATTTTAACACAAGAGACGAAGTTGTCAAAAACCAAGTTTTTAATGGCTTCAAATCTGTAATGAATTGCACGAGTAGTTGCGCACACAAGAATTTTGACATGAAGTCTAATTTTTGAGTGATGCAGAATTGAATCACAAAACACTGTTAATATGAGCTAGGTCACATAAAAACAAGCGTTTGGTTTCATTGAAATCTGTCAAAGATGGTAGAAGTTGTGAACACAAAAATTTCGACAACAAGTTTTCTTTTTGCATGACGCAGCATTAAATAAAATACTGATGATATATGCTAGGTCACATTAAGACAATTATTTGGTGAAAATTACATCATAATCCATCAAGAATTGTAGGTGTAGTTATGCACAAAAGAATTTTGACAATAAGTCTCCTTTTTGCATGACACAGCATTAAATCACAAAATGATGATAACATGCACTTTGTCTCGCCATGAAGATGAACATTTCGTGAAATTTAATCAAAATCCGTCCAGAATTGTAGGACAAGGTAATGTTTATGCCTACCAAGCTCATCATCTGCCTGCCAAGCCTAACATCCACCACATTAATCTATTAACCAGATTTGTCCTTCAGAAATCCTGGTCAAACTCAAATATATTCATTTCTTTTGCATTCTAAATGAGAGTAAGACTTTGTAATTTTAAATTCAAAATAAGTACTTTGTTGTATTAAATCCTATTCCAGGTATTCCTTTTTCTTTAACCCATTACCAGCCAACAAATTTTTTATTGGTCCACATTCAAAGAAGTCAAATTCAAAATATACACATAATCTTGCAGCATTTCAGGTAATTATGTTAACCCATTACCTGTAGACAGATCTTGACTGGTCCAAATTCAAAGAAGTTGCAGCCAACAATTTTTAGTTCATTAAACTTTTAAAATCATTGCCTGAAGAGGTAGAAAACATAATGGATAGTCAAAAAAGAGTGCAATGGTCACAATATGTGCCACATACTAGCCACAAGAAATTTTGCATTAAGCCCCATTTTACAGTAATGCAGCATAAAATGGCAAAACCCCGACGATATGTCCATGAACATTTTGTGAAAATTTCACTGGAATTTATTTGTAAATGTAAACAAGAAATTTTACATTAAGCCCCCATTTCCTATGACTTAGCCTTAAATGGCAAAAGGTTAGGTGACTAGGAAAATTCTTTGAAGTTTTATTCGAATTTGTCCTTAACCCTTTCCTGTTTTCCAAAATTTTAGACCTGTCCATTTTCAAAGAAGTTGCAGACGACAATTAAAAGTGAGCGCAATTTTAAAAGTAACCAACCTATAGGGTAGAAAATATTGTGGGATGAGAAGAAATTGCTTGTTACAAGCAATTTCTTCTTATCCCACAATATTTTCTCAAGTATAAAAACTCAGGGAGGTAAAATCCAGGGATTAACCAGGAAAGGGTTAAATGTAGATGTGTACACAAGGATGAATGGGATGGATAGGCAGACCGAGATGATGATACCCATATACCAAAATTGAAATCCACTCTAAAAACTTATGATTTTATTTTAGAACAAGATTGATTATTAGAAAAACTTATGAACAAACTGCTCAGCAATCATTGATCTTAACCTATTCCCACACAGTGACGCTTTTGGACGCCCCTCAAGAAAAACAATTGTGAAAACATTGTGTAAAATGAAGTAATTGCTTGTAACACAATGTTTTCTATTGAGAATTTTGAACAAATCTAAAATTTCATAAACTTAAAATTGTTGTCTGCAACTTCTTTCAATTTAGACCAGTCTGAAATTGTACAGTGTACGAATGGGTTACGAGCTAATCTTCAGCACTTTGTTCACAGGTGAGCTAGAAATTATGCTAGAAATTATTCTGAGCATTTAATGCTCATGAGTAAATAGTTACAGCATATACTCTTTCAAACGCAGGTATAACTTACTCAACTTCTCCAGCCCTCAAACTAGACGTCCGTGGTCTGACTGTAAGATTTTGCGTCACGTCACTGTCTTCTTCCTCATCGTCAGAAAACGTAATACGGGTATAGAGCTTCTTCTGCTCTATCAATTCCTCAACCTTAGCGTGAAGAGATTGCTGTTCAGTTCCTAAAAATATTTGAAACACAAAAAAAAGTGGAAATCATTCATAGACCTATATGTATTAATGGTTTCCTGTTTTGCAAAATTTTAGACCTGTCAAAATTCAAAGGTTTTGCAAAAGAAAATTCAATGTTTTCTCGATTATAAAATCACAGAGACGTCAAAGCCAGAGATTGAACAGGAAAAGGTTTATCAAAAGCATAAGTGTCAAGTTTTCAAGGTTTAACCAATTCCCAAACAATGGTGCTTTTGGCGCCCCTCAAGAAAAACAATTTGAAAAATATTGTGTAAAATGAACAAATCGCAGCTTTTAACAAGCAATTTATTAATTTTTAAACAATTAATCCTATCCAGGAAATTGAAAAAAATCTTAAACTTCATAAACTTTGAATTGTTGTCTGCAACTACTTTCATTTTGGACCAGTCTAAAATTTTGCCATCCGGTAATGGGTTAAAGTAAACAATAGCATATAAATAGCTGTATGTAATAAGTTCAGATCATAAAGCTTTAACCAATTAGTACACAATTCACCTTTTTGATGCCACTCAGAAATAGGTTTAGGTAGACAATGTTGAAACAAGCTAATTTTTCATTTCAGACAGAGTTTACAACTCCAACAAAAATGTCTAAAATTCCACCAGATTAAAATTGTCATCTGCACTTTCTTCCAGTTCTGAACAGTTTTAATTTTATTGTCTGGAATTTGATGAACTGTGAACCTTTGTATATGAGAAGTTGCCCAAAACATTGATGATTAACCCTTTCCTGTTCACATCCGGGATCTTAAGTTGCTGTGATTTTATACTTTAGAAAACATTGTGGAAAAAGAAGAAATTGCTTGTAACAAGCAATTTCTTCTTTTCCCACAATATTTTCTACCACATAGAATGATTTCATTTCAAATCAAATCCAATTTTTATTGTCGACTACAACCTCCTTCAACTTGGAACAGTCTAAAACAAGAGGCCAATGAGGGCCTGAGACGCTCTACTGGTTATCAAGTTTTCCGTTAAAGGAAATCTGATATTTAACCCTTTCCTGGATAAACCCAGGATTTTACGTCACTGTGATTTTATACTTGAGAAAACATTGTGGAAAAAGGAGAAATTGCTTATAATAAACAATTTCTCCTTTTCCCACAATGTTTTCTACCACATAGGATGGTTCAATTTGGAATTGCATCCAGTTTTCATTGTCATCTGCATCCTTTTCCAATTTGGACCAGTCTAAAATTTCAAAAACCAGGAAAGGGTTAAGGAAGTTAGTTACTCAAAGAAGAATGCATAAAGAAAAAAAAAAGGGTTTTATCCCCTTTATTATTTTAAGCAACAATCCTCAAGGCCCCTTTTCCCGTGTTTCATGACAGATCCACTCCATTTCCAAAAGAAAGTTACCTTATGACCCTACAATCATTCTGTGAAATTTTCATCAGAATCTGACAATAATTGTGGACTTTATCACATAAACAGGATTGTTTTGAATGAAAATCAATAAGGCCCCTTTTCCTGTGTTTTCTGATGGATCAATTTCATTCCAAAAGGAACTTCCCTTACCCCCCTACAATTGTCCTGTGAAATTTAAAACACAATTTGATAATGATTGTGATCTTCATCACATACACAAGAATGTTTTAAATGATAATCTGTAAGGCCCCTTTTCCTGTGTTTCTTGAAAAAAATGATAGTTATGACCTTCCAATCATTCTGTGAAAGTTTCAACAAAATCTGATCAAAGCTGTGGGCTTCATTGTGTTAACAGGGTTTTATTAATTGAAATTTCATATAGCCCCTTTTCCTATGTTACTTGATGGATCTGAACCAATTCCAAAGGGAACTCTACTTACAAAAGTATAATTATTCTGTTTGAGTATAAAGACAACCCCATCTCATCTGTGGACTTACAAGCATTAATTAAGAATTTTTAATTGAATTTTCCTAAGGCCCCTTTTCCTATATTTCTCAATGGATCAGACCCAATTCGAAAGGAACAATCCTTATGATGGTACAATCATTATGTGAAAGTTTGAAGTCGATCAGGTGAAATCTAGGCCCATGATGTGTTTTTTTATTAAATTTTCATAGGGCCCCTTTACCCATTAAACTTGATGGATCAAACCTACTTCCAAAAGGAACAATCCATTTAATGTAATAATCATTCTGTGAATGTTTGAAGAGAATTTGTTGAAAACTATGGACTCTATTGTGATTACGAGGACTTTTTCAATCCAATTTTAATCAAGCCCCTTTTTCCAGTGGTCCTTGACTAATCATACCAAATTTTGAAAGGAACAATTCTTATGATGGTGCAATCATTCTGTAGAAGTTTGAAGTCAATCAGATGAAAACTGTGGACTCTAGAGTGTTACTAAAGATCTTTGAATTAAATTTTCATAAGGCCCCTTTTCTTGTGTTTCCTGAGGAATCATATCCGATTCCGAAAGGAACAATCCTTATGATGGTACAATCATTCTGTGAAAGTTTGAAGAGAATCCGTTGAAAATTGTTGGCTCTAGATTATTAATGAGGATTTTTTATTTAAATTTTCAAAGGCCCCTTTTCCTGTGTTTCTTGACGGATCATACCTAATTTCGAAAGGAACAATCCTTATGATAGTACAATCATTCTGTGAAAGTTTGAAGGGAATCCGATGAAAACTGTTTACTCCAGAGTGTTAACTAGGATTTCCTAAAAGATTTTTCAATTAAAATTTCATAAGGTCCCTTTTCCCATGTTTCCTGGGAAAACTGATGAAAACTCTGGACTCTAGAGTGTTAACGAGGATTTTTTAATAAAATTTTAATAAGGCCACTTCTCCGGTGTTTCTTGATGGATCATACCCATTTTCGAAAGGAACAATCCTTATGATGGTACAATCATTCTGAGATTGTTTGAAGAGAATCCGATGAAAACTGTGGACTCTATAGTGTTAACGAGGATTTTTAATGGAATTTTTAATCAAATTTTCATAGGCCCCTTTTCCCATGTTTCTTGACGGATCATACCCAATTTCAAAAAGAAAGATCCTTATGGTGGTACAATCATTCTGTGAAAGTTGAAATACAATCAGGTGAAAACTGTGGACTCTAGAGTGTTAATGAGGATTTTTTGTTGGATTTTCATAAGGCCTTTCTTCCTGTGTTGCTTGACAGATCATACCCGTTTTCGAACGGAACGATCCTTATGATGGTACAATTATTCTGAGAGAGTTTGAAGAGAATCCGATGAAAACAGTGTTCTCTAGAGTGCTAACGAGAATTTTTAATGAAATTTTCGATTAAATTTTCATAAGGCCCTTTTTCCCATGTTTTCTTGACGGATCATACCCAATTGGTACAATCATTCTGTGAAAGTTTGAATAGAATCCGATGAAAACTGTGGACTCAAGAGTGTTAACAAGGATTTTTTAATTAAATTTCAATAAGGCCCCTTTTCCCATATTTCTTGACGGATCTGATCCAATTTCAAAAGGAACAATTCTTATGATGGTACAATCAGTCTGTAAAAGTTTGAAGGGAATCATGAAAACCGTGGACTCTAGAGAGTTAACAAGGAAAAGTTTAACGGACGGACGCCGGACAGACGATGAACGCACAGATGTCAGACGGGAAAAAGCCATCGCAATAGCTCTAGTTGCCTTCGGCCAGTAGAGCTAAACAAGAGGACCATGATGGTCCTATATCGCTCACCTGAGACATCTGCAAATTACAGCAAAATAAACAAGCGGCCCAGTGGGCCTTAACGGTCACCTGAGTAAAAGAGCACCAAGACAAGTGATTTTGTTTGAAAGAATTAGAAAAAGGTTTGGTTGAAATCCCCTCAGTAGTTCTTGAGAAGAAGATGAAAATGTTTAAAAGTTACCAAAAATGACCCCCTTTTGGTCCCCATTTTAGGCACCCCTGACCTCCAGCCTTTTAATTTTCACAAATCTGTATAATCAGTACCCAATGATGCTTTTCACCAAGTTAGTTTGAAATTGGCTTAGTACTTCATCAGAAGAAGGTGAAAATGTGAATTTTTTAACATGATGAACTTTGACCTCTGGGTGTGGCCCCATACATGACCCCAGGGACATGAATTTCACAATTTATAATATACCTGTCCTAGTTGTCATGCACACAGAATATTTAAGCTCTGGCATTAACGGTTTATTAGAAGAAGATTTTTAAAGAAGTACCAAAAATTACCCCTTTTTGGCCCCTATTTGGGCCCCTATGACCCCCAGAACCCCTATTTTCACAAACTTGAATTGGCATCCCCCAATGATGCTTTCTACCAAGTTTGGTTGAAATCCGCCCAGTAGTTCTTGAGAAGAAGATGAAATAATTAAAAGTTACCAAAAATTACCCCCTTTTGGTCCCCATTTTAGGGCCCCCTGACCCCACAGCCTTTTTATTTCCACAAATCTGAATAACCATTACCAAATGATGCTTTTCACCAAGTTTGTTTGAAATTGGCTTTGTACTTCATCAGAAGAAGATGAAAATGTGAATTTTTTAACATGATGAACTTTGACCTCTGGGTGTGGCCCCATACATGACCCCAGGGGCTTGAATTTCACAATTTACAATATACCTGTCCTAGTTGTCATGCACACAAAATATTTAAGCTCTGGCATTAACAGTTTATTAGAAGAAGATTTTTAAAGAAGTACCAAAAATTACCCCTTTTTGGCCCCTATTTGGGCCCCTATGACCCCAAGAACCCCTTTTTTCACAAACTTGAATTGGCATCCCCCAATGATGCTTTCTACCAAGTTTGGTTGAAATCCGCCCAGTAGTTCTTGAGAAGAAGATGAAATAATTAAAAGTTACCAAAAATTACCCCCTTTTGGTCCCCATTTTAGGGCCCCCTGACCCCACAGCCTTTTTATTTTCACAAATCTGAATAACCATTACCAAATGATGCTTTTCACCAAGTTTGTTTGAAATTGGCTTTGTACTTCATCAGAAGAAGATGAAATTGTGAATTTTTTAACATGATGAACTTTGACCTCTGGGTGTGGCCCCATACATGACCCCAGGGGCATGAATTTCACAATTTACAATATACCTGTCCTAGTTGTCATGCACACAAAATATTTAAGCTCTGGCATTAACAGTTTATTAGAAGAAGATTTTTAAAGAAGTACCAAAAATTACCCCTTTTTGGCCCCTATTTGGGCCCCTATGACTCCCAGAACCCCTATTTTCACAAACTTGAATTGGCATCCCCCAATGATGCTTTCTACCAAGTTTGGTTGAAATCCGCCCAGTAGTTCTTGAGAAGAAGATGAAAATGTTTAAAAGTTAACGGACGTCGGACGACGCACGACGGACGACGCACGACGCACGACGACGGACAAACGATGATTGCAATAGGTCACCATGACCATTCAGTCAGGTGACCTAATAAAACAAAAATAAAATTTTGGGCTTTGTACAAACAATCCAGGAATGCTTTACAATACAAGAGGGCCGTTGGCCCTGGGGCGCTCACCTGAGTTAAGGCTCTTTTCTTTCAACGGTCTAATTTCATGTTAAGGTTAGGATTATGAAACAAGTGGGCCACAATTACATATAAAGACTATGAACCTGGGGATCCAAAAGTTCCAAGGCTTTAGTGCTGATTTGAAAGAAGGAAAAAACTTTTTCCATGGGTTATAATTTCAGAAATAAGAAAGAAGTCTGTGAACTGATGCCTCATGCCTATACCCCCCCCCCCCTTGGAGACCCGAGGATAATGATTTTAGCTATTTTGTAAGAGATCAATATACTGATGCTTCATGCAAAATATCAAGGCTCTACGCCTTCTGGGTCAGGAGGAGAAGATTCTTAAAGATTATTTTGAAATTTCACTTTTGTTGCCATGGCAACCAGAGTTCTTAACAGATTTCAATTCTTTTAGCTAATTTTAAGGGGGACCACCTAAGGAACATTTCTGCCAAATTTGGTTCAAATTGGTCCAGTGGTTTGGGAGGAGATGTCATTTAAAAAATCATTCTTTATTTCTATATAACCCCCCCCCCTTGGGCTCCGCCCCTGGGGGACCGGGGATCATGATCTTAGCTATTTTGAAAGAGGTCAATATATACTGATGCTTCATGCAAAATATCAAGGCTCTACGCCTTCTGGGTCAGGAGGAGAAGATTTTAAAAGATTATTTTAAAATTTTACTTTTGTTGCCATGGCAACCACAGTTTTTAACAGATTTAAATTCTTTTAGCTTTTTTTGAAGGGGACCACCTAAGGAACATTTCTGCTAAAATTTGGTTCAAATCGGCCCAGTGGTTTGGGAGGAAATGTCATTTATAAAATCATTATTGATTTCTATATAACACCCCCCCCCCCTGTGGCTCCGCCCCTGTGGACCCGAGGATCATGATCTTAGCTAATTTGAAAGAGGTCAATATACTGATGCTTCATGTAAAATATCAAGGCTCTACGCCTTCTGGGTCAGGAGGAGAAGATTTTTAAAGATTATTTTAAAATTTTACTTTTGTTGCCATAGCAACCAGAGTTTTTAACGGATTTCAATTCTTTTAGCTATTTTTGAAGGGGACCACCTATGGAACATTTCTGCCAAATTTGGTTCAAATTGGTCCAGTGGTTTGGGAGGAGATGTCGTTTAAAGAAATTGTTGACGGACGACGGATTGACGCCGGACAAAAGGGGATCACAATAGCTCACTTGAGCACTACGTGCTCAGGTGAGGTTAAAAAATGAATGCCTTTGGCTTTATTGTTTAATCCATTACCAAACTATCCCTGAATTTGTCACCCTCAGGGAAAAAAGGTTTAAAAAAGCATTGTGAGAAAGGGAGTGACAAGCCATATCTCCATTTCTATTTAAGAATTCTTTCAATGCCATTTATGCAATTTTCGACCGCAGGAGCAGAGACGTTTTTTATCCTCAGAGCATATTTTCCTGTAACATAGAACAAAATTATTTAGTCATACTACTTTTGAAGTTGTTTTCCAAAATTTTGGACCTATAGGGCAGTGCCATGTTTTATCCCAGGGCTAAGATTTTAGCTAACATGGTAAAGAACTATCTGTTCATGCAATATACCAAATATGAATGCCTTAGACTTTGTAGATTGGGAGGAGAAGACCGTTGAACCTGGTCTAATTGAGCATTGTTACGAACTTTGGACACCCAGGGAAGGGGTGCCTTTTAACCTACAGGCATAATTTAATCAAAATTGATAGATAACAGCCAGGCTATGCTACATTCAAATATATAAATTCCTTCCGCCTTAAAATGAAGAATTTTTTTTTAACATACTCAAATTTTGTGTTTTTCCCAATTTTTTTACCTCTAGTGCAGGGCCGTTTTTGACCCTAGGAGGACAACTTTAAGTGCTATAGTACAAAACCATCTAGTTATGCTACATACCCAATATGAATATCCTAGACCCTATAGTTTAAGAGGAGAAGTCTTTTGAAATTGCTCTAATTAAGCATTTTTCCAAACTTAGGACTTGAGGGGCGTGGCCATTTTTGACCACCGAGATTAGATATTCAAAAACTTGGTAGAAAAACCATATGATTAAACTCTATACAAAATATAAAGGTATTTGGCCTTGTAGTCTATGAAAAAAAAACGACAAAGATTTACTAAAATTTCCCATTTTCTTATGCCGCGGTTACAACAGTTTTTCACGGAATGAAATACTTTTAACAACTTTTGTAGAACTTCACCCAAGGAACATCCCTGCAAAGTTTCAGCTTGATTGACCTACTGGTTCAGGAGGAGAAGATCTTTAAAGATATTTAAAGAATTATTAAAGGTTCCAATATTCAAATGCCGCGGCAACCAGAGTTTTTGACGGAATTAAATTCTTTTAACAACTTTTGTAGAACTTCACCCAAGGAACATCCCTGCAAAATTTCAGCTTGATTGGCCAACTGGTTTAGGAGGAGAAGATTTTCAAAGACATTAGAAGAATTACTAAAGATTCCAATATTCAAATGCCACGGCAACCAGAGTTTTTGACAGAATTAAATTCTTTTAACAACTTTTGAAGAACTTCACCCAAGGAACATCCCTGCAAAGTTTCAGCTTGATTGGCCTACTGGTTTAGGAGGACAAGATTTTTAAAGAAATTGTTGACAGACGGACTGACGACGGACAACGACCGATCACAATAGCTCACCTTGCACTATTTCTAGAGATCACTTCCCGAGACCTTTGTCACGTCTATTGCCACTAGTCTCAAACATGTAGTTTTACTTGGAAATTAGTTGCCATTATTTTGCAAAATTAATGGTCAGTAATGTAAAATAATAAATACAATGGTTGGTTGAGGAGCTTAATGTTTTTACTACAGATTAAGCTGCTGTACTGTAGATCGGGTAATTTTTGCGTCATCTTACTTCCCTGTGAGCAGGACCCAAAGATTTATCAGTGTTTTCATGATTTCGCAAGCGGCCTTCTGGTACTTCTCTAATTTCCGTAAGTATCTCCTGAATACATCAGTGAATAAGAATAGTTATACATCCTTGTTTTACTTTGTACCTATCTGTACTTTTCTGTATGAAATGGTTCCAGGGCGCCGTTTTACTAAAGTTTTCATAAGAATTTTCGTAACTTTAAGTTTACGACAAAACTTACGTACACCCTAAGTGCGTTTTACTAAACTTGCGTAAGTTTATCGTAGACGTAAGTATATTTGTGTCGTATCTGTGATAAAGGAGAATACAATAATAGTGCACGTCGATTGATATCTCTTTTAACATTTAACACAAACCTCACCTTAGAAATAATGAATTGAAAAATAAAAAAACAGTATACTTTAATTTGTCGAGATAGAAGAAATCTAAAACCATAACAGAGATATCTAGCCGGTGTAAATGTAATACCGACTTATCTAAATTCTCATAAAATGTGACGTCACGTAGTAATGAATGACGTAATCATGACGCACAAAATACAACAAATTCATAGAAAACAATACACTATTTTGTCTAGACACCGATATTTAAGAGATGAAGAGAATATTTATTGTTTTCATGGAGGTATATGAATACACGAAGCAGATTCATACATAAGTGTGATTAGGTTTTTCGGTTCATACCTCCATGAAAACAATTTTGATAGATGAAACTAAAAATTAAATTATTTATGAATGAACTTTAAGGAGTAAATATAGACAAAACCTTGGACTGATCATGTTTGAAGGAAATGTAGACGACGATTCAATGTTACAATAGGAAAATAAGTAGATTTCTATTGGCCTGCTTATTTTACAAAGAAGAAATATTTTTGTAAAAGGAGAAAAATGTTTATTATCAATGTATCCTTTAGCCAGACTGTTTCGATTTCATTTTTTAGTTTATTTCTCGTTCGTAAGGTAACGGAACTTGCAAAACTCACAATATATAAAGAACCGAAAGTAAAATCAGTTTTGTTTCTCTTATTATTTATTAATTTTGTTATTACCTCGATCATTTACTGAAATTTACCAAATAATCATTATAAATAGATAGTTATTACAGTGCCAAATTGTGAAAATGTTTAATTTCACTTATGATCCTACTTACACCACGTCTTTCTGAACGTAATTTTACGCAATATTTACGTTAATCTTAGTAACGAACATATTTAGTAAGACGCACTTATGATTAAAATCTGAACGTACGCAAAAACTTACGAAAAAAGCGATCGTAAGGACTTTAGTAAAACGGCCCCCAGATTCTTGAATTCGCTAGCTCATTGCCTGGCTGATATAAGAGGAAATAAAACCCTTGCTAAAAAAAAACCAATTTACAGTATTTGAAACATTCAAGTCATCAAACCAACTTAATTAAAGTGTTGTAAAAAGTTCCAAATTCACTTCCAGTCTAAATGTATGATTTAATTGATCTTTCGAGTTTTTGATTGATAGATAAGATCCATCTATTTCTTATCAAGTTGAGTATTACCTTGTAATTCAGGATCTGTTGACATGTTACTATGGGAACTATGCTGGGAGGCTATGCTGACGTTGGGTGAAGCCCGATTTTGGGACTGGGCACTCTGAGGTCTACTACTTGCATTGCTTGGCATCCTGCCATCTTCCTCTGCATCATAATTGGATGATCTAGAGGAGGCGGAGACTGGCCTTCTCTGATTGGTTGAGAAAACATCTGGAGTGTTTCTACTTGATAATCTCTCATGGTCTGACATGTCTGATTCTCTATTGGCTGATTCAAAATTTGAAGAAACATGATTGGACAAATTTGATTCACTATCAGAATCTTTGTTATTATCATAAAATGGCATAGGGGAATATGAACTCTGGACAGAATTTCTCTTAGCACCAGTAACTGGTGTGAATCTTGCTGGTGTGTTGTTGTTTGAACTCCTCGATGGTGTGCTGGTATTAGATTGTCTACTTGGCGAACTTCTCTGGGAATGTTGAGAAAATTTGGAAGAGTTGGCAGTTACATAGAAATCATTTTCTTCATTTCCACTTTCAAAAGAATCAGATTCATTTTCTTTGCTATATATACTTGGCTCTTCAGCAGTAGAGACTGCTTCATTTAAACTAGAATGAATTGTTTTGACATATGTATTGTTTGAACTTTCACTCATATTGTTTGTAGCATCATTATCAGTTTCATCCATGTTATAGATAACTTTAGACCGAACATCTCTCACCATATCCTTATATTGCACATTGTCAGAAGTATTTGCTTCATTCATTATATCAATATCTTCAACATCATTGGCTGATTTAAATGTTTCATTCATAGTTTCATCTAAATCTGCATTAACAATATCATCAACTCTAGCTTTCAGCATTTCTGTAAAAGTTCCACTATGAGCTTTAGCTTTATTAGTTTTAACATGATTATCTATACTAGCTTTTCTTTCTACTTTCTCATATAATTCATCTATTTGTTCATTTGTGGATACATTATCTATTGCACTATTCCCACTATCAAGAACATCTACAGTCTTTACAGATTCATTGTCTTCAGTACCATCACCAGGTATTCGTTCACTCGGTGCTAAATCCTTATCCCAATCTATTGGTACATAATCTGGTTCATCTTTTGTAGATTTTTTTATTGCACTTGAAAGTTTGAGATCATCTAATGGTGGAATCTCTATTTTACCACTAATTTGTGGATCGTCAGAAGTTGCTTGATTCTCTTCAATTTCATCAGTAACACTGGATACAGAAACAAACTTTCGCTTCTTTTTCTTATTTTTCTGTGGTTTTCCTTTCTTATTTATTCTAATCACTTCTAATTCTGGAGAGTTTATGCCAGTCAAATTGGTATCACTGAAGAGATAACAAGGTAAATTGGAGACTTAACCCATTCCCACTTTATGCTTTGAGAAAAAAAAACTTTGAAAAGCATTGTGGAAAATGAAGAAATTGCTTGCAAAAAGTAATCTGTCATTTTCTCAAAATGTTTTCAACCTTTTCTACCTATTTTTACTAACTTGGTGCACTTTGAATTGTCACATGAAACTTCTTTAACAATGGACTAGCCAAAATTTTACCAATATTATTTTCTATCGAATAAGAACAAAAAATTGTTTAATATTCCAACATCTGCAAATTGTCTTCTGCAACTTCTCTCAATTTGGACAGGTCCAAAATTTTTGTCATCTGGTGAATGCTTAATTTCAATGTTTTACCTTGAACAATGACCTTGATCTTGGAGCTATCTGAACAATTGTGTAAAGTTGTTTTGAAATCCATCCATAACTGAAGGAGCTATGCGGCGAACAAGGTCAATTTTTACCTTTGATCTTGAGCTGTGACCTTGCTATCTAACTTTTCTTTCAAATGATACATATTTTAATGATGGAGAATAATTGTGCCAAATTATTTTGAAATCCATCCATAATTGAAGGAGATATGCTGCAAACAAGGTAAATTTTGACCTTTGACCCAGAACTGTGACTTTGATCTTGGAGCTATCTTATTTTTTTTTCAAATGGTATATCTGTTCACAAAAGAGAACAATATTGCCAAGTTATTTTGAAATCAATTCATGATTGAAGGATCTATGCTGTGAAAAAGGTCAATTTTGACCTTTGACCTTGGCCTTAGGTCTTGAGGCTATCCAAAAACTGGGAAAAGTACCTCGGCCCAGTATCATAGGGAATTCACATACTAAGTTTCATCCAGTTTGGCCCAGGCCCTTCAGGGGGCATAAAAAGCATCATTATGTGTGATTGGGCTATTTCTAAAATTTGACCTAGTGACCTACTTTTTCAACAAATTGAAACTTGATTGAGATATTATGAGAAGCACTCTTACCAAGTATCAAGACATTTGAGGCAGAAAAATCTGACAAACTTTTAATGCCCATGAGACTCAGTATTGAGCTTGACGATACATAATGAAGACAAACCTTCCCTAGTGCTGCCATGGTTTTTATCTAATCACAAATCTTTGGAGGATTATGGTAAAGATTCACCCAAGGATTATTCTTGTGAAATTTGTTCAAATTCTGTGCACCACTTTATGAGGAGATAATTTTGATAGTTAACAGAGGAACAAACAGATATATACATAGAGAAAACACAATACAGCCAGCAGACTGAACAAGAGGGCCGTTGGCCCTGGGGCGCTCACCTGAGATAAAGGCTCTTTTTCTTTCAACAGTCTAATTTCATGTTAAGGTTAGGATTATGAAACAAGTGGGCCACAATTACATATAAAGACTATGAACCTGGGAATCCAAAAGTCCAAATTACAAATTCCAAGGCTTTAGTGCCGATTTGATGGAAGGAAAAAACTTTTTCCATGGGTTATAATTTCAAAAATAAGAAAGAAGTCTGTGAACTTATGCTTCATGCCTATACCCCCCCCCCCCTGGGTCTGCCCCTGGAGACCCGAGGATCATGATTTTAGCTATTTTGTAAGAGGTCAATATACTGATGCTTCATGCAAAATATCAAGGCTCTACGCCTTCTGGGTCAGGAGGAGAAGATTCTTAAAGATTATTTTCAAATTTCACTTTTGTTGCCATGGCAACCAGAGTTTTTAACGGATTTCAATTCTTTTAGCTATTTTTGAAGGGGACAACCTAAGGAACATTTCTGCCAAATTTGGTTCAAATCGGCCCAGTGGTTTGAGAGGAGATGTCATTTAAAAAATCGTTCTTTATTTCTATAATAACCCCTACCCCCTGGGGCTCCGCCCCTTGGGACCCGAGGATCATGATTTTAGCTATTTTGTAAGAGGTCAATATACTGATGCTTCATGCAAAATATCAAGGCTCTACGCCTTCTGGGTCAGGAGGAGAAGATTTTTAAAGATTATTCTAAAAATTCACTTTTGTTGCCATGGCAACCAGAGTTTTTAACGGATTTCAATTCTTTTAGCTATTTTTGAAGGGGACCACCTAAGCAACATTTCTGCCAAATTTGGTTCAAATCGGCCCAGTGGTTTGAGCAGAGATGTCATTTAAAAAATCGTTCTTTATTTCTATATAAACCCCACCCCCTGGGGCTCCACCCCTGGGGACCCGAGGATCATGATTTTAGCTATTTTGAAAGAGGTCAATATACTGATGCTTCTTGCAAAATATCAAGGCTCTACGCCTTCTGGGTCAGGAGGAGTAGATTTTTAAAGATTATTTTTAAATTTCACTTTTGTAGCCATGGTAACCAGAGTTTTTCACGGATTTCAATTCTTTTAGCTATTTTTGAAGGGGACCACCTGAGCAACATCTCTGCCAAATTTGGTTCAAATCGGCCCAGTGGTTTGAGTGGAGATGTCATTTAAAAATTCGTTCTTTATTTCTATATAAACCCCACCCCCCTGGGGCTCCGCCCCTGAGGACCCGAGGATCATGATTTTAGCTATTTTGAAAGAGGTCAATATACTGATGCTTCATGCAAAATATCAAGGCTCTATGCCTTCTGGGTCAGGAGGAGAAGATTTTTAAAGATTATTTTAAAATTTCACTTTTGTTGCCATGGTAACCAGATTTTATCACGGATTTCAATTCTTTTAGCTATTTTTGAAGGGGACCACCTAAGGAACATTTCTGCCAAATTTGGTTCAAATTGGCCCAGTGGTTTAGGAGGAGATGTTGTTTAAAGAAATTGTTGACGGACGACGCACGACACACGACGCACGACGGACGACGGACGGACGCCGGACAAAAGACGATCACAATAGCTCACTTGAGCACTACGTGCTCAGGTGAGCTAAAAATGTGCCCTCTAAAGTGCACAAAAGATATTTCTAAGATTTGACCCAGTGACCTACTTTTTTATCCTATCTACTCAATATTGATTTTGTCTGAGATATTATGATACAACTGCCTGGACAAATATCAAAACATTGGAGGCAAAAAAGGACCTAGTGTGCACATAAGGTATTTTCAAGACCTACTGATCATATATGGGACATTATGATGACGTTCAATCTGACCAAAAATCAAGTCAAATCAATAAAAAAATGTGGCCTCTAGAATGTACTCAAGGTACATATATTTCTAAGAGTGACCTACTTTTTTACCAAATTAGACCAAATATCAAACTAGGCATAGATATGACAACAATCATTCTTACTAAATATCAATAGTTTCAGGCAAAAAAAAGAAACAAACTAGAGGCACTTGAGCGCCTGTATCGCTCCACAGGCATGAATGTACTGATTAAGCAAATTTTTCATGAATTCAATATAAACTGATATAAGGAAAATATATCTAAGTCACTGAAATTTTTGAAATAGTTCTAGAGCAGTATTTCAACTTTTTCATTGTTTTTACAAAATCAAGTTAAATAATGCAGGGTTTTCCCTGACCCTCTCCTTCTTTGAATTTGGACCCCCATTTTTCAGAAATGACCCCCAAAATATCTAGACAGCCTTCTTTATCTTATTTGATAGGGGTCATAATATGGCAAAATACCCCCTGTTTTGGAAGTCAAGGGAAAACCCTGTAATGTATAAGTAATTCAATAGGGACAATGAACAGGTATAAACAAAATTCAAATTTTTTCATTGTATACCATATATGGACAAAAGCCACAACCATAATAGCCAAGCTTTTCAACTAAGCAAAATAATATGAAGGAATCCGACAAACAGTCATCTGAATTTCCTGTGAAATTTGGTTGAAATCCATCAACAGTCCATTTTCAGTATATACCATAATGGAAATAAGCCCAGCCCATTTAAGCCATATTTTTCTTACAATCAAAATTCTTTTTGATAATCTGATAGAGAGTCACTAAACAATCAATTTGGTAAAATTGCGTTGAAATCTATCCAATTGGTTTCTGAGACAAAGAATTTCAAAGCTTTTACCAAATATGTATTAGCCCCACCCATTAAAGCAATGTTTTTCATTTGATCAAAATTCTCTGAGGGAATCTGAAGGGTCACCAAAGGATCATTTCTGTGAAATTTGGTTGAAATCCATCTACTGGTTTCTGAGAATATGATTTTTAAAGCTTTCACCATATATGGAATTTAGCACCGCCCATTAAAGCAGTATTTTTCATTCGTTCAAAAATCTTTGAAGGAATCCAATAAATGTTGACCAAAGAATAATTTCAGTAAAATTTGGTTGAAATCAATCGAATGGTTTCTGAGAAGAAGGTTTTTAGACGTTTCACCATATATGGGAATGAGCCCCGCCAATTAAAGCAATGATTTTCATTGGATCAAAATTCTTTGAAGGAATCTGATAAAGGGTCCCCCAAGGATCATACCTGTGAACTTTGGATGAAATCCATCCATTGGTTTATGAGAAGAAGATTTTCAAAGCTTTCACCATATATGGAAATTAGCCCTGCCGATTAACCCATTCCCACACAATAAAATTCTAGGCCAGTCCAAATTGAAAGGAGTTGCAGACGACAATTTGAAGTTTATAAAATTTTAGATTTTTTATACTTTATGGATAGAAAACATTGTGTAAAATGAAGAAATTGCTTGTTACAAGCAATTTCTTCATTTTACACAATGTTTTCCCAATTGTTTTTTCTTTAGGGGCATTCGAAAGCGTCATTGTGTGGGAATGGGTTAAAGTCATGTTTTTTTATCAGATCAAAATTCTTTGAGGGAATCTAATAGAAGGTCACCCAAGAATCATATTTGGGAAATTTGGTTGAAATCTGATCAGTATTTTATGAGAAGACCATTTTTAAAGGAAGAGGTTACAGATGGGCCACGACCGAAGGACGTACAACTGTTACCACGCCATGACAATAGCTCTCTGGCTTTAAGCCAATGGAGCTAAAAAAGGAATGCTGATGTTACATCTTGCAACGAACTATTGTTCACCAATCATAATTTACTACTGTACAGCAAGTGTTTAAAACTAGATGAAAACGTCAATTTTTATCCCGGTCAGTCATCACTTCCGAGTTTGGGTTTGGGCAAATTAAAAAATACATGGAAAATACTTTGTTCAGAATACATAGATATTAGTGTAATTACCATTTTTTGTTAATTAAAGCACTTGTCTTTTTTTATTTTGTACATTTATTTGGCTAAAGTGGGTTTAAATAAGAAAATAACCATCAGTAGGGTAGAAAATATTGCAGAAAAAGAAGAAATTGCTCCTATATTTTACCTATTGTGTTTCGAATTCCTAGACTGATCCATGATGGGTGTTATACTTCGCTGTCTGTAATTCCAATCAGAATGTACGCCACTATCAATTGACGGAGAATATCGTTGACTGGTTGTAACATAATCACTACCGCTGCTCCCAGAATCCTGACTTTGTGAGCGCTGGCGTTCAGGTTGCTCAAACACAGCCTGTAAAAAAGGTTTTTACAACCAAGCCATGATTTATTTCTTAAACGACATATGACCGATGTTAAGTTTTAACACAAAAGCTATTTCAGATGATTTAAGGTTTGTCCAAAAACAGCTAAGCTAGAAATGTTACCTTTTTCATGGTGTTCAATTGCTTAGGAAACAAGTAACTTAGCTGGAATAGATTGTGAACCATAAGATGATATATATCTAGCTTTGATGACATTTTTTAATCATTTATGGAATAGTAAAAAATCTTTAACAATGAGGAATAAAACCGTGTCATAACATTTCAATTCAGGGGTTGATATCAGAACCATTAAGTACCAGGCCGATGATATATAGGGAAAGCCCCAGTCCTTTACATTTTTAAATTCTTTGGCAATTTGAATTGCTGTCTACAACATCATTTTTTCATTTTATTCATACAAGTCTAAAACTTTGCTTTCAGGTTATGGATTAACCTAATTCCCACACAATCCCTCCTTTTTACACCCCTGAACAAAAAAGCTTTGGAAAACATTATGGAAAAAAGATATTGCTTCTGTCTCTACAATGTTCTCTAGCCAAAAAGACAATATAATTTTAAATTCCATCAATTTCAAATTATCGTCTGCAGCTTCTATCAGTTTGGACCAGTAAAAAATTTTGTTTTGTGGGAATGGGTTAAAGGTATTGTGCTCAGGTGGGCTTGAAGGAGATACTATGAACCATCAGAGATTAATTGGATGAATTATTTCTAGAACAAACATAATAACTTTGAAAGGTAGAATTAATAATTCTAGATTCAGAAATCTATCAGGAATGGTAAGTTTTGATTTCTGTATGTCTGTGCTGTCAACAGAGTTTGACTAACCTAGAGGCCCTTGAGCCCCTGTATCGCTCCGCAGGCCTGAATGTACTGATTAAGCAAATGGCATTTTAAGGAATTTCATTAAAACTTAATCATCTTTGACATATATCTGGCAAATAAATCTAGTTACTGATATCTTTGAAATAGTCCTAGAGAAGAATTTCAAACTTATGATTGTTTTACAAAAGTCAAGTTACGAAAAATTAATTTACTAATGATGATAAGGTATTTATCAAAATTTTCACTGTATACCATGTATGGACATAGGCCACAACCATAAAAGCCACGCTTTTCTACTGATCCATATAGGATGAAAGAATCAGACAAAGAGTCAACTTAAAGCATTCCTGTGAAATTTGGTTGAAATCAATCAACAGGCTTCTGAGAAGTTTTCAATATGTACCATATTTTGAAATTACACCCTCCAAAAAAAGCAATGTATTTCATCAAATTCAACAAAGAAATCTGATAAAAGGTTTCGAAAGGATCATTTCTGAGAAAGTTGGTTCATAACTTTCAGGGGAGAAGTTTTTTAAAGTAAAATTTCTCAGAGACACTGACAGAAGGATGCACAGGCACACATACGACAGACACCACGCCATGACAATAGCCCTGCCAGCCAGTGGGGCTAAAAATCAATATATTTCCACTTCCCTGAATGATGATATGTTTTTCACACACCAGGTCATAAAATTAATACAAAACATAGCTAGCAAATCAAAATGAAAACCAGACACAAACAATAATATAGCAACTGAAATTTGCAAAATATTCATCGAGCATTAAAACCTCAAGCCATTCCCCAAAAATAGCCCTTTCTGCTGTTGCTATTAACTAGAAGTTGCTGTAATATTAAAAGGAGCTGTTTTCTCTTTAATTCTAATGTTTGTGCAGTTGCAATTAAGCTGTGAATTGCTACTATCAGGGAAGTCCACTGTATCATATGTAAAACATGAAATTTCTGGCAGATATGGTTAGTCTAAAGAGCAGGGTTCTCCCCAGGCCCTTATGGCGTATTGGCCCCTGATACGCCTTCATAAATTAAGAGAATTTGCAGATACGCCTTCAGATCGCCGATACGCTTAAATTTGGTCACCGATACAGCTTAATTTCCAGCTGAAGAAAGGGTCAAGCAAACCATTAAAATTGGTTGCAGAAGCGCTGACACTACAGGCTCTTTATCTTTAGTATTGTATACCACGTATTACATAATATCTCTATTGATAAGACCCTTACACTCTTACTATTTGGTGATTATTGATTTTTTTTCATGCATTGCCCACTTCAATTTCTTTTACAATGCAAGAAGAATGGTTGAAATTGGTACATTGGTTTGGCAGAAGAAGATGTTTAAAGAAAAAGTTTACGCACAGACAGACAGACGCACGCACTAACGAAACATGTGAGACAGACAACGCCATGACAATAGCATTCTCACAACTAAAAATTGTTAGATAAATATATTTCTCCCATAACCTGAAAATTTTGGTTTTGTTTAATCTGAATTCCAACAAATTATAGCAGACTAATTTTAGCTACAATGTTTTTCATAACTTATTGTCAGTACATCAAAATGATTTTGTTAGGTATTTGGCATATACAAATCTGTAAAGGAAGTAATAAGAAATAATTCTATAGCTTCATAAGATGCATTTATCTATTTTTGATCAATGTTCTAGAAAATGTACCTATTCAGGTTCCTACACATGTAAACTTACACAATATTTACATCTCTTTGAATTCACATGTTTAAAAGTGATAAATTAATATTTCTACTAAATAAAGCTCACTCTGACTGAAAAAAGCATTTTGAGGTCTCTTTACAACTATTTTGTGATGATTTACTGGGTCTGACCCGAATTCTACCAAAATATTTAATTACCCCTAACCCACATACCCTTTACCAACAATACCAGCATTTAGGTGATTGCAACAACTAAACTTTTCTAAACACATTTTCAGGAACAATTTAAGTAAAGGGTCATCTATGGAACATTCATACCAAGATTCATTGAAATTAGTACAATCTATAGGGAGGAGAAGATTTCATAAGTTTTCAAAGTGACAATTGGCCACACCTTGCAACATCCATAATTATGGACCCATCAAAATTCCATGAACAATTTGAGTAAAGGGTCACCTAAGGAATATTGATACCAAGTGTCATTGAAATTTGGTAAAATGAGTTGGAAATAGAATTTTTTAGATTTTAGAGTAAAAAAAGCCCTGTCCTGCCATGCCCAAATCTAGGGTGCAATCAAAATTTCATGAACAATTCAAGTAAAGGGTCACCCAAGGAACATTCATGTCAAGTATTGTAGAGTGTGGTCAAATGGTTTGGGAGGCATAGATTTTTAAAGATTTTAAAGTGAAAATAAGCCCCGCCCTACCATGCCCATATTTGGGGGTCAAACAAAATTTCTTGAATAATTTTAGTCAAGGGTCTCTCAAGGAACATTCATGCCAAGTTTCAATGAAATCAGCCATATGGTTTGAGAGGAGAAGATTTCTAAAGATTTTAAAGAGAAAATAAGCCAACCCTGCCACGCCAATATTTGGGGGTCAATCAAAATTTCTTTATCAATTTAAGAAGAGGGTGGCCCAAGGAACATTTCTGCCAAGTTTCATTAAAATCCACACATTGGTTTAGGAGGAGAAGATGTTTAAAGACAAGAGGGCCGTTGGCCCTGGGGCGCTCACCTGAGATAAAGGCTCTTTTCCTTTCAACAGTCTAATTTCATATTAAGGTTAGGATTATGAAACAAGTGGGCCACAATTACATATAAAGACTATGAACCTTCGGGATCCAAAAGTCTAAATTACAAATTCCAAGGCTTTAGTGCTGATTTAAAAGAGGAAAAACTTTTCCATGGGTTATAATTTCAGAAATAAGAAAGAAGTCTGTGAACTGATGCTTCATGCCTATACCCCCCCCACCCCCCTTACCCGGGTCCGCCCCTGGAGACCCGAGGATCATAATTTTAGCTATTTTGTAAGAGATCAATAAACTGATGCTTCATGCAAAATATCAAGGCTCTATGACTTCTGGGTCAGGAGGAGAAGATTCTTAAAGATTATTTTGAAATTTCACTTTTGTTGCCATGGCAACCAGAGTTTTAAATGGATTTCAATTCTTTTAGCTATTTTAAGGGGGACCACCTAAGGAACATTTCTGCAAAATTTGGTTCAAATTGGCCCAGTTGTTTGGGAGGAGATGTCATTTAAAAATCGTTCTTTATTACTATATTAACCCCCCCCCCCCCCCAGGAGCTCCCCCCCCTGGGGACCCGAGGATCATGATTTTAGCTATCTTGAAAGAGGTCAATAAACTGATGTTTCATGCAAAATATCAAGGCTCTACGCTTTCTGGTCAGGAGGAGAAGATTTTTAAAGATTATATTAAAATTTTACTTTTGTTGCCATGGCAACCAGAGTTTTTAATGGATTTCAATTCTTTTAGCTATTTTTGAAGGGGACCACCTAAGGAACATTTCTGCCAAATTTGGTTCATATTGGCCCAGTGGTTTGGGAGGAGATGTCATTTAAAAAATTGTTCTTTATTTCTAAATAAACCCAACCCCCCGGGGGCTTCGCCCCTGGGGACCCAAGGATCATGATTTTAGCTATTTTGAAAGAGTTCAATATACTGATGCTTCATGCAAAATATCAAGGCTCTACGCCTTCTGGGTCAGGAGGACAAGATTTTTAAAGATTTTTTTAAAATTTCACTTTTGTTGCCATGGCAACCAAAGTTTTTAACGGATTTCAATTCTTTTAGCTATTTTTGGAGGGGACCACCTGAGGAACATTTCTGCCAAATTTGGTTCATATTGGCCCAGTGGTTTGGGAGGAGATGTTGTTTAAAAAATCCTTTTTATTTCTATATAAACCCCACCCCCCTGGGGCTCCGCCCCTGGGGACCCGAGGATCATGATTTTAGCTATTTTGAAAGAGGTCAATATACTGATGCTTCATGCAAAATATCAAGGCTCTACACCTTCTGGGTCAGGAGGAGAAGATTTTTAAAGATTTTTTTAAAATTTCACTTTTGTTGCCATGGCAACCAGAGTTTTTAACGGATTTCAATTCTTTTAGCTATTTTTGAAGGGAACCACCTAAGGAACATTTCTGCCAAATTTGGTTCATATTGGCCTAGTGGTTTGGGAGGAGATGTTGTTTAAAGAAATTGTTGACGGACGACGCACGACGGACGGACGCCAGACAAAAGGGGATCACAATAGATCTACGTGCTCAGGTGAGCTAAAAAGTTAACGCACGGACGGATGGACACATGGGTCGATGCACACACGCCGGGCAACGCCATGACAATACCTCCCTGGCCTTCAGCCAGTGGAGCTAAAAATGAAAATGCCTTAGGAGAGGGAAAATTGTGAGAAAAGGAGAAATTCATGCAAGAAACAATCTCTTCTTTTGTAACAATTTTTTCAATAGTTTTTTTTAAAGGGACATTAAATTGAGGGACTATAAGTATTTGGTGGAAAAGAGTGTACTGTAGGCTTTATCTATTTATTTTCTTTTAATCTATATATCATAGATTAGAGTGGTAGCCATTATGGTAGAAAGGGGAAGGGAGTATAAAAAGGAATTCCTTAACATTGTGAAAAGTTTCCTGTAAATGAGACTTGGAATTTTAACTAGATGGTTGTCCCAGGACTATTGCTGTCGAGCCCACAAAGTTTTGATCTTCTTTTGTAACTATTTTTCAATAGTTTTTTTTTAAAGGGTCATTAAATTGAGGGAGTATAAGTATTTGGTGGAAAAGAGTGTACTGTAGGCTTTATCTATTTATTTTCTTTTAATCTATATATCATAGATAAGAGTGGTAGGCATTATGGTAGAAAGGGGAAGGGAGTATAAAAAGAATTCCTTAACATTGTGAAAAGTTTCCTGTAAATGAGACTTGGAATTTTAACTAGATGGTTGTCCCAGGACAATTGCTGTCGAGCCCACAAGTTTTGACCATCAACTTGACCTTGACCATCAATTTTAGTGTTTGACCTTGAGCTTTGACCTTGAAGCTATCCAAAAAATTCTTTCAAATGGCAAATCTACACATGATGGAGAATAATTGTGCCAATTCATTTTGAAATCCATCCATAATTGTAGGAGAAATGCTTTTGACTAAAACAATTTTAGTGTTTGACCTTGAGCTGTGACCTTGACATTAGAACTACCCCGAAAATTCTTTCAAATAGCACATCTACTCATGTTGGAGAATAATTGTGCCAAATTATTTGAAATCCATCCATAAATGTAGGAGCAATTGTCCGGACAAACACAATTTTAGTTTTTGACCTTTAGCTGTGACCATGATGTTACAACTATCCCAAAAATTCTTTCAAATGGCACATCTACTCATAATGGCGAATATTTGTGCCAAGTTATTTTAAAATCCATCCATAAATGTAGGAGTAATTGTCCTGACAAATTCGGACGGACAGATTAATGTACTAATGCATTCATGCACATACACTGACTTGTCATGGTGACAACTTTGTCTTGCTCACCACAAGCAGGCTCTACAAAAATTCCTGAAATTGGTCATAAATGAGGGTTCTGCATAGCTATATTCATTCAGTACGAGAAAATGCAGGATTGTATGGAGATGGGTTAAATGACTTTAATCTTTTTTGTAAAATAGGGCATGCCTTGGGAGGGCCCAACATATATTTGATACTGAGCCCACAGGCATTATTTACAGTTTTAATTATTTAATATTTCTTTGGGGTATACAAGAAGATGCAAGATACTGTGTGCTCTGATGAATAAAATACAGAGCAAGAAAAGGACAAATTGCTTGAAACAATTTCTTCTTTTCTATCAATGAATTCCCCACTGGACACATGTTCAACAAACTGCACCTAGTCTGAAAAGCTGTCATCAACCAGGGCCCATTGGAAGCATCTGAAGATTAGAGTGGTGAACTTTAAATAGGAGAGTTGGCTAGCCCAGGGATTAGGAGATTTTGTAGTATATGCAAATCAGCACAAAATGATGTATTATTTTCAATGTCTGTTCCTATCAGGCTACAACCTCTCTGATATTGAACCATGTCATGTAATAATGGGTTACGCATCATTTTGTCATTGGTGAGAGACCAAGCAAAACTAAACCAAAGCTACAAAAAATTATGATGCTAAACTTAAGTTCAATGATTAATACATAAAAAATAATAAAATACATCACCAACAACCATGCAGTCTTACAGTTATTTTCCTTGATAATTTTGTCTGCATTGAAATAAAAATAAAACAATTGATTCAACCAATTACCAGACAACAAATGTTTGACTTGTTGAAATTGAGAAGTTGCAGTCAATAATTGAAATTGCTTTGAAATTGAAAACTAATGACAAATAGGATAGAAAATGTTGTGATAAAAGGAACGATTTCTTGTCTTAAGCAATTTTTTCTTTTCTCAAAACATTTCTTCAGTATAATACTCCAGGAACAAAAAAGAGTTTAATTGTATGGGAATAGGAACAAAGGGCTTTCTTGAGAAAAGTGAATTTAATCATGTTTGTTGTGACTTGTAAAATGTCAAAAGCATACAAGCTATTGTATGGACAGACACATCAGCCTTAGTAACCTTAACCTTAAAGAATGACCTTGACCTTACACCTGATACCTATCAAAAGAAGGAACCTCAGTCACAATAATGAGTCATATGTCTTGAACAGTTTCTGAATAACATCAAAATGTTAGGGTTTTTTAGTAAAGTTTACTGTTTGCAGACAGACGGACAGAGACAGACATCTGTAAAATGAAATGATTCCAAACTCACTGACACAGGTAGAATAAAAATGTGGGGAAAGGAAAAGTTGACAGTGTTTCTATCTTTTTCAACGCTGACTTGTGATCTCGTTTTGGCAAAGGACAAGAACAACAAATATATACATACATGTATATATATTGAAGTATGATTGATGAAGATATATTTACATGTAGTTTCCAACTTTTTTATTACTTTTTGTGGTAGTTTTTAATGTAACTGTAACCCATACCAGACAGCAAAATTTTAGACTGATCCAAATTGAAAGGAGTTGAAGATCATGAAATTTTAGATTTGTTAAACTATTCTTGGTAGAAAACATTGTTCAAAGTGAAGAAATTGCAAGTGACAAGCAATTTCTTCATTTTCCTAAATGTTTCGTAAGCCTGTTTCTTGGGGGGCATAAAAAAGCACTACTCTGTGGGAATTAGTTAAAGATGACTTCAGATATATCAGAAAAAGTTCTCTTTTTTACTTTGTTATTACTTAACCCATTGCTAGATGGCAAAATTTTAGACTGGTCCAAATTGGAAGGATTTACAGACGACAATTTAAAGGTTACAAAATTTTAATTCTTTCCATATGGGTAAAAACATTGCATACAATGAAGAAACTACTTGTTGCAAGCAATTTTTTTCATTTTACAAAATGTTTTCCAATTGTTCTTCCTAAGAGGCATTAAAAAGGGTCATTGTGTCAGAAATTGTTAACTATACAATCCAGACTTTTGGAAAAAGAGTATTAAGGGAAAAAAAAGCAATTTCTACCATTCTCAGTATATTTACTACTTAAATAGTCCAAATATTTAAGTTTACAAGCAATTTGAAATATCAATTACAACCTCTTTTTCCTCTTCCTTAATGCTTTTGACACAGAAAAACAAAGATATATGCAATTCTATCAACCTGTTGTCTGCAACTTTTTTGAATTTGAACCAGTCTAAAATTTGGTAGTAAATGAGTTACGGAGGTGGATTCAGTGTTTACCTGTGGAAGGGGTCGTGATGAGCCCGGGTGTATACTCTCCATGCTGCATATTGATAACTTATCAAACTCAACCTTCGCCTCAACTGACACTTTATTCTTCATGTTTGGAGGGTAAACACACAGGTCCAAATATTGCACATCCTAAATAAACACAAGTACCGGTAATGTTAATTTCAAATAATTTAATTGTTAGTTTCGTCTATCAAAAACTAGCGTTCTGATTGGTCAAAAAAAAAAAAAATTCATAACTCCATGAACAAAATTTTGAGCATGCAGCCTTTTTGTATGCTTCCGCATAAAATAGTTCCATACAAAAAGGTATCAACATTTGTAAGGTTTTTGTTTTTTTCGCTCGATGCTATTAAATTATAAGAAATGAAGAGAATGTTCTTTGTTTTCATGGAGGTATGAACCGAAAAACCTAATCACACAATGTATGAATCCGCTTCGCGTATTCATACAGTGTGATTAGGTTTTCTGGTTCATACCTCCATGAAAACAAAAAATATTCTTTTCATCTCTGAATTGATATCAGATCCAAGAAAACCTTTAGAAATAGTTTATTTTAACGAATAAACTATCTTTCTGATTCACAAAATTGAAAACAAGAGGACCATGATGGTCCTAAATTGCTCCCCTGAGTATGATGGTTCATGGCTTTATGATATATACAAAATAGCAAACCCCTCTGTCTAATTATTTTTTAGAAAATGTTTAAGGATTTTCAAATTTGATCCTAGGTAAATTGATGATCCCACCATATAGCACTAATTTCCTGAATATTGTAAAGCTTTAAAGTATAGACATCAAAACATACAAAGTATAAAAGCTCTAGGCTTAATGGTTTAGAAGGTTTTCAAAGATATTCTTTATTCCTATATAAAATTACGGATCGCACGGAAATGGGCTAATTTTCAGAATACTGTAAATAGATGATGATACATACCAAATATCAAAGCTCTAGGCCTTATCCGAAAGAATTTGTTGACAACAATCTCAAGTTAGTGCAAATCAAAAAACCTTTGTCTTTTGGGATAGGAAACATTGTGGACATTTAAGAAATTGCTTGTTAAAAGCAATTTCTTCACTGTCCACAATGTTGTCCAAAGCATTTTTCTTGGGTGCGTAAAAAAATTGGGATTATGTTGGAATATATTAATACAAATCAGTACAGATCTATTATTCAACGCCACAGACAGTCACCAGCATGGCGATACAGTACTTTTGTCCAAGATATAAAACAAAACCACATGATACTTACACATTCTAGCTGAAATTCAATACTTTCAAGGCCAGATGTAAGCGTTAGCAGGACATTAAATCTCTGAAAAAAAAGATTAGTGAAATGATGATTAACCTATGACCAGACAACAATATTTTAGACTAGTCAAAATTGGAAGGAATTGAGGATGACAATTCAAAGTTTATGAAATTTTGGATTTTTTCAACTTTCTAGGAAGGAAAAATTGTGTTATATGAATAAATAGCTTGTGACAAACATTTTGTCACCTCTTAGCTTTAATTTTCGCATTTGGAGACACTGGCGATCGCCAGCGAAGGCCATGGGGATAGTGTTGTCACTGTGGTCACACAGATTACAAAATCTCACTCACGCAATCCCACTAAAGGGCAAAATAGTAAAGTAAATAATTACTATAAAATGCATGAAATACTATTGATGGTGGCTTTCAAACCCCATACAAACAATCAATTTGTAAACAATCAATTTGTAATCACGATAACTTTAATCCATACCAGATGGCAAAATTTTAGACTGGTCCAAATTGAAAGAAGTTGCAGACAACAATTTAAAGTATATTAGATTTAGGATTTTTTCAGCTTTCTGGGTGGAAAACATTGTGGAAAATGAATAAATTGCTTGTCACAAGCAATTTCTTCATTTTCCACACTGTTTTCCAAAACATTTTTCTTCGGGGGCGTCTAAAAGCATCACTGTGTGGGAATGGGTTAATCCATACCAGATGGCAAAATTTTAGACTTGTCCAGATTCAAAGTAGTTGCAGACTAAAATTTAAAGTTTATGAAATTAAAGATTTTTTAAACTTTCTGGGTAGAAAAGCTGTGTAAAATGAAGAAATTTCTTCATTTTACACATTGTTTTCTCGATTTTTCTCTCAAGGGGCGTCAAAAGGCGTCATTGTGTAGGAATGGGTAAATGGGATAGAATACTAATAGCTATACTCACATCCTGATCCCTGACTAAGGCATCTTTAACATAAAACTCTTCCACCAGACTCTCGTTCTGTTGGTAACATCGCATGTAACATTCTAATAAGGTTTCATTCAGGGCCATGAACAGCCAGGCACGACCTGTAATTGACCAATAAAGCTATCAATCAAAAAAACAATCAAATCATTCATTTAGGCGGGAAGTGAACTGTGAACTCTTGACATTGGCTGACATTTATGTGACATATTTTTGTTGGTTTGAAATTTAGGTTGCCAACCAACCATTTACATTTTAGTTACATGTTACGAACATATTTTAAAAAAGAAGAGGAACTTCCTGTTGCAACCAGAGCCTGTTTAACATGATGCAGGCCTCCTAGCAGGCAAAAACAAAAATAAAGGTTTTTTCAGAGGCTCTAATGTATGAAAATAAAGGCCCTTTAGCAATTTAATGAGTAAATAAAGACTATTTTCGTCGAAGTTCTTATTTCTTTATTAAACCTGTAGTCATTCTAACGTCATTTTTTGATGTTAAATACTGTTTGAATTATGCAATTTGATATTTTATAATTAATGTGTATACCTATTTCTGTTTAACTACACGTAAAAGAAGGGAAAATGCAGAACAAAATCCATTACTTGCTTTAAGCTAGCACGATAAACAATCAGAGAAGAAATATAAGGGTTTTGGAAATTTAAGACTAATCAAAATCGAAAGAAGTCCCAGACGACAATGAAAATTGCACATAATTTGAAATTAAACCATCCCATGTGGTAGAAAAAATTGTGGAAAAAAAAGAAATTGCTTGTCACAAGTAATTTCTTCTTTTTCCTCAATGTTTTCTCAAGTATAAAATCACAGAAACGTAAATTCCCAGGTTTTTACAGGAAGGGTTAAAGGCTATTTAGGCATTATAAAGAGGTTTTAAGGTTTTGAAGGATAAAGATTTTTAAAGATTTTAAAGGTTTCACTAGATGGCCCGCATAATGTGTTAGCAAGTGGCTGGGGCTAGCGACCTGTTGATTTCAATAAGATTTCTTCTTTCAAAAGTTTCATGCAGTTTTCAACCTATTCCAACCCAGTTGAATTTTAGACTGGACCAAATTGAAAGGATGTGCAGACGACAATTTCAAGTTGATGGAATTTTAAATTTTTTCGTCTTTTTGGATAGAAAACATTGTGGATAATGAAGAAATTGCTTGATCCAAGCAATTTCTTCATTTTCCACAATGTTTTCCCAAGCTTTTTTGTTGAGGGGCATAAAAAGGAGGGACTGAGTGGGAATGGGTTAACCCATTACCACTCAAGAAAAGTTTAGAATGATCCAAATTGAAAGAAGTTGCAGACAACAATTTCAAGTTCATGAAATTTTAGAAATCCTTGTTTTTTGGGTAAGAAAACATAGTGAATAATAAAGAAATTTCAACAAGCAATTTATCCATTATTGACAATGTTTTCCCAATTGTTTTTCTTGAGGGGCAACAAAAAGCGTCATTGTGTGGGAATGGGCTAAATCAAAAGACTAAAGGTGTCCTGTTTACAACTCCTTTTAATAACTTCTGTTTTAATCCATTAGACATACACACTTCCAATCAGTATCTTTGTTTGCGAATTAGTCCACATGTGGAACTTGAGATATCCACTGGATATATACCAAAATTATCAGCTATTGGCTTTGATTTTCACCTGACTGCTGCTTGGATGTCCCCTTTTTAATGAATAACCAAGGTAATTGATTGAATATTTGCATTTATTTAATTGCAAAGGATATAAGAATAGAGTTTGAATATTTTAGATGCCAAAGGTAATGGAAACAAAATATAAATCTTTTCTTTTTAGAGAATCTGACAAAACCTTTTTTAAGATTTGAAAACAAAATCTTTGCTCACTTTTTTTTTAGCCTAGACCTCCTGTTTGACCCTTTCAAACAAGATTTCAAATATGGATTATATGTAAAAAACCAAGTGGCAGAAACAATCACTGGCAATTTTTATTTTAAACTCGCAATTTGGTTAATGATTTCGTACTTTTGAAAGTATACAAAATGAAGAAATTATACACAAATGCTATTACCTCTGCCAAGATCAGTTGTAACATTCCTCATTCTCTTTATTTCCTTGATACAGTCTCGATGTGTAAACTCTGACACAAGTTTCCAATATCCTGGAGTCACATGGCGCAGTCTGAACAGAAAGACAAATGTTTCACTAAACAAGTGGTCAATTTATCAATCTCTTGGTATAGTTGTACCATAGCCAAACAAAATTACCCCTTAACCCATTACCAAATAATCCCTTCTTTTTATATACCTCAAGAAAACAGCATTGGAAAACATTGTGGGAAATGGAGAAATCGCTTGTATCAAGCAATTGATGAATTATCTACAATGTTTTCCATCCAATAGGATGAAACAATTTGATCTTGGTCTACAACTCCTGCCAATCCCTTTTCAGCCAGAGTTTAACCCATTCCAACACAATCCCTCCTTTTTATGCCCCTCAAGAAAAAAAGCTTTGGAAAACATTGTTGAAAATGAAAAGATTGTTTGTATCAAGAAATTTCTTCAATATCCTCAATGTTTTCTATCCAAAAAGACTGAAATAATTAAAATTCCACCAAACAGTAATTGTGAATGTCAATCAAATAATCAGTTGACCAATGAAATCATTCATTGGGACAGGAATTTAACTTTGAACAATCAACCATTCAACCTTTTGTTACATGCTACTGCCTATAAATTTTACAAAATAACGCCGTTTAAAATTCAAAGTTGAACCACCTGTTGGAGTACATAGGCAGGGGTCAGCGATTGGTCAATTATTCTTACCCATTGCCTACAAGATGTTGGATGAACCAAGATTTGAAATCATAATTCCAGGATTGAGAGCAAAGCAAAACAAATGATTAACCCTATCCTGCACAATCCCTAGTGCTTTTATGCTTGAGAAATTAATGTGGGAAAAAAAGCAATTGCTTGTCACAGGCAATTTCTTCTTTTCCCACAATATTTTCTACCTAAATTACCCTCTCTTTTATTTAATATCTGCAACTTCTTTCAAACAGGACGGACTATAATTTGGGTAAAAATGAATAACAATACATAACTAGATACATAAAGAATTCAAGATTATTAAAAACTAATAATTATAATATTTTAGACTGGTCCAACCTCAAAGGAATTAATTTTAAGACGACAGTTTACTCACACAATGACGCTTTTTGACAGCCCTCAAGAAAACAATTGGGAAAACATTGTGTAAAGTAAAGAAATTACCTTCAATAAGCAATTCTTTCATTTTTCACAATGTTTTCAAACTAGAAAGTTGAAAAAAATCTAAAATTTCATTAACTTTAATGTGTTGTCTGCAACTCATTTCAATTTGGACTAGTCTTAATTTTTCCCATCTGGTAACAGGTTAGGTTGGTAGACTTTCAAAATGCTTGGTCTCTCAGGAAAGAAATATCGAGGTAATTGAAGAAATTTATTGTAAGAAGCATTTTCTCCAAGCTTTTTATTGAGGGATAGTTTTGGAGAATGGTTAAATGAGTCTTAGTGCAAAACTGTAGTGAATGCTTACATAAAGCACTTACAACAGTTTTGCGCTAATGGCTAAAAATATGCGCCGATTTCAACTACTAGTATTCTTTCTAATAAATTTTTATTATCTTGGGCGGCTAAAAATTCTAACATACATAGTAACTACTCCTCAGTTATGATAATCATCATTTTTTTCAAAACCATTACCAGATGGGAATTTTTTTGACTGGTTCAAAATTAAAGGAGTTGCAGACAAATTGCAAAGTTTATGAAATTTTGGATTTTTAAAGAACTTTTTGGGTAGGAAACACTTCGGACAATGATGAAATTACTTGTTACAAGCAATTTCTTCATTTTACACAATGTTTTCCCAATTGTATTTCTTGAGCATCACTGTGTGGGAATAGGTTAACGACTTACCCATGCAAGAGGGAATGATCTAGGTGCTCACAAAGACGATGACATTGCCAGTCGTAATTTGATAGGGTCACATGATCACTTCCAGCCAATATCTTCAGTTCTTGTATCTAGATAAAGAAAAAAAAAAAAGATTACGATCAACTTTAAGGTTTCTTTTTAACCCTTTCCTGGACAAACAAACCCGGGATTTTATGTCACTAATTTTATACTTGAGAAAACATTGTGGAATAAAGAGAAATTGCTTGTAACAAGCAATTTCTCCTTTTCCCACAATATTTTCTACCACATAGGATGGTCAGATTTCAAATAGCACGCATTTTTCATTGTCGTCTGCAACCTCTTTCAAATTGGACCGGTCTTAAATTCCATAAAACAGGAAAGGGTTAAATGACTATGGATAGGACCAATCAATTTTGTTAACCCATTACCTGACAGCGCAATTTCAGATTTGGCCAAAGTGAAAGGGGTTGCAGACAATTTAAGGTTTATGAAATTTTAGATTTTTCCAACTTTTAGGGTAGTAGGCCAATTCTCCATTTTATACAATGTTTTCTTATTGTTTTTCTTGAGGGGCATCAAAAAGCCCCATAGTGTAGGAATGGGTTAAAGTACGAGTCAACACTAACAAATATTCTTGGGTCAGAAACCACACTATTTTTCAACTAATCTTTCTTTTATTTCTAAATTGTGCAATATACTCTTTCAATTTCATAATAGTTTTATATATATTCATACTGTTACCTGGCAAAACATGAATATGGACTTTGAAGACATTAACACAGTCTCATACAACAAAATCTTAGACTGGTCCAAATTCAAAAAGGTTGTAGGCCACAAATAAAAGTTGGTTGAATATGAAAAATAAGGGCAAAATGAGGTAGAAATCATTGTGTGAAAAGAAAAAAAATGCTATCTATATTTCCTTGACTGCTTGAAACTGAGTCTACCAGTGAAGCTTTAACCAAATCCATTTAAAAGTTTTAGAGAAAATGAACCGACAAATTTTGTCATCTATGAGCAATACCTCTGTAAAAAAGTGAATGGACTGTAACCAAAATAGGATATGCAAATCTATGCATGATATTTAACTTACCTGTGAAGTGAGTCCATTAGTTTATGAGAAATAGAGTGGACAAAAAGCTACACCAACCGATAGACAAGCTGACCCTTATATACCCCCAGAGTTTTGGGGGTATTATAATGACAACACTTTAGTGGCAAAATTATAACATCATTGATAAAGAATATACAGCTGGTGATAACCAAAAGTGTAATTAGCTTTACCCTGTTCCCATATAAACCTGCTTTTTATGCTCCCCCAACCCTTCTCCCGGATATAAATTTGGGGAAAACTTATTAGAAAATTAAGATATTTTTTTCTATACCATAACACTTTGTTAGTTGTCAGACGACAAAATTTCCTATCGAAATTGAGGGAAGTGGAACTTGAAACTAACAGGATGTTAATAACAAGAGGGCCAGTGGCCCTGGCGCTCACCTGAGATAAGGCTCTTTTTTCTTCAAGGCTTGCAGGGCTCTGCAGACTCCCAGAATTTGGGGAGAAGTCACTTCTCACTAGACTGAGAATTGGGAGAAGTTTTTCAAAATGGGGAGAAGTGGTGAGACTTTCAGGAGAAGTGGATGGCGTTAAAAATTAAGTTTTTGCGCGTATTCCTCATTTCTATCAGAAAATAAAATAGCTTTACAAGCAAGTAGTTACATTTTATATTATGTATCATGCAATAAACATAGAAAATACTGCTTATCCTTTCAGTCCTCAATAAAGATCTTATTCCTGTGTACTTTTGTATTTTTCTTTTTTTAGGTTTGAGAATTCAAGATTTTGATTCTGAATTTATTTTTTTTTTAATATTTCATAATAGATTCATATATGATAAAAAAAGTCAACTAATAAAAAAAAATGCAAATAGTGTATAGGCAGTCTGAATGAAATGAGTAGTGCTCTATTTGAAGCAGAAAATGAGAAAAGATTTTATTGTAACAACATGTATTCAATCAAACTATTACCAGAAGAAAAAATTCAGACTGGAACAAATTGAAAGAAGCTAAATAAGACATTTCACAGTGAGCTTAAATAAGAAAGAAGGTGCCAAAGAGGGTAGAAATATGTGGGGAAAGGATAAATTGCTCGCTGCAAACATTTCCTCCTTTTTCCACAGTTTCCCATAAAAACATTTCAAGATGTCAAAATGGGGGATTGTGTGGTAATGAGTTAAAGTATGTGCACTTTACCTGATAACATATAAATGGATAAAAATTGTCATTAATTGGTCAAAAAAGGTCCTCTGTGATTAAGTCAGTTATAGTGTGTAAAGGGTAAGGGTTACTGCTCAGTACACAAAACCAGACTCTGTACATGCAGAGGTTTAAAGTTAACACAGGATAATTTGCTCCATTTTATAGGATTACATGTTATCTAAAGGAGTTATTACCAACACAAGTAAGTGAAATTTAGTTTTTGGATAGAATGTATCATAACAAGAATCTCAGTAAAAGATCGTAGCAGCCTTTAAATTGTTTGCCATAATTTTCTTCACTTGTTACAATTAAAGCAGATAACTAAAATTGAAGGATTCTAATGAAAAATGAATTTACTCTACGTAGATCTCGGCAGAATTATTTTTCATCAAGATTTCAAATTTTTAAAAAAAATGACTTCTGGTAAATGACACAGCGTCCGTAAATGTCGGCCATTATTTTCATTATGTGAAAGTAAGCAACAAATTTCGTAGACTGATGATAACTTAATTTACAGAAATAATTAAAACTTAGGAAGGGAAAAGATTTAAACAAAGATTTCTAGTGCCGAGAGAATAAACATCATTGCCGAAACCAATCAGCGTAGGTGTGAATGAAGCAAGCATGCTGCCAGAACATACCCCTATTTCTGATAATCTGCTGGCCTCGCGACTACAGTATTACACGCTTGATTTCCGATCAAAGGGCTTCCGACCGACAGTTGTATAATTGCACACTGTCCCCTACTTTTATAGCCACTTGGCCAGATTTGGTTATCACCTATCGTATCCAGGCGACTTCCCGAAAATTCCAGGCGACTTCGACTTCGCTTTGATCAGCAAATCAGGCGAAGTTTTATGAAACCAGGCGACTTTTTCGCCTGAGTCGCCCACTCTGCAGAGCTCTGGCTTGGGTCGGGAGAAAATCTCCTTTAACATTTAACTAAAATCAACAAGCCCAACTGGGTTTAAATTGGCCAAATACATGGAGTTTTGAAAGGGTTGCCTTCTTTATTTCTATTTAAGCCTAGTCACCCTGTGGCTCTAAAATTTTATCAATTCTGAAAGAGGTCAAAGTGCTGATGCTTCATGCAAAATTCAAGATTCTTCAACTTCTGGGTCAGGGGGAGATGTGATTTTTTTTTTCAATTTTGCTCTTGTTGTCAAAGCAACCAGAGTTTTCAACTGATTAAATTCTTTGGTTGAAATCAGCCCAGTGGTTTAGGAGGAGATGTCATTTTAAAAATCCTTCTTTATTTCTATATACCCGGTAAGCCCCCCCCCCCCCCCCCCCCCCGTGGTGCTCCGCCCCTGGGGGCCTGAGGTGGGTGATTTGAGCAATTCTGAAGTGGTCAATGTACTGATTCTTCATGCAAATTATCAAGACTCTAGGCCCTCTTGGTTAGGAGGATATAATTTCTAAAGTTTTTATCAAAATTCCAGTTTTGTAGCCATGGTAACCAGAGTTTTCAACAGATTTTAAATCTTTTAGCAATTTTCAAATTGCATCACCGAAGGAACATTCCTGCCAATTTTGGTTGAAATCTGCCGAGCGGTTTTGGAGGAGATATCGTTTTAAAAATCCTTCTTTATTTCTATATAAGCCCAATCCCACCTGGGGCTCCGCCCCTGCATACCTGAGGGTGATGATTTAAGCAATTCTGAAAGAGGTCATTGTACTGATGCTTCATGCCAAGTATCAAGGCTCTACACCTTCTGGGTCAGGAGGAGATAGTTTTTAAAGTTTTCATAAAAATTTCAGTTTTGTTGCCATGGCAACCAAAATTTTAAAAAGATTTCAAATTTTTTAGCAATTTTAAAAGGGAACCACCCAAGGAATTTTCCTACCAAATTTGGTTGAAATCTGCCAAGCGGTTTTGGAGGAGATGTCGTTTTAAAAATCCTTCTTTATTTCTATATAAGCCCCAACCCCCCTTGGCTCAGCCCCTACAGGAAAGTAAACATTATCTTTCTCTCCCCTAGTCTGCCCACAGGGCCTTGTAAGAATTTAAATTTATTATACTAAATATAGACAAGGGATTGAACTTCACAAAAATTACGAAAGTATGTACCTGGATGTTGATTTAAGACATTTTGTGACGAATGATGTATAAATGCAAAGATAAATGAATAATCTACATATAGAAAAGATAAAAAAAAAAAAAAAAAAATGAGAATCACTGATATCTATCATGAAAGACAAAATCCAAAAGCAAAAGTATTTTTGCTGGTCAGACAAAACTGTTCACAGCTGCACATAGGGCTTATTGTTATTCTGCTTCTTTCTCTCATTGTCTCTGATTACAACGAAAGGCCATTAATTGTTCTGAGGCTATAGATCTAGAGCTAACAGTATCATTTGTCTACATTCACGGTAAATGATAAAATTATCCAAGCATAGAATTCTTTAGAGCGTAAAATGACAGCTGAATCATTCTTGACTTACACTTTTAACTGCTTTGGCAACATTCGAGACGATCTTGTCTTTTAATCGCATCCGATCGTTTGCTGACTCCATCGCAAACACCGGTCGGCCATTGACTGGAAGCATATTTGAAACAGCTAAAAAATGTTTCTCTTTTTTCAAAATATACAAACATTATTTCATCCGGTCAAGTGACCAGTTTCATTTTGATCGACTGCGTTACGGTTTGTATTTTTTATTTACAACAATTTCCCTATTTATAATAAGGAATTAAACAGCAAACCAGTCGAAATTTATGAAACTGGTACTCGTTTTTGTTACCCGGCTTGAGAAAATGTATGAGCAATTGATTCGTAAATTAAAAGCCGTGATAATCGAACAAGAGTGATCGTAAACTGGTAGCCCGCTGTCTAGGGGCAGTAACCCAGTCAAGAGTGATCGCAGATAATCTATATTTTAGGGTCAACTCCACTCCGGAATTACTTCCGGGTGGTTGTACAACTCCACTCCGGAATTACTTCCGGGTGGTTGTACCCTAAAGTAGTCCATTAAGAAAATTTGATCTCCTCCTTTTGTCATGCTGTTTCAACTTTTAATCAACAGCAAGTGGCTTGATGTTAGGTTCTACAGAGTGAGAGATCACTGCTGCATGTCATGCATGTGGTTCAAAGCTTTAATCAGGGAACTATTTCCTTGTAGAAACTGACATTTGAAGGTGTTACCCTACAAGACTTTCACTTCCGAGCCTAAACAATTTCATGGGTTGGTGTGCAGAATGAAGATTTGCGAAAAACTTTATCCCTAATGATACCATTTTCCTGGCCTGTAATTCAAGATCAAAGACTGCTCTTTAAGACGGACTAAGATTTAAGGCCCAACGAAGCTTTTGGGAGGAGCTACAGATTGTGAAAGTGGGCCCTTTTTGCTCTTTATTTAATGAGGCAAAAACGGACAGGAGTGTAACCTTTATTGGTTCTGAGGATTCATGAAAGAGCGTTTGAAAACAAAGTATTTCTTGTATTCATGCAGTGTGATTAGGTTTTCGTTTCATACCTCCATGAAGCGAAAAAACATTCCATCCATTTCTTATAATTTGAATAATTCTAATTTAAGCGGAAGAAGCAAACATCTTACAAATGTTGGCACATTTTTTACGGAACTATCTTTTTGTGGAAGCATACGTGCTCAAAATTTTGTTAATGGGGGTATAAATACTTTTTTGGTTAATCAGAACGCTCGTTTTGATAGACGAAACTAAAATCAAATCATTACAACATGTATTCTTTTGCTTTCGTTTCAAGGTAGTTACAACCGGGGGGGGGGGGGAAGGGGGGGGGTGTTCTGCACGGTTCTTTTTCAAGATGTAGGGAAGATCGGGGGCTATTTGTTATACGGGGTTAGATGATAAAGCGGACAAAAAACAGAATGATACCACTCTTTGCAACAGAATGCCTCGTTCCAAAGTTCTTATGTGCATTAGGGCCAATTTGCTGTGAAATTCATAGGTTTTCGTTGATAAGGTGTATATTAATGTCCGTTTGTCTATTTTTTGAGAACGCAAATTAATTTTTAGATTTTTGCTAAATTTGTAATTGAGCGATCATGATATTAAGATTCGTTTTCCCTGCAATATCGATTTAGTAAGTATTATTCGAGCATTGTTTTGAATATTTCCTATAGTGATAGGCTCGGAAAGTCTTTTTACGCAAAATGGTGAAATGGGGCTATTTGATACACATGCTCTGGGGCTATTTGATACAGTGTATCAACTAGCCCCGTTCACGTATTTTCACTTGTTTATGTCAAAATAATTTATGTTTGAACCAAAAACATGCGAATTAATAAACCATTTCGTAAATTTTAAAGCTTAACTAACTTCTAAACATATTTTACATATAAAAGCCTCTTTTGGATTTTTAATTACGGTTGGAAACGAGTAGTTAATAAAACATTACTTTAAGTACTATCTGAAGTTGTAGACCATCTTAATTAATATACCTAGTGCAAGGATAAAAAATCAAAGGACTGAAAGTACTGAGAAGTTGGAATGCGCTGAAAGGGTCATAACTGTGGAATTCGGGTTCAAATTCATTTATTACTTTCCGAGTAAGCCTCCATCCTTCAAACTTAAACTAGCATTCCCATTCGTGTACATATGAGCGTGAATAACGCACAAAAACATAAATCCACATACAGAAATAAAAAAAACTAGCATTGTCTTAACCCATTCCCAGAAAGTGACGCTTTCAAAGGACCCTCATTATGAAAGCTTTGGAAAACATTGTTGAAAATGAAGAAATTGCTTGTTACAAGCAATTTCTTCATTATCCACAATGTTTTCTATCCAAAAAAGACCAGGATTTTTAAGATTTCATCCACTTACAAGTGTAGTCTGCTACTACTTCTTTGAATTTGGACTGGTCTAAAATTTTATCGTGATGGAATGGGTTATAAGCTTGTGTCATGCACAGCAAAATAAGAATTTTCAAGCATAACATTCTCCTTTTGACCAACTGTAATACGTGAACTCCTTTTAGAATCTTAAAAACAGAGAATAAAAGCTTCTACAGTAAGAAATCAATGACTAATTCACCCTCAACTCGGCCAATTCTGTAACGATCATACTTAACTCACGTAGGAAATGCGCGGAAACTTGTTTCGGGGTGATCTAGTTGAAATACTTAGGGAAAAAAAAGAATATTTAAAGCGTTGTGAGTAAAATTCAAAAGAAAAAAAGATGTTAATGTTATTGTAACGTTATTGTTTGCATATGGTAGTTTTGCCCTTTTCCTAAAAATTCCTATAATATGATGAAGATGTATCATATTATCTTCGGCGCCCTGTAGTCGCGCGATTTCCTTAATCGCCTTTAGAACCGTAAAAAATCTTAAGTAGAAAGGACCAAGCTGAAAGCTAGATGTCACTTGTTAAAGGTTTGATGTATTATTAATGATTTAAACTTGTAAATAACCACATAATAAAGCGTAATAATTTAGTAAATAAGAAGAAGCCGGAAGTTGATATGTTTACATTCTAATTTTCAAAATCTTCTACTTTCGTTTTGCATCTTTTTTATTTTTATTGAGTAAAAGCTGTAATTCCCACAATAATCGCGTTTGCTTGATGCCTACACCCCCTCCCTTAATCACTATAGAATTTTTTAAAGCGCAGGGCGACCGTGATTATTGTAAAAATGCATTTGCGACCTGAGCTCTATTTGTAAACATTGCCTATCTATGGTCACATGGCTACCATATGTCACTTGAGATCACGTGATTACCAAACACGGGACGGCGAATCACAAAAAACAAATTAATGCGCTGATTATTACCTTATTTTTCAATAATTTAAAGCAAACTAAAGCATGTTTAGAAGTCTCTAAACGAATTTTTATATCATCCTTTACATGTGCCATATTATTGTCTTCGGCTACAACTAACTGCTTGTCCATGGCAAGTTGAGATTAGAAGTAACCCGAGGTGTATTTATATCAAAGAGAACATGTGATTAGTGTTATCAAAAAAACCGAAATGAAATTGTCTTGTGTTGATTTTGCGGTTTTGTTAAATCTAAGTTGGAATTGCTCCGCATTCCAACTTAACAATGTGATAAATGAAAAAAGTGCTGCTCTGTAAAACCGTTTTGAGCTCGCTTTAAAGTATACATCAAGTGGTAAAGTAAGGTTATCATGAATATGACAATTTATGCGAACCCGCTTTAATCACTCAAGTTTCTGATATCTAGCATAAGCATTCCCGTTTCATTTCGCTTCTATCTTCTATGTAAAGACGGGCTAATTATTTTCTCTGCTTATCCTTTTTAACGGAATGAACTTGAATTTGCATTTTAAAATATAGTTGGAATATTAGAAATTGCTCATGACTTTCTAACAGCGACCGTTCAATCCAATCCTGTATCAGAGCCTTTGCGTTCTCTTTCTCTCACCTCTCGCTCTTTCTGTAAAATTCACGATGTTCCATAGACTATAATACTATTGGAAAATTAAATGTACCATTGCATGACAAAATGAACGTGTCACCATTGAAAAAAGCTTCTGGCATTGACATTGAAATACATCAAACTCCGGTCAAGAAAGACACTAGAAAGAATGCGTTTGAGCACTTGAATCGCTTCATCTGCCAACATTTCCTTATGTTACTGGTAGTTTAATTTTCTGTAACACTTGAAATAGCTTATTTCATAATTTATTTACTTCAAAGGAAGCAACTTTCTTTTACGTAGAAATATTCTCCGCCAATAAGTATCAACTATTTCCCTTTCATTACAAAGTAATCTTTACATAGACTTCAAATAGTTCGAATCTCCGATTCATTATTACTAAACATATTAAAATATCTTCATAAAATCAGATACACATATGGTCACCAAATTAGTTGAAATTCATCCTCGAGTTTCAGAGAAGATTTTAAGTTTTCATTTTATACCGTATATCGAATTATTGAAACCTCACCGATTCATGCCATGATAATAAACCGATAAAAAAATCTCAGAATAGATCTTGAAAACAGAGTCAATAAAGGATAATTCCGGTAATTTAAATTGGTACAATCCACCAACTCAAACTTCAAACCCCGACAAAGTGGATTAAATGCAATGACTGTCGTGAATGGGCACACGTCGAGTGCACAAATATGTAAAAAAAACTGGGAGTATGTCATACTGTGATACTGACGTTGATGACTTTGATTATAAATTTAAGTGTATCAAGTAGCCCCACATGCTGTATCAACACCCCCTCGCACGGGGCTTGTTGATACACAGCTAGTACTTTCAAAAATAGTTTGATGTTAGAGAAAAAATAATTAAGTGTCTTAAAACAGATGTTTTTTGTTTTTGTTTTTAAAGATCGTTCTTTGGTATTTCTGAATTATGTCATTTTTCAAAATTTCCCATAAGAGAAACAGAGTACCAAAGAATATAAAAAATGTAACAACTAGCCCCGGTCTCCCATATCCATGCTGTGTTGGTAGCCAATCAGTTGTTCTTTGTCTGCTATCAAACTATAAGGGGACCGTTTTTTTACCTATATGGGTACAATGAGGGCTGTTCATCTGTGACACGATAAGATTTGTAATCGGGAAGTTTATGGGACCCATGCGGGCAACTTATATTGGTTCACACGGGAAACATATTGGCAATGACATTCAAATCACACAAACATTTTGGTCCGATATTACCCAAGTTGTTCCTATATAATCAAACATATCTTGCATTTGGAACTCATAATGGCGTTAACATTCCAGTTAAGGACCCATATCGTCCCAATAATGGCTTTTGCATATCCTCAAAGGACCCATATGCTTCATATAAGCGACGTATATAGGCAAAATGTTAGACATGCATATACTGACTGCCAAAAAATATAATCACGCACACTTAAAAAAAGACGAATCCGAGGAAAAAAAGTATTGCCCATTGTATGTTATACCTCAGTTGGAAATTTATTCATGTATTAGGTGAAAACGTTATGTATGTATATTGAAAACACACACACAATAGATACAAAATTCACATTTCATACTTTGCCGTTTACACCACTATTCTTCTTTTATTTAGCGGGATTTAGTTCGTTGATTTTTGCTTGCTTTCTCAACAATATGATGCCTCTAATTGGTCACCTATTTTTTGTGGATCCGATATTGGTTTAATTTCCTTTATCGGACCCACAGGGACCTCATATATGCATTCGCAAATCATATAGGACCAATATTATTATGGTTGGTGGGTTATGCAGTTTTCTGGGGTGTAGAGGGCGGGGTTAAAATATACCAGTATTTTATCTTCAACTGAAGTCGATTGTCAGATTATCCGATCCAAATGTATCTAGCATAGGAAAATTGAAAACACAAAACGTGTTTGCATCTTTGGCATAAGATTATTTTTTCTTACTTACAGCAGCGCTCCGTCGATTTCTTGAGAAAAACAAACAAACAAACAAACAAAAAACAAACTGGAATCTATTTTCAAAAATAATAATTCATGAAAAATCAATTGCAGACAAAAATTCGGCTCTGTAAACGATACCGTCCCCCCTTTTATTTTTTTTAATTGTCTGTATCGTATATAAATTATTTTATTTTAGATCATTCTAAACTGCATCCTCTATTAATTAGTTTAAATAGATACGCCATTCGTAAATACATTGCACCATCGCGATATGGCTTTCCGCTTTAATAACGAGTTTTCATTCTATATTTGTTGTTAAAATCTATTTTACTAGAGAAACCCTGCATAAAGTTTCAAAATATCGTTTTCTTCTTAGCTTTATTAAATGTTTTGAATATTTTTTTGGTCATAATATTTGGGTCACTAAAATGGTCGCATATGATTATGCCGGTTTCGTCCTTTCTAATAAATGGGCTATTGGCGGATGTGGAAACACGAATAGAGTCCAGATTCCAGGACTCAAGAGACCGAAGGACAAGTGGAATATCAAATTTTCTTCCGCAAGAAGAAGCAAATACAAGATGTTGTACGGAATCGTAACATAAATATAAATTTATTATGCAACTGTTGTTTTGTTGGAGTTGTTGAAAAAAAATTAAGTGCTACAAGTATTTCCCTTCTCCTTTACCATATTCTGAAGAACGAAGATGACGTCATCTTAGACCACCTTATATGGAACCGTATTTGACTCTATCAGATACAGATTTGTTTTCTGACGTGTCCGATTTTGTTTGTGTGGAAGGCATATATTTTACTAGAAATATTTAAGAAATGAAGAGAATATTTTTTTGTTTTCATGGTGGTATGAACCGAAAAACCTAATCACACAATGTATGAATACGCGAAGCGGATTCATACATTGTGTGATTAGGTTTTTCGGTTCATACCTCCATGAAAACAAAAAAATATTCTATTCATTTTTTATAATTTAATAGTATCGAGCGAAAAAAGCAAAAACCCTACATCTTTTGATATCTTTTTTGTATGGGACTATTTTGTGCGGAAACATACAAAATCACTGCGTGCTCAAAATTTTGTTCATGGAGGTATGAATTAAATTTTTCGACCAATCAGAACGCTCGTTTTTGATAGAAGAAACTAACAATTAAATTATTTATAGGTAGTCTTCTAGAACTGCTACAGAATAATTCTGCACTGACTAATTTGGAAATGATAAAGAAACCTTCGGTTTTTTAAACTGCAATTACATGCTTTTCTTTACCTTCATTTTACAAAAATCTCACTTAATTAGACATAATAACAATAATGATAATAATAATAATAATAATAATATAAAAAAAAAATATACACACAGCATAAGTTTTAGGAGAATGCAGTAATCTATTAAACATGACCTTTAAAGTGTTAAAAGATTTATAAAGTGGAATCTTGTTCTGAAACTTTGCTGAATTTTATTTGCTGAAAATTCTGTAACAACTGGTATATATATAAGAATAATCCAATCTTTAGTCGAAAAAAGAATCTATTTTTTCTTGAATTAACAAACATCGTTGTTGCGTGTGAAAAATGTCGTAACTACAGCTTTATTAAAGCTATAGTTACGATATTTTTTGCGCAAAACGAAATTCGATTTCAATCACCAGACTACATAGCTAGATTTTATATAACACTTCCAGGTTTTCTCAAATTAGGGGTTTATGAAGCTCTAGAAATAAACATACAAAAATTGGCAGTTCACATAATATTATTACCGATTGACCAATCACTGGCTCCGCCCAATTACTCCGTTTTTCACGCCGATTCGACTTTTAACGGCGTTATTTTGCAAGTTTTATGGCCAGTAGCATGTAACGAAAAAATAGAATGGTTAGTTGGCAAGCTAAACGTCGTAACTACAGCTTGCAAAGCTGTAGTTTAGACGTTTAAGTGGCCGCATCAACAAAAACGTTATACAAAATGGCGACCAATGTTGGAGTTTAAAACTCATATCTGGTCTAAATGAATAACTTCATTGGTCGACTGGTTATTTGATTGACAGCCACGATTGGTCAATCAAAATTGATCGTGAACATATTTGACAGACCTTGTTGTAATAGTTATGTTCCAAAACTAAATTTAGACAGCAAAAGTTATGAATTACAAAGCAGCCTTTGCTCACAAAATTTATTTCGAAAGTATATGACGGACGAAAACATATTCCGTGGCGATACAATTGGTTGTTCGCGTTTCCATGTCCAATAGCTGTGAAGATATCCACGAAGATAATTTTGTTGTTGATGTCTCTTTTAGCAAGAGGATGGACAAACTGCAAAAAGAAATAAAACTTATTTAAAATCTACGTGTATTTAGATTGAAAATGTCAAAAAGCACAAACGTATTTAACTCTCTCTAGCTCCGCTTTCAGGTTAAAAAGGAATGGATCTGATATTCTTTCTATGAGAGTTGTCCGATTTTATACGGGGTCGTTACACGTGTTCAAATCATCTGTTTGTGTGTGTGTGTGTGTGTGTGTGTGTGTGTGTGTGTGTGTGTGTGAGAGAGAAACAGAGAGAGAGAGAGAGAGAGAGAAAGAAGGAGAGAGAGATAGATAGATAGAGAGAGAGGGTGTGTGTGTCTGGCATTCGATATCTCAAAAGAGTCATACCTAAGTAGCCCAATTTGGATCGCTTTCGACAATTCCTAATACAGAATGGTCAATATATTACATCAATAGTTGTTTTTTAAAACCACCCCTTATCAACCTCTTTTTGAGACCAGATTGTTAAAGTAATTGTTTAACGGAATTCCGTGATTGTACCTTTTCCATGAAGGGTCACTTATATTTTTGTTTGTTTGAATGGAATTTAACTGTATATCAGCCACATCGCAGCGGGTGGAACAACTAGCCATAGATTCCTGGTATTTCCTGCATCGGTAATTACTTTCCCGGCCTCTAGCTGCTCATCCCTCTTAGGTCTACGATTATCCACCCATTGGTGGGTAGCGAATGTCAGAAAGGATATTTGCAGCGACAGACCGGATCAAACCCTGGACCCCATTATTGAGAGACCGATGTGCTACTAACTGCGCTATGGCCGCGGTCACTCATATTTGAGCGCATGCGTGACATTTCCAACCATTTCACATGTGCGCCAAGTAAAGACTCAGATCAGCTAAAGCTTCTTTAAACAATCAGCAAATGTTCTAATCGCCCCGAATGGCTGTCCAGGGTGCTCAATGAGTCACGCACATGCGAAATGGTTGGAAATGTCACGCATAGGCTCATTAATATTAGCACATGTCTGACATTTCCAACCATTTCACATGTGCGTGTCTGAAGTGCAGACACAGAGCAGCCTTGACAGGCCCTATTGGCATTTAGAAAAATTGTCGATCGCAAATAAAAACTTTGAGCCAAAATATATCTGTAAAACGCATAGTAAACACTCAGATGAGACTGTGCGGATGATCCGAGTTTTTCTTATCTTTTTTTTTTTCGCACATGTTTCGTGGTTAATAATTGCCCTCATAGGCTCATACAGACCCACGTGTACTAGTATTTGGTGTAATGGTCGCTGGTAATTTGGTGAAATCGAACTCTTGATCAACTCGGTGTTTAACAATGTAACCATTTATCATGCAAATACTGGTCCATTACAACAACCCCGAAATTTTTGTGTAGGAAAGCATTTTGAAAAAAGGAGGAGGAAAAGTCGCCATATCTATGGCAACCTAAACTCGAATCCATCAAATTGATGTATATTCTAGTTTATTGATGTTAATTGATCGGACGCCCGGTCTAATTTACAACCCATTAAACTAGATTTGCTTTCAAAGTTTATGCAACATAAATGACATTGCATCGATCGAGATAAAGGTAATACACGTGCATAATTCTTTCTCCTTGAATCACTGATTTTCACGATTTTGTAGAAAGTTTAGCTGATAAACTACGAATTAAATGCTCAGGTATATAACTGTACCTTCCTGAAAACAACAACAACAACAACAACAACACCCCCCCCCCCAAAAAAAACAAAACAAAAAAAATCAACAACAAAAAAACAACAACGAAAACAAACCCCACTAAGACAGCAAATAACTATACTGAGGGAAAAAAGTTTAGCAATTTCGTACGTTACAGCCAATTTCTCCGGTGACTAGATTTGGATTAAAACCATATTTTCACACATCGATCTTTTATGTGTTAGCCTTAGTATTTAAAAAAAAAAAAAAAAAAAAAAAAAAAATCAGATGATAATAAGGTCATACGTGTTTGTTGTACAGCATCAAACATGGTAGGGGTAGGGAAGTAAAAGTAACACAAAGATTTAATATCTTGTGTGTCCACCGTGTGTGCCAATAACGGCATCACAGCGTCTTCTCATGCTGGAAATGAGCCTACGATTAATGGCCATGGGGATACGACCCTATTCCTGACGCAGAACACGTTCCAGGCCTCTAACGTTATTAACGTCATTCCTGTCTCTTACTCTCCTACCCAGATGGTCCCAAAGGTGTTCGATCGGAGACAGATCCGGTGATTTGGCTGGCCAATCCAACACATCAACATTATTAGTCTGTAAAAGGTCCAACGTGTGCCGAGCGACATGTGGGCGGGCATTATCTTGCTGAAAAATGGTAGCACGCCCTTGACGGAAGAACGGCAATATCACTGACTGGACAATTTCGGTGCAGTATCGAACGGTAATTAAGTTTCCCTGAATAGCTACCAAGCCAGTCTTGCCACGGTATGATATACCACCCCACACCATGACGCTGCCGCCTCCAAAACGGTCATGTTGAATGACGTTGGCGGGATCCACTTCGCCATCACGCCTCCAAACACGTACCCTGTCATCCGCAATCATCAAATTAAAACGGGATTCGTCTGTGAAGAGGACCTGATTCCACATTCGTCTTGGCCATCGACGGTGTACCCTTGTCCAATTCAATCTTGCATGTCTGTGTGCACTTGTCAAAGGAATGCCAACGTAAGGTCGACATGCGCGTAAACGTGCCGAACGAAGTCTGTTTCTTACATTACGAGCACAGACCCGTGTTCCCGTTGCATTTCGGCCCAAACCAGCTATACGAGTGCTATTGAAGAAGCGATTACGCCGTGAACAAGTCACGATGTAATTGTCCTCACGTTGGGTAGTCTTACGTGGCCTGCCTGAACGTGGCCTGTCTTTGACGGTGCCTAATTGACGATACTTTGTTTCAAGTCTTGAAAAGGAACATTGGCTCACGCCAAAATGTTGAGCCACCTCTTTTACCATCATACCACCAGCCAGCATACCGATGGCTACGTTTCGTTGGTCTAAGTTAAGCCCTGGGCGACGTCCCATTTGGATTTTTAAAAATGTTTTAATGAGTTATCTTGTTATTGATGCTAACCAATAAACTGGGATAGATATTGTGGATATAGACTTCACGTAGATGTGGAAGCACGTGCAGAACGTGTTTCAGCAAAATTGCGTCAGACAGCCTTTAGATGCGAGTAAAACGTGCTCTTAATGCATAATTAGTTAGTTAGCTTTAAATAATTGCAAACGAGACTGATTTTATAAGGTTTATACACTTACGTTGAAAAGTAATGTAGGTCGCAAAAAATTACTAAACTTTTTTCCCTTAGTATATATTGAAGCAACAGCGGGATCTCTTAAGAGATATGTTACTAAGATTAGAGACGATCTTTGCGCATGCGCATCTCGCTATCCAATAAGGTAGGACAAATAAAGATTGTCCTACCACGTGATTTTCGTGGTAGATATAGAGGTTCGATTTAAAACCGAATTAAAAAGGGAATCAGCTCCCTTCTATTGATGGTATTCAAGCTAAAGTCGTTTTCAAGATCGCGTTCATGTATAAATTGACCTACCTTTTTTGATTTCTGCACTACGTTTTGCGCAACACATGTTACGTCATAAACGATCGCTGCTAAACCTGACATTTCAAAGTTTCTTTTTTTTTGTTGTTGTATTGTTTTAACCGGATTTAGAACAATAGCTCATATTGGGATAACCACTTATACTCCATTGCCTTACCACGGGCGGCTAACGTTCTACTTGAAATATATTCGAGAAAAAAGACGATCTAAATATCCCTCGTGAGGATGCTTATACTCGTGGTTTCAAAATTAGGCACTTCATTATGTTTTATCTAAAAACAACTTAAGTCATAAAACAGGAGGTAGATACTTAATGCATTGGAATTTAGGAAGCGATATCTAGAACACCTAGCTGTTGCAGCATGAGAACTGATTGAGAGATAGGTGACCTCGCCAACTAAGCTCTTTATATAAACATCCTGTTTAAATGTATGATTAGATCGGAATATAGACTTTTTGATTGAGAGTCGCGATCCGTCAATTTCGAATGGTTTTGATCAATAGTTACTGAGAAAGGAGTAATGATGAATTTAGACTTTAGCATGATATATCTTGAAATAAGCTAAGCCATAAAACAGAATGTCCAAAGATAATTGACAACTCGCGGCTGCCAATCTAATGACCAGTCGACCAATGAAAATATTCATTCAGATCAGAAATGAGTCTTGAACTCCAACATTGGCCGCCATTTTGTTAACTTTTTGTTGGTTTGGCGATTTAAAATGTTTGACACAAATTTCGGCCAATATCGGAGTTTTAATCTCAATTCCGGACTGAATGAATAATTTGATTGGTCGAAAAACTCCTTGATTGTCAGCCGCTATTGGTTAATTGCCAAATCGTGGCTGTCAATCAAATAACCAATCGACAAATGAAATCATTCATTGAGACATGAGTTGAGATGAGAAATGAATTTTGATTTCCGACATTAACCGCCATTTTCCTTTTTTGTTGGTTTGGCGACTTATTCAAGCTGTAGTTACGACGTTTAGGTCGCCAACTAACTATATCACTTTTTCGTCACATGCTACTAGCTATAAATTTTGCAAAATAACGCCGTTTAAATTTGAAGCAGGACTTCCTGTTGGAGTCAGTGGGCGTGGCCAAAGGAGTAAGTGGGCGGGGCCAGCGATTGGTCAATTGACGACTTGAACTCGATATGGACCCCTAGATAACGCACAATGCAACGTTTCAAGTGGCTGTATACGATGGTTGTTGCGTCTTCATGATCCGTTATTGGATCGCTGGCCTCGCCGAGCTCCGACAGGAAGTTCCACTTCAACAGAAAACGGCAATATTTAAAACAATGACTTGAAACATGAAACAAAAAAGTGAAATGGTTACTTGGCGACCTAAACGTCGTCGCTAGAGCTTGCATAAGTTGTCAATATAGCTTGCATAAGCTGTAGTTACGGCGTTTTAAAAATGGTTCAAATAAATATCGGCTAATGTCTGAGTTCAAGGTTTACATTCGGTCTAACTGAATTATTTAGTTGGTCGATTGATTCTTTGAACGACAACGCGATCCCGCGATTCTCGCATGATATTGATATACATTTTATCATCGAGCAACTGTCGACATTATCACCAGTTCTCACGTCTCTGGCCTTTGACCCTTTAAGAGGAAAAGAGTTAGTTCCTATGCTTTAGGTCCTTTTTGGTCTGTAGTTTCTCTCATTAAGTGAACTAACTCGCGACCCGAGTGAATCAACCCGTCAGTGGGTGATCAAAGTTTCGTAACTACGGCTTCAATAATTCTGTATTTACGATGTTTTGGTCGCCCACCGACCAACAACTTTAGAATGCAAATCATTCTTTCGTGAAATAAATACGTTTTATCTTTTTCCATATATTAAACGGATTTCATAACCATTGAATTATTTCAGAGTGGAAAACAAGGCGGTTGCAGAAGAAATTTGATTTTTAAAAGCAATTCCTCCTTTTCCCACATTGCTATGCACTCACGGCTTTAAACACATGCGGTGTAATTGGCCAATTAAATCATCGGTCGACCAGAAATTATCCACTTTGACTGGAAGTTCAGTTTGAGCTCCAACATTTGGCCACCATTTCGGTGAATCATTTTTGTTAGCTTGGTGACTTAAACGTCGTAACTACAGCTTATTCAAGCTGTAGTTACGACGTTCAGGTCGCCATCCAACCATTTTACTTATTCATAACAACATGCTACTGGCCATAAATTTTGCTAAATAACGAAATTTAAAATCAAAGCGTAAATTCCTGTCGGAGTCAATGGGTGGGGCTAAATGAGTCAGAAGGAGGAGCCAGCAATTGTCAACTATCATGGAGGACCTGGAAGAACGGGAAGTAACTTATCGTGCAGGCCTGTGGCAAAATTAATCCAACCCTAGTGGTACATACGGTCAAACCTGTCTTAGCGACCATCCTTATCAAGCCAGCAACCTGTTATAAATCAATGAGTTTCCCATTAAAGCAAATAGAAATTAATCTCATTTAAGCAAGCAACTGTCTTAACCCTTGTCAAGCTGAACCCGTAATATTCCAGTTTTGGCTAGAGGTTATAGACAGAGATCAGCCTTCACATAGTGTGCAGTCTGATCTAAATCTACACCACCTGTTTGTTCCTTTTAAACCAGAGTTATAAACCTATTTTCAAAAGAATTACTGAACTACAATCAGAACGTTCATTCCTTTAATTCTTTAGCAATATTCAGAAAAATATTTTATTCGGCTTGACAAGTGTCAAGCCAGCCCTTTTTCTGCCCTTTATGTACTGGCTAAAAACTGGATTTGACTATACCCACCTTTACCAGAGTGGTTCTGTATCACGAGACTTCGTAGATTTATACCGAAAAGCCGTTCTAACAGATAATTTATCTTTAAGACTGTTTTACGTCCGGGTCTCGGGTGTCTCAGAAGAATTCTACAAATATATGCATAAAGTAAGTTTTTAACAAATAAAGAGCTGTTATTATGTACCGTAGATTTTTTTTAAGTGTATTTTTTTGCCTCAAACTGCAAACTTTGTTGGTCCAAATTTTAAATTATCCTGTTTTAATCAGGCAATATTCTAGACTACAAAGCGTTCGAGGTATATCATCTACAGAAAAATGAAACATATTAATAAATTGTGTACAGGATGAATGGGGGGGATGTTAGACATTATTTATATGTACATGTATTATCATCCTCTTGATTTTAGAAAAATCTGCAGTGCTTATTTGATAAATGTCACTTTAATGTTCTGTTATGTAAGGTTGATTGATTGAATGGTGTTTAACGCCACTTGTAACAGTATGTCAGTCATATCGCGGCGGCTTGAGCACCTAACAATGGATTCCTGTACATCAGTATACTACCACTACATCCTTTCCTAGCCTCATGCTGCTATCCCACTTAGGTTTACGATTATCCACCCATTGGTGAGAGACAAAAGCCGGAAAGGATATGTGCCGCCGCCAGGGATCGAACCCATGACATCCCATTGATTGAAGATTGGGAGTCTGATGCCTATTATGTATGGAATATCATTTTCGTTGATCTATGTCGAAGAATAAAGCGTAAAAACACCAAAACACAAACGAATAAACAAACAAAAAACAAAACAAACAAAAACAAATCACCACCATCATCAGAACAAAGTTTTCTTGGTAAATCAATTTGTTTAAAGAAGATAATGGCGGTTGTGTCCCTGAGAATTTATAATTCAGAAAATATCATAGAAAAAGAAGAAATTGCTTGTAACAAGAAACTTCTTCTTTTTCCATAATATTATCTACCCTACTGAATGGTTGTTTTTAAATTGAACCTAAATTAGATTTTCGTCTGCAAAACCTTTGGAAATGGACAGGTCTAAAATTTTGCAAAGTAGGAAAAGGTTATTTTATTTTGATGTGGTCTTCATTAATTCATAATCCATTACCACTTCATAACACTTTTTACGCACAAATAAACAAAGTTCAGAAATATTTTGAAAAAAAGACGTGCAACAAGTCATTTCTCCTCTTCTCGCAATAGTTTTTCCACACTGATATGACAGTTATTTTTCAATTTGAAATTTCGTCTGCACCTTTTTTCAACTTGGACCAGTCTTAACCCAATCTCACACAATCACCCTCTTTATACGCCTTTGGAAAACATTGTTGACAAAGAAAAAAACTGCTTGATTCAAGCAATTTCTTTAATGTCAAAAATATTTTCTACCCGAAAAACAAAGAACTTTGGAATTTCATTAACCCAAACTTGTCGTCTGCATCTTCGTTTAATTCGGACCAGTCTAAAATTTTCTCCTCTTGAAATGGGTTAAATGTGTTGTTTGGTACCCCCCCCCCCCCGAAAAACAACACAGCATCAGACTTACGAGAGAGACGGATCGTCGCACTTATTTGGGTTGTCAATTGACGGTTTGGCACAGCCGTAGTTGACGTCAAATTCGTCATAGTCTATCGCGACACGAGCACGAAGGCCTGAGGCCATCCCACCTGCAAAAATGTAAAGGGAAACTTACTGTTTCATGATTAGAATTGTTTCTTTCCCGTTTTGAACATTCCATGGCGGCAGTGGTAACGCGTAGGATCCCAGGTTCAATCCCCGGCCGCCGCGAATAGCCTTTCCGACATTTGTCTCCCACAAATAGGTGGACAATTCTTAGCCTATGTGGGATAGCAGCTCGAGGTTAGGAAAAGATTTAGTGGTAGCACTAGTGTGAGAAATAATAGGAATCCATTGTTAGGTGCTCCAGCCACCGCGATATGACTTAAACTAATTAGTTATGACAAATTTAAATTTCACGTATATGTTCTTCCTAGATATCACCATAGTTTGGCTAGGGCTGTGAATGTCTCGCCAAAAGGGAATAACGTGACTACTGGTGCTGCGTCCGAAACTCGAACCTCAGAGTCTCGACTGCTCCCAGATTACAAGTTAATCACCGGAATAACCAGTGAGCTATATAGGACTCACAGAAATCATATTGTAGATGAAGTGTAGATATGTCCTAGGTGCAAAACAAACTTGACCTCTGCTGTATCAGATAACTTTTCAAATGTCGATAGATATGGAAAATTACAACAGAGTCTTTTTCTATTTATTGTTATCGTGTTCGAGAATCGTGTGTAAGTATTTTTTTATTAGATGAGACCGAAGGTCGAATCCAATAAAAATACCTACACACGATTCGAGAATGCGATAACAACAAATAGATAAACCCACTGTTGTAATATTCTTTTTATTATATACCTTTTAGGACATGACATTAAGAAAGTTCTCTTAAATGATTAAGAAATAACAACTTCCGAAAAAAAAACCCAAAAACCCCCAAAAAACACAAAAACCCCGAACGTCAATACTCAAAAAAAGTAGCCCGTGTTTAACGATACTCGACGAATACGGATTTTAGTACACGCCGTATACAGACTTTTTTTTCTGTCGAGTTGTATTAGATAGTCATATTTTATTCTATATCTTTTATAGGTATAAAATAAAGGTGGTTTCTTGCTTGGTCTTAACTGGCACGACGCGTCACAAACAGTATACGTGACCCGAAAAAGGGCTTTTCAAGAATTATTACATGCAGATATTTTAAAAAAAAAAGATATTGGACACGCCACAGGTGAATCGGTTTTGTCCTTCAAAGATAGATTTTTGATATTGTATGATGGAATGTCTATCGTTTATTCCAAATTTAGTTTGCTGAATAGCGAAAAGTTTCGACCCTGATCAGCCTGCGAAATTGGCACAGTCTTGCTCGAAAATTTTCCACAAGATGACCTTTCGGGATATATCTAAATAAATATATGCAAAATTGGGAACAGCAGCCTACCTAAACTGTTGAATGACTTGATAGTGTTATTTTCAATACAGGCTCGAGATATCTTCTCGATCCTTTCCGCACATTGTCCATTGGACCTGAAAATATGAACTAAACTCTAGATCATGTTAGGTTGGACCATACCTACCAAGTAATTATCATAATGGTAATGATAATGATAATAGTATTAGATATAATTATTATCATCATTTTACTAGGCGTTATTGCTGCATTGGAAACATAAGGGTATTAACATGAGAAAGTGGATGTCGTTGAGTAATCAATTGACCAATCGCTGGCCCCGCCCACTCACTCCTTTAGCCACGCCCACTGACTCCAACAGGAAGTCCCGCTTTGATCTTTATTTGATAAAGATCATACCCAGTAGCATGTAACAAAATGATGATGTGGTTGGTTGGCGACCTAAACGTCGTAACTACAGCTTGGATTAGCTGTTGTTACGACGTTTAAGTCGTCAAACCAACAAAAAAACTTATCAGAAATGGCAGCCAGTTTCGTAATTCAAATCTCAATTCCTCGCTGAATGAAATATTGATTGGTCAGTTGATTCCTTGATTGACAGCCGCGATTGGTCATTTATCGCAACTTAAGCTGATTAAGCTTATCAAAGCTATAGTTTCAACATTTTGCCGTTTTTTATCGGTCGAAATAAGACAGAGTTATACTTCAATATACTTTGAAGAATTTTTTTTAGTAAATGTGAACCATCTTTCATTGAGGGAACAGTAACGGCTGTATTTCCACCCCGGGTGAAAATTTAGCTTTTGTTGTTTACGGAATAAGATAAATCGATCTTACACGAAAAAAAAAAAAAAAAAAACAACAACAACAACAAAACTATTCTTTTTCTTTAACCTGTTATTACACGAAAATTCCGAATCTTTGTATTAAGGGGTAGAAAACTTGATAATAGAGAAATTGCTTGCAATAAGCAATTCCTTAGGTACCCACCATGATTTTCAAGATGTTTTCTTGAAGGGCGTAAAAAGCGGGATCGTAATAGTCCGTGGTCGAGTCCGGCATGATGTGTGCATCGTGATCTAGGTGTACCGGTTTTGAATCGCGCTCGGACTGTGGGATTTTTTTTTTTGGATAAAACACTAGCTCTTCGTGGCTCTTCTCTACCTTGGTGTATAAATTGATAACGGCGATGGTAGTAAGCCAAGTCAGTCCCATAGGCTTAGCTGGTAGAGCACTCGAGTTCAAACCTCGGGGTTGCGGGTTCGTTCCTCCGGCTGAACAAAAAACCTAAATCGATGCTCTGCGCCATGGTGCAATCTACCAAGTACATTAAAATAAACTAGTCGGGCTTTGAGTAGTTTCGTCCTATTTCATTGTACTATCCCCGTAACAACTAGCACACACGGAAATACACACATCGAAAGCCAAAATTCTCTTAAATGATTTAAAAATAACCAACTTTCCGAAAAAAAAAAAAACACCCTGAACGTCAATACACAAAAAAAGTAGTCCGTGTTCAACGGTACTCGACGAATACGGATTTTGGTACACGCCGTATACAGATTTTTTTCTGTCGAGTTGTATTTGATAGTCATTTTTTGATTATTTCAGTTTATTTATCGTCGCTACCGTAGCACATGCCCATATGAGCGACGCCCCCAGAAGACGGTTAGTTGTTACGGGGGATAGTGCAAGGATACGGGACGAAACTACTGAGAGCTCCGCCTGGTTCTTTAACGTGCTCGATGGATAGCATCGTCACACGGGGCCTCGGTTTAACGTCTCATCCGAAAGACAATTAGTTTTGTTAGTTGATATGGTCAGCCCAGGGCTCGAACCCGTGATCTCGAGGTTTGAAGTCAAGTGCTCTACCAATTGAGCTAATCGGGCTGACTTGATAGTCATATTTTAATCCATATCTTTTTATAGGTATATAATAAAGGTGGGAGGTGCGCCGTACGCTATCAGCCTACATGCAATCCAATCACAGAGGGTTAAAGTGTGACGTTGGTTGAATATGCAAACGTAACTTTAGCCTACAACTTTCGTACAAGAGGAATCCGAAAATCCTCATCAAAAACGTTAACAGAGCAATAACAGGAAAGGTAACATACCCGGTTTGAAAAGCTTTACCAAACACAAAACGACAATAAATTTTTATTTTATTTCACGACTGTAACATAAAATATTTGGCGGATAGTCGATAGTACGGGGCCGTCCCGATTTACTTCAGTCATCCTTCGGCGAATACTGAAATTGATTACGTTACACTCACGTGATATTACGCGAAATTAATTACCTATTTTTTATTTTTTAAAACAGACAGTGACTCATCATGAAATCGAAAAAATTAAAGAGGAATCGGCGTTAAAAGAAGAAAGAAAAGAAATTCCCCCTAAACAAATAACACCTCACAAAAAACAAACCCCGAACAGTTACTCTAGGAGTAGAACGGACCCCCTAAAGTGACATTTCAGACTTTTTTAATATGCATATGATCCAAAGTATTTCGTAATTACGAAATGTTATAACATAACATATAGTTTATTCACTTAAATGACTTGAACAATAATGTTCATCATCATTACATAATATTTTAAACAAGTACATAACAACATATACGTTCAACAATGGTAAACAAAAGAAAGAAAAATGAAACTAATTATGTTGTTGTATATCTTCGAAATATGCGGGAATCACGTTTCTCAATTTTCTACTGGCATAAACGAATCTTTAGAAGTAATAAATAAATCATTTTGTCAGTTATTCGCGCTCTCCCCAGCCATTCGAGTTTTTGAAATAATTTAATTTAACAATAGTAATAATAAAAAGAAGAAGAATCTTTAGAAGTAAGTTAAACTGTTTCATCAGTGGGCCTTCAAAACCTCGCAACTACAGTACAGTCAAACTAAAGTTACGTGGCATTGGTGATCGCTATTGGTATTATTTTGTCTGCACATCATGAAGCAACCATGAAGTATAAAAGGAACGAATTTATGACCATGCAGGTACCAACGAACTATACGTTTAAAAACCTTAAAACCTACTATTTCGTAATTACGAAATACTGTTCAAAGGATTTCGTAATTAGGAAATAGTTTTTCGTTATTACGAAATAATATTTAGTAAATACGAACTAACATTTTGTAATTACGAAATACTTTGGATCATTTGCATATTAAAAAAGTCTGGAATGTCTCTTTTTGGGTTCCGTAGAGTAGAGTTATACATGTAACAGGGAAAGAATATCATATCCGTTATAACATAGTATTTTTTTTTAATCTTTTTTGTAAGACGTCATTAGAAAGTGTCTCGATTTTTTTGTGTGTGTCAAAGTAGGCTAATTTCATACAAATAAAATTCAGGATACATCATTTTATTAGTCACCGACAATGAACGGGTATTTAACAAGTTTAACCGAACTGTTTGTAGTTATCTTTTTGTTTTATAGATCGATCGTAATTGATGGATGGTGCGTTTTCATGACAAACATAACATTAACAAAGATTTTTTAGGTAAATTTGAGAAAATTCGACTGACTGTTCTAATCATTTATTGAGCGAACGTTGAAAACCGACATTGATATCTTTCAGTCTTATGTTTGTCGTTTCGGACACTCAATCCGCGCAACTACAGCCTAGATACGATGGTTAAGTCGCCAACCAATGACTTTTCTTTTAGCTTATGTCCCTGACCAAAAATCTTACAAAAAAAAAGAGAGAGATATTGAATGAGAGGTCATGGAATGCTGAATTTATTAGCAATATCTCGATTTCTTGCCGATTTTAATTAGAACAGAACTTATCGATGGCTCAGAGCGAAACAGTTGTAACTGACTATATGTTTATACGCAGTTACAACTGTTTCGCGCTGAACCATCGATGTCTTTTATCTAATCCAGGTACAACAAGGTACAATAAAGACAATAAACACACTAATATAAATTAAAAAAGATTTAGATACTTACGGTAAAACAAACAGATGAAACTGGTTAAATAAGACAATATTTTAGACTTTTCGAGGGTTAGACGCGCTCTTCTGATGGTGCAAAAGAGGACAGAGGCGTTTCAAGTTAAATCTGACCATTTAATGAAAGTATTGATGCAAATTTGGCAATTATAGCATTACGTCAGTAATATGTTGGTGGGTGACAAAAGACAGCAATCACAAATTCAATAAGCTGTAGTAACAATTTCAACCTATTCCCACACGACAAAATTTTAACTGGTCCAAATTGAAAGAAGTTGCAGACGACAATTTCAAGTTGATGGAATTCGATATTTTTTCGTTTTTTCGGATAGAAAACATTGTGTAAAATGAAGAAATTGCTTGACACAAGCAATTTCTTCATTTCTACAATTTTTCCAAAACATTTTTCTTGAGGGCAGTAAAAACGAGGAATTTGTGGGAATGGGATAAACAGATAAAAATGAGGCTCTGTATCTGTTTTAGATGACGAGTTTAATAAATTCGGCATTTTATGAGAACAAATTTCATTTTTGATTTTCAACATGACCTCGATCTTTGTAATAAATCACTTAAAATTGATAGAATCCATCGATATGATATAACAAATAACACTATTTGTAAGATGAAGTCATTACAAGCGGTATGACTTAATTTTTGCGGTAACGAAAAGACGTTTTCGTAGGCTTCTAAATGACAAACCGACTAATCAAATCATTTATTCAGCCCGGACCTGAGCTTTCAGCTCAGGTCATTGGCCGCCATTTTTGTTAACCTTTTTGATTGGTTTGGTGACTTACACGTCGTAACTACAGGTTATTCAAGCTGTAGTTACGGCGTTTAGGTCGCCAACCAACTATTCTACTTTTTTGTTCTCTGCTGCTGGCTATAACTTTTTCAAAATAACGCCGTTAAAAATTGAAGCCGGAATTTCTGTTGGAGTCGAAGGGCGTGGCAAACGATGTAAGTGGGCGGGGCCAGTGATTGGTCAATTTCATTTACACTAGTGAAATATTCCCACGGGTTTTATTTCACTTCCGGGCCGTAGGTCATATTACAATTACATTTATTGAATCATGTCGGAGGTCATTGGATTGGCCAACAATCCATTTAATTTCATAAGTATGAAAAAAAAAAAGACCTCACCGCCATGTATTCACGACTTTCAGGACATGCGGGTCGTTTTTATCAATGACGATTTTTGAAACACCATCTGAGAACTTGTTGGCTCCATTCCAACTGCATGGGATATAATGGGCGAATCTGTACCATGTCCCAAGTAACTGGAAGCAAAAAGTAACACATCGCATCTGGACGAACAAATGTCGTAGTTACAGCTTATCCAAGCTGTGGTTACGACATATTAGTTGCCCGCGGACGCGTTGTGTGAATTCGAACTAGATGAGAAAGATCTTAGACACCCCCCCCCGTGACAACATATCAGACAAATCAATTAAAACCATACATGAAAAAGACTAGTTAAAATGATCTTTACTATCTTGAGCAATTCTATGAAGCGAGGAGTATTAATAGTATGGTGTTTAACGCAACTTCCAACAGTATTTCATGTATATCACGGCGGCTGATGCACATAATCATTGCTTCTTGTCCTTTCTTCACAAGTACAATCATATTCGTTCCGAGCCTCCCACTTAGGTGCACTACCCATCAATCGCCCAACGGTGAGAGACACATGATGCATGTTGAGATGACTTTTGTCAAATGTCGAAGAGAATTTTGGCCTGACATGGTTTCAAACTCATTACCCCAGAATTGAAAGCATAGTAAAAGAACAGGAGGTAGGAGCCTCCTGGCTAGCGCGCGAAGAATCTGCGCACAATCTGACCGGGGTCGAAAATATTTGTCCCTTGACAATTTTCTAAATCTAAAAGAATCATTCTGTCTTACAATATATATCTTTAATATGACCCCTGGTTTACCCCTACTTGATAAAACCTCTTTTTTCAACTATTGACCTTATTGAACTTTCGGAAGGTACCTTTTTGTGTGACGGGTCAAATTTCCCTTAGATATCCTATTGAGTATACATGTATAAAGCTAAAACCATTGTATAGCGGTTTTATTAGATTAACAACATTAATTCAATCATCGTGGCGGTGGTATCATGAATCATGAGCCAACAGTAATACCAAGTCATTCTATGTCCGAAGTTCCAGCTACCCATTCCACCTGGGCGATTATTCACTCATTGGCGAGAGACGAATTACAATTGCAAATTTCGTGGAAAATATTGGATGTGGACGGGCTCGAACCCTGGACAGCCTGACTTGCAGTGTACCATGCTACAAACTGCGGCCACAGTTATATAAAACTATGGCATTTAGATCAAACGCTATTGTGATATTTATATCAGATGATGCAAACTTACTTGTTTCTACAACAAAGCGATCAAACTGTCATAAATACAGCTGTATTGGAGATGTGTTTACGACGTTTTAGTTTCCCACTGACGAAATAACGCTGGTCGCGCATGTGTGCCCTTCAGGACAACATAGACCTAACAAAAATTTAGCCTAGTACTGGAGATACTTTGATGGGTTGAATGGTATTTAACGCCAGTTTTGACAGTATTTCAGTCATATCGCGGCACCTTACAATGGATTTCTGGTATTTCTCACACCAGTACTTCAACTACATCCTTTGGAAATACTTTAGAAGCGCGCGTATAAGTGAATTTTGAAGTGATATACAATGTAAATGAATGATTGGTCAAAGCGATGTCAAACAAATCTAAACATTATGGAATATAGAATGAAGTATCAAAGGCTCTGTTGCTCTCACAGGGACATAATTTTTACGAAAAGAAATCCTGAAATCTTTGTTAAAATTATTTTAAGACCCCTCTATAATTTAATTTTTAGTTTCGTCTATCAAAATCGGGCATTCTGATTGGTCGAAAAAAGAATATTCATAACTCCATGAACAAAATTTTGAGTACGCAGCTATTTTGTATGCTTCCGCACAAAATAGTCCAATACAAAAGGTATCAAAATTGTTAAGTTTTTGCTTTTTTAAATACTATTAAATCATAAGAAATGAGAGATGAAGAGAATATTTTTTGTTTTCATGCAGGCATCAATCGAAAAAACCTAATCACACTGTATGAATACGCGAATTCATACAGTGTGATTAGGTTTTTCGGTTCATACCTCCATGAAACAAAAAATATTCTCTTCATCTCTTAATTAATTACAGAATAGGTCACAAGCCTGCTGTGAGAAACTTTGCAGAACAGGAAAAGCAAATAAATTATAAAATTAATGGATTCAATTGAAGACTACAAGAGAACTCCAATTCCTTCATTTATTTTAATAAGTCACCAGCAACAATATAGAGGATAATCGTTTGTTTCAGTGTAAAATCGATTTGTATTTCATTGAGTGAACAACAAAAGCTTTATTTTCACGAGTGGCGAAGCTCACTCAATGAAATATCAATCGATCTTACTCGAAAAACAATCGATTGTTCTATTTCTTTAATGCAAAAATTATACAAAATGCGAAAATTATATGACAAATTTTCTTAAAAGGCGTCATTTTGCACATGGCTGTTATGCAACGCTTATGATG